>JAEOAD010000034.1:7745000-8310000 GCA_036365145.1 Orientallactaga sibirica | reverse complement strand
ATCAAAGGGGCTGGATTTTTTTTCTTTTAAATTGTGTGTGTTTCACGTGTGTTTATGAGTGTAAACACACATGTGCCACGGTGCACATATAGAGGTCAGAGGACAGTTGCGAGTGTGGGTCCTCGCTTTCCTCCTTGTTTGAAATAGGGACTCTTGTGGTTTCCCTGAGTGTGGGCCACACTAGCTGTCCTGAGAGATTCCAGGCACTCTTGTCTCCACCTCTCAGCTCCATGTAGGAACACTGGGATTACAGACACGAGCTCATGCATTTGACTTTATGTAGATTCTGGGGCTCTTAACTCATGCATGGCCAGCATTTTATCCATGGAGCCAACCCCCCAGCCCTGGAATTTTTCTTTTCATTCCAGCCAAGAACACTGCAGAACTGATAGCAGATATCAAAGGAAAATATACAGTGAAAATAATAACTAATAGCCAATCACAGCATTGGCCTTGAAGTGTGAATTGGATAGGGGGAGGTGGGATGCAGATGGGTGTCAGGGTCTAGCTTGCCCTATGACACCTGAACACACGCTCCCCCCCGTCACCCCAGGCAGGTGGGCATGCTTTTGTCAGTTGGTGTTCCTGAAATATGGCACACCTGCACATGGGCTATGCTTGTACACATGCTGAGAGTGCACTCCAGTGCCCAAGCATGAGAGCATGCACGTCTGGGTGTGCAAGTACGTGCTTGCTTCCATGCTCAGTTGTGCACACACATGCAAACACAGGCACAGGCAGAAGCAGGAGTTGTGGGCCCTGATGGCTGCTGATATTAGGGGGGTTCCCATTCCCCACTGTATTTTCTAGAAAACTCTCTCTCTGTCTGGGCTGGACTGTCCCTTGGGCCTCCTGTCATGGGCCCTGCAAATCCAGAAGCTTCCAATATCCCTGCATGGTGAGAGTCTCTGTCTCCAGCAAGGCTTTGGTGACTCACCCCTTTCCCTGGAGTTTGTGAGGTGATTTCTTGTCTGTCCAACCTTAAGGACCCTGGATAAGAGAGAGAGAGTCATGTAAACATGCAGCCCCTGGAGGCAGACACGCCTCCTTTGAAATCCCAATCCTGTGTGGCCTTGAACAGGTTGCTGTCCTTCTCTGTCCCCCAGTTTCCTTCTCTGTAAAGTGGCAGCTAGTGAGGCACCATCCTCCAGGGCAGGTTCTGAGGATTCAATTAGCTCATGCAGGAAAGAGTCTGACCCAGTCCCCGGCACAGAATGAGCTCATCCCCAGTGGCATCAGGACAATAATAAGAATATTATTATCTACAAGAGCATTTGAGATCCGTGGCTACAGGAAATGACCCTGTCATTCCCTTGTCTCACACACACACAAAAATGAAGACGGAGGTGTGTCTGTGTGAGGGAGGGCCACCCTTCCGATGTCTAAGTGCCCCTCCCTTTCCATTCCCATCTGCCTCCTGGACTTCCGGTACAGCTCTGCACTGATGGCCGTTCAGGGTACCTGACCCAAGGCAGCTGGACCCAACATGAATCTCTTTTCCTGGAATTAGGAATTGGCATTTGAGACCCTGTGCCTCTAGCTGGTGTCTGCCAGTTGAGTGAGTTTGGGTGGGGTCAGGCTGGGCTTTGGGTGGAGAGAGGAGAATGGGACTGAGCTCAAGATGGGAGGAGACAGGCTATGTCAGTGCACGTAGGGCTGTGTTCCTGATCCACACATGAGCCTGTCTCAGTTCCACTTCTTCACGGACCCAGATTTTCTGTATCCTACGAGTGAACTTTCAGTTACTATAACAAAATACCTGAGTCATACAACTTCAAAAGAGGAAAGGTTCATTTTGGGGCAAGGTTCTATGAGTTGCAGCCTATGGTCCATTGGTGATGGCTTAGGGCCTGTGGTGAGGTGGAACCTCATGGAGCTATGCAGAGGAACAAGCCACTTGCTCATAGCAGCTGAGGAACCCATAATCACCTTTAGGACATGTCCCCTCCCAGTGACCCAAACCTCCCAAGAGCCCCTACTTTTATATAGTATCACCTCCCAGGTGTGCCAAACCTTGGCCACCAGTGGCTTTGGGCATATGTATCCAAACCACAGCATGAACCATTACTTTTGGGCTTGTCCCAAACCTGACACCATCACGTTTCCCTTCTTCCAGTGTGTGTTTCTTGCACACACAGTTATGCTTGTCTGAGTTTGACCAGACAGGGTCATATGATGTCCAGGTGTGTTGGAATCTGCAGGGTGTCCTGGGGTCATGGCTGTGCTGAGGACCCCAGGGAAGTGCTGTGTGAAGTGGGGAACTGGGTGGAGCTAACCTAGTTCCTGTGAGTTGGTTGGAGGAGGGATTTTCATGACCATTCAGAGGTGAACTCTGGGAATAAAAAAGAGGCTCAGGGGCTGGAGAGATTGCTCAGTGGTTAGAGGTACTTTCTTGCAAAGCCTGATGACCGGAGTTTAATTGCCCAGTACCCACATAAAGGCAGATAAACAAAGTGGAGAATTTTATGTATCTGGAGTTCATTTGCAGTGGCAGGAGGCCCTGATGCACCCATGACATCTCCCTCCCTTTCTTTCTCTCTTCTGAAATAAGTAAATAAACAACCAAAATAAACTCATGAATAAAAAACCTTTTTAAAAAAAAAATGGGTTCAGGGCTGTAGAGATGGTTTAATGGCTAAGGTGCTTGCCTGTGAAGCCTAAAGACCCAGCCTTGATGCCCCAGTACCTACGTAAGCCAGATGCACAAGGTGGTGCATGAGTCTGGAGTTCGTTTGCAGTGTCTAGAGGCCCTGGAGTGCCCATTTTTCCTTTGTCTCTCTTTCTCTCTCTCTGTACCTCTTTCTCTCTCAAACAAATAATAAATAAAATAAAAAATTTTAAAGGGGTTCACAGCATCACATGGGTACCCAGGACAATACTTTCCCATCCCATGGAGCTGTCAACCTATTGGGGACAACATGAGATCAAAGGACAGAGACACAAGAGGCTATAGTGGGGCCATGGCTGGACCTTCAGTGTCCTGCATGGACTCAGAACAAACCCTCTATAGCTGACTCAGCACTGGGCCCATTTTACAGATGAGTTGACAGAGGCCAAGGTCATTGCAGTCATTTGGACACTTGTTCAGGCAATCTTCATTTCCGCCCCCACCATAGGTAGAGTGATTTCCTTGAGGCCTTGATGTTGACCTTGGCCATGGAACTCACTCTGGCTGGTGCAGTGTTGGTGGCTATGACACAAATAGTGGTCTTCCACTCTCCTGTTATTTTGTTGGGAACTTAACTTGGATGGCCACTCATCCCTGAATGCACAAAAACCTGTAGGGCAGCTTTGACCCTGACCCTCAAACCTTAACCCAGCCCAGTCTAAACTAGCCAAACCACAGGCAACCGGTGACAACCTGTTTATTGCTGTCAGTTACTGAATCACTTCAGGGTCATTTGTTAACTAGCAGCATGGCTGTGTCTGTAGCTAACAAACACAGTTCATTGTCAAGAGGGATGGGGTTGGGATTTAAACTAAGTTGACTCTGGCTAGAGTCTAAAAATGGAACCCCTGTGCTGTGCAGCATAGCAAATTAGAAATGCAGGTGAAGGTTTTAAGAGGGTGCCAGGCCTTCTCAACATGGATGCTTAAATACTCTATACCTTGTATTGGAGTGACTAAGGAGCAAGGAAAAACCAAATGTCCCTGGGGGTGGGGGGATCAGGGTGGCAAGGGATTTTCAGCATTGGTGGAGGAAGTGCCTTCATGTGGTGGCACCTCCTGCCTGGGTTTTGCAGGATCATGGGTATCTGTGTGTGGCTGAGCTGGCTCTTTGCTTTAGTATCCTGATTGGACCTTAGGTCAGACAGCTCTTGGTGTGAGACAGAGATAGACAAACAGACAGACAGACAGACAGACACACACACACACACACACACACACACACACACACACACACAGAGAGAGAGAGAGAGAGAGAGAATGAACCAGGGCCTCCTGCCATTGCAAACTAATCCCAGACACACTTTGTGTATCTAGCTTTACACAGGAACTAGGGAATTGAACCAGGGTCAGCATGCTTTGCAAGAATATACCTTTAGTCACTGATCCATCGCTCTAGCCCTTGGTTCAAGTTCAAGTTCAAGTCCTAGCTGACCACCTGCTGACCACATGCCTGGGCCCCGGGCCTTTTCTGAGAGCCTCAGTTTCCTTATCTGTGAAAGGGAGCGGTATTAAGATGCCTCATTGTAGGATTAGCACTGAGGAGGACCAACCACCAAATACACATGTAGCCATGTGTGCAGATTCTGGGGCGCTGAAGGGCTGGTTCTTAGAGCCCCTGTGAAATGTCCCTCCATGAACTCTACGGGAAGGTGGGGAGAAAGAAAGCTGCAAGCATCAGGGTACAAGAACGTGTGGCCCAAAGAGGGGGTCTTCTGTGGCTGCTGTGACTTGGGATAGCCTTCATTCAGCTGTGAATCTTCCCTGCTGTTCTTTCCCCAGCTCCATCCATGTCTCCCCCTTGCCAATAGTGTCTTTTCTTACTACAGTGGAATGACCTACATGACCTGCACTTGACCTACAGTTGGAACTAGGACAAAGAGTGGTTAAGAACATGTCATGGGCTCCTGTGACTGCCAGGCCTAGCATGTACACAGCTCAGGTTATCCTCAACATGTGAGAACCATTAGCCCCATTTCTCAGATGTGGAAACTGAGGCTCACTGAGGAGAATCTCAGGTCTGCCAGACTCTGAAACCTGATTCTCCCTAACCTTTCTCCCTTCTGGGATCTCTGCACCGTGTGCCCTGAGGCAGGACTTGCCCCTCCTTTAATTGTAATTCAACTACTTGTGATATTTTGGTACCAATTAATATTGATTTTACAATTGGTTTACGGAGATGTTGTTTTATTACTAATATATTTAATGTGCAAATCAATGAGAACACTTGCTTGGCCCTCTCCCTGGAAGGTAATAAAATCAAATATCTCAGGGGCGAAACGCTATCCGATCTGTGAATGGCAAAGCAGATGCTTAATGTAATAGTTAAAGACTCACTGGGTGCTTGGCAAAGCCACCCGCTTCCCAGTTCCATTTGAACACTGCCAGCAATGAGGGGGTTTTCTGAGCACAGCACTGCTGAGATGTGGGTGGGATGCAGGGACTGGGGCCTGGGGACAGGATGCTATTCCTTAAGGGGCCTTGCTACCTTTAAAGGGGCTACTCACTGCCAGACCTGCCTAGCTGCTCTTTCTTCCTTCTCCTCCCTCCCTCCCTCCCTCCCTTCTTCTTTGGCTCCTTCCCTTTTCTTCTATTCTCTTATTGCTTTTTGTTCATTCCTCATTCATTCATCTAATCATTTGTTCTTTTTTCCAATTCATCTGGTTTTCTTTCATTGATTTGGTCAGTGATCTATTTCTCTGAGCACTTGTTCATTCATTGTTGTATGTTGTATGCTATGTAGCTCAGGCTGGCCTCAAACATGACCCTCCTGCTTTTGCCTCCTGAGGGCTGGGATGGCAGCTGTTGCCATCAACCTAGCCTAGTCATTGGTACTTATATTTTCTTTTTGAAATGTTTTATTTATTTGGAAGAGAGAGAGGAAGAAGGAGAGGGAGGAGAGGAGACAATGGGCATGCCAAGGTCTCTAGCTACTGCGAACAAACTCCAGATGCATGTGCCACCTTGTGCACCTGGCTTTTCTTGGGTACTGGTGAATCAAACCTGGCTCCTTTGGCTTTACTGGCAAGTGCCCCTAACTGCTAAGCCATCTCTCCTGCCTGATACTTCCATTTTCTAATCAATTCAATTGTACATTCACTGGTTCATACAATGGTTTGTGTGTCTGTCTGTTTGTTCATTCATTCATTCCTTCACTCACCTAATCATTTACTCTTCTATCCATCAATTTATTCAATTACCCAGTCAGTGGTTTGTCCATTTGTCTATCTAACCATTCCATTTCATCTATCCATCATACACCCATTCATTCCATCATCTATCCATCCATCTACTTATCCATCCTATACCCATATATCCCATCATTTATCTATCTATCTATGTATCTATCCATCCATCCATCATGCATACATACATACATTCCATCCATCTATTCATCCACCCATCCATCCTACATCCATCCATTCCATATATATCCATCATACATTCATCTACTCCATCCATTGTTCATTCATCTATCCTCCACCTATCTATTCCATCCATCCATCTACCCATCTATTTCATCCATCCAGTTGTTTGCTTTCATTCAGCCATTTGTTTGACTTTACCATCCGTCCATCCATCCATCCATTTGTCCGTTCCCTTGTTCACTCGCTGTCCGGTCATCCAGCAGACCTGAATCTTGCTGGCTGCTGAGGTTGGGCTGGGGCTCACAGTCCCAGCTGCCTCCCAGCACCCCTGTCATGTGAGGAGTGGGTTCTCTTTGCTGTCTTAGTGGCTTGTCCCCCTTCTATCCAGCTTCTGTCAGTAGCAAAGACCAGAGTTGAGGAGCCACCGTGATGCCCTGGTTCCCTGGGCTTTTCTAGAACTCTTTCTTCCCAAGGTAGACACCAGGGCTCATTTTGGAGCTGGACTTCTCTCTGCAGTGGAGCTGCTACCCAGTGTACCACCTGGAACTGACTAGGGATTTTGCAGACACAGTTAGCATGGGTCCCCTGATACCTCCAGTCTCCCTATGCCATTGTCTCTCTCAGGATGAGAAAGGTGCCCCCACTTCTGACTGTGGGCTCCACCTCACTCTCATCATTGACTGGGAACACAGTGTATGCTCAGAATAGAGAGAAGCCCAACTCCAGGTCTGATTCCAGGTCTGATTTCCAATGTTTTGGGCAAGGAAACAGTGAGGTCCCACCTGACTGCAAAAAGAGACACAAATAATGAAGGTCTTCTCACACAGCTTGCAGACATTAGTGCTGGGGTTAGACCCCAAGTACCATTGCCCACCCCCCCAAGGCTGTACTTTCCTAACCACTGAAGGAGAAGGACTGGGGCCCAGACTCTGTAGTCAGGTACCCAAGTTCAAATTCTCATGTCCCTTGCAATAGCTTTGGGACCTCAGGTAAGGTGATTGACTGTCTTGTGCATCAGTGCATCTGTATAGTGAACTGGGGTTTATGGGAGCCCTGGCATAGGGTAGGAGGTGGGGTGGTACTGAGGCTGTCTCGGGGCTAGAGGTTTGCATAAGCCTGTCCTAAGAACTCTGGTTGGGAGTCAAGGCTGTGGGTCCTGATGGTATAAGGTATGGGGTTGAGGGAGGTCTGAGTGCGGTCACAACTTGCCCCCTTCCTGGAGCCCTTCCGAGGCCGTGTTCTCTGGGGGGCAGGAATGGTGAGGTGGGTATGCTGGAGCAGGGCTCCCTGCTGTGATTTATGGCAGTCACAGGTAATGAAGCCAGCAGGCAGTTAATAATCAGACATGAAAATCTCACCATTTAATTAACAACAACAAAAAAAAAAAGATCAAGGTTCCCAGAAGAAGGGAGTCTTGGTCACCCCTGAGTCAGCTGCTGCTTCAGGAGAAGAACAGTCATGGGTTCCTCACTCAGTCATCCCATGGGTGTGACCCTTACTGTTTCCATTTCACAGAGGGGCAAGCTGAGGCCCAGAGAGGATGAGTCACTAACCCAGAGCCCCACGGAAGCCAGTCAGTGACCTGGGACACAATGCTGTGAACTCTGAATCCAAGACTCAGTCGGTGATCTTCCTCCACACCCTGGCTCATCCCTTCTTTTCTGCCCAGGCTCTCTTCATACCTCCTCCCTCAGGAAGACCTCCTGGGCTACTCTGGCTAAAAGCTGCTTGGAGGAACACTCAGATATAGGTGTTTTGGGGCAGACTGAGTAGAAAATGGGTTCCTCCCCTGAGCCTCTTCTCCTTCTGCCTCTGTAAGGAAACCGTATGCCTGATCTCAACTGACTCTTCCAGGGAAACCTCAGGGTACCCGCTCCCAGGAGGTTCTCATGCACACCCTTCCTGGAACCTTCCCAAGGCTCTGCTCTCTGGGGACAGGAGTGGTGAGAGCTGAGGAACGTGTGAGGAGGTAGTTTCCTCCCTTCTCTGCCTTTATTTCCCCCATGACTCAGCACCAGCATTCTATAAACTCGGTGCATAAGGGAGAAGGGAGCAGAAGCAGAGGGAAGGAGTCTGGAGTCCTGCTTTTAGGGTTATGACTGTGTGTGTACGCGCACGCATGTGTGCAGGGTGGGGGGGATAAGGGTATCTTTTTTTCCTTCTTTGCACTGCCATCTATTAGACAGGTGCTATACCACTGAGCCACTCCCCAGACTCCTGGGCATCATGTTCTTCATTTAGTTTATTTAATATGTAGATGGTATGTGTGTGTGTGTGCAGGTGAGCACACATGTATGTAAGTGTATGTGTGCATGTGTGACATTGACAGAGTTGCCAGAGTTGACATTGGGTGTTTTCCTCAGTCACTCTCCACCTTACTTTTTAAAGGTAGGATCTCTCATTGAACTTAGAACTCATTGTTCAGCTAGACTAGCTAGCCAGAGAGCCCCAGGTCCTACTTCTACCTCCCCTGTGCCAGGATTACAGGCATGTTCAACCATGCCTGGCTTTCATGTGGGTGCAGGGGATCTGGACTCTGGCACTTTACCAACTGAGCCATGTCCCCAGTGCTTGTTCTTCATTTAAAGAGCTGACATCTTTTCTTTAAAACTTTATTTATTTTATTTTGAACGAGAGAGTGAGAGTGAAAGTGAGAGAGGCAGATATAGAGAGAGAATAGGCATGCCAGGGCTTCTGGCCACTGCAAATGAACTCCAGATGCATGTGCCACCTTGTGCATCAGGCTTATATGGTTCTGGGGAATTCACCTGGGTCCTTAGGTTTCATAAGGCAAGCACCTTAACAGCTAAGCCATCTCTCCAGACCTTAAAAATTTTTTTTGTTTGTAAGCAGATAGAGACAGAGAGAAGAGGGGGGAAGAGGGAGGGAGAGAAAACGGTGCTCTAAGCCCTCTAGCCACGGCAATGCACCTGGCTTTATGTGGGTACTGGGGAATTGAACCCAGTTCAATTACAAGCAAGTGTCTTAACTGCTGAGCCATCTTGCCAGCCTCATTTCCTTTTTACAAGAGCCTTGTGCACAAAGTGTTTGGATCATCTCCATTCTCAGACTAAACAGCATAAAGCCCCAAAAGGGTCAGTGACTTCCCCCATGGATACTCAGCTAACAAAAGGCCCACCGGTCAACATCCTTCTTCTTTTGCTGTCTCCTTGCTCATGAGCCCTTGGTCAGCTGTGAATGGGTCCTGCAGGGCTAAGGAGAATGGTGGTACAAGTAGGAGAGAAGATGTATTTAACAGAGGGAGGTCTGGACTCACTGCTGAGGGCCAAGGTGTGGCTTGGTGGGGGCTCTACACTGGAGACTATCTTTGTGGGAAAAGTCACAAATCCTGAGTTTGAAAAGTGGCTCTCCTGCCATGACCTTCCACGACCTTGGAAGCTTCCCTCCTCTTCTTGAAGGCTGACAATGGCTCCTGCCGGTCAGATCTCTGTGTGTAGCCAGTGGGTGGTTTGTACAGATCAGGCAGATAGAGATCTGTAGAGCACTATGTGCTAGATTCACATGAAGAGCTTCCTTTTTGCAAGAGTGAGCTGCTCACTTCACTGCTGGCAACATAGCTTACTGATAAGATGTACTATAAACCCCCCTTTTCCAGGGGTTCTGTAAAATTCAGACATAGTATATTCAAAATGCCTACAACAGTGTCTATACATGTTTGGTGCTTAATAAGTGTAGTGGTGATTTCCATTTCATAAAATGTGTGTTTATTTATGTGTGTCTCTGTACTGAAAAAAGTGAAAGTGCTGAAGGAAAAATACCAACATGCCCTCAGTGATTTTGTTTCCGGGTAATAGGATTGCTGCCACGTGTTTCTTCCTCACGGTTTTCTGTATCTTTAGCGGGAGGAGGGGCAAAGGCATTTAAAAAGAAAGCAGGAAACAATAGAAGCTGCCAGAGCCAGCTTTGGGGGGTGGGGAGGGGCTTCCCTGCTGTCCCCAGCTGTCACTTTCAATGGAATACTCTCTTTCCTAAGGTAAGGGGAACCCAGAGAGATGGAGGCCCACTAGAACCCTGGGCCTCAGATTTTGGGGATTGGGGGTTTCATCTTGGGCATCTTGTCTTGGGGATCCCTGAGAGGTGTCTACAGCTAGATTATGACCTCCTGCTACTTCCTTAAAGTTGGGGATACCTCTGGGATAGCCATTAGGTCTCCAGACCCCCAAACCTCAGATATACCCCAGCTTCTTTCCTTCCACCCCCAGCACTGCCTTTGCCACTCCTGGGCAATTGGCATATGGAATGTGGAGACAATAGAAGCTGAGTGTAACCACTGTTTACAGAAAAAAAATGGTACAAGATTTATTTATTGGAAGGTGACTGAGGAATATGAATTCTACACTCCATTTAAAATGCTTTTTATTTCTCTCAGCCTTGGGGCTCAGAGTACATCTAATTTCACCCACAGCTATAATTCTCTACCAAACAGTTCCTGCTGCTCCTCTGGGGTCCCCGGGAACTGAGTTAGTTTATGTCTGCCACTGACGAAGCTCAGGCAGGGGCAGTGGCAGCTACGTGCCAGCACGTGGGGGAGCCTCAGCCCCCACCACTCCTGCATGGGTGTTCGGCATGCGTATGTGCACACTGGGCCAGCACCCAGCCTGGGCCTGTAAGGGTACCCATGGTGCCAGGCCCCGGGGCCTTGGGGTGGCCTGCACTGCAGCCGGCAAGAGACTCATATCTCACCCTGGATGTGTTGATTGCTCCAACCTCAGAGCTAACAAACAATTAGTTGTTAGTATATTTATCCTGTGAACACTGGAGCCCGTGATTACAAATCCAATAGTAGAATTGTGGTGGCATTTGGAGATAAATCTGTGCTCCAGGCCTGCAGGTGTCAGCAGTGGGGTGTGTGTGGGGAGGGTGGGGACCCGGCGGGGGAGGGGCAGACATCCCAGTGGCCTTGCTTGCTGGGTCCCTGGAACTGTTTTCCAGCTGCTTGTCAGCCTGTTTGCTGGTCTGCTTGTCTGTTTCAATGTGTCTGTCTGCCTGTCCCACTTTTTGTGAACCTGCCTGTCTGGCACGGGGTTGGTCCTTCCCTGCATCCTTGGCCCTGGAGTTCCAGAAATCCATGAGAAGACAAGAGCTGTCGAGTCACTCAAGTGCTACTTGGAGAGATAGCTCAGACTCCTCCTAGGTGACTGGCATTGGAGGATGGGTGGAGAGGGTGGGAACTCCTAGGAAGAAAGGGCTAGTTCTGTCCAAAGGTCATGGAGGCCCCAGTGGGTCCTGGCCCCTAGCCACTTTCCTTGTCTTTGGATTTAAAAAAATCATTTTTCATTTATTTCTTAGAGACAGAGAGTGTGGGGGGAGAATGGGCACATTAGGGCCTCCAGCCACTGCAAATGAACTCCAGACGCATGTGCCACCTTGTGCCTCTGATTTCTGTGAAACCTGAAGAAATGAACCTGAGTCCTTAGGCTTTGCAGGCAAGTGCCTTAACTGCTAAGCCATCTCTCCAGCCTGTCTTCGGACTTTTCAACATCTTCTCTCAGGGCTTTCCCTTGGCCACCACCCTGTCTCCCCACTAGGCAGGACTCACCTGCCCCCCATCCTCGGCTCCCTTTACCGTCCAGCAAAACCAGTTGCCCCCTGGAGGAAGATGATGGCACGATTGACTCCATCCTTTTCTCTGCTCCTTCTCTTGGTGATTTCTTCGCCCTCCATGGTACAGCAGTCCCAGAATAGACTCCAGCCTCCCTGACTGTGTCTTTTCCACAACTTCTGGATCGCTCTTCCTCAGTTGGCTTCTTGCAGGCTGGTCCCAGGCTAGTTCTTGGCCCTGCCTCTCTGGCTGCCCTCCGTCTGCCTGGGGAGCTTGTTCCTGTTTCTCCTCTATTTTGGTAATTTCCATATCATGGCAATCCTGAGGTTTCAGGCTCTTTTTGCCCTGTGCCTCTTGGGTCTGGGGCTCAGCAGCCCCACCTAACCTTTCATTGAGTGGGACCTGAGAGGTCAAGCCTCCTCTGGCTCCCCCAGCCTCCCAGTTCTTCTTCTAAACATTTTTGGAATCTGTTCTCTTCCTGCTTGGGCCACCAGTCTCTCATAGCTTGTCCACAGTGGCCTCCCAGCTGCTCCCAAGGCCTTAAGCGACTCTCCATAAATACCCCCTAACACTCCAGTCGTCACGAACCTTGAAATGTGTTTTGTATGGAGGGAGGGGGGGCGGGCAGGGCACAGGCACAATCTTGAGGATAATAATTCTTTTTTTTTTAATTATGAAAGGTTTATTATGGGAGAGTAAGAATAGGAAAGAAGTAAAACTCCCAAGCCAAGAGGATCTCCCACCACCACTACCCCCTCAGCCCCAGCTGGAATTTGGAAAATCTCATGTGGAGGTGTTTATATATAAAAAAGATTGTCGAGTCTGAATGTATATAAAGGATCTTATCTGGTTGTTGGGCCCAGAAGGATCACTGACTCAAGAAGGGCCTGCCCACAGGTGCCAAGCCTGGGGAAAGTTCAGGAAAGAAGCAGGAGGTTGCTGCTTATCACCTTCTTGGAGGAGACATCATCAGCCTGGAGTTCTCGTCTCACCAGGGCAGGGTGGCATCCATGTTTCTGTAGTACCTAGCTCGCTACCTTCAAATAGCAGAGGATAAGCATTCTCATCAGGGCTGGTGGTGGGATGTAGAGGTCATGGTCTGAGCCATGCACTAAACAGCGCCAGGCAGTTTACCTGATGTTCTTCCAGTTTTCCTTTGGATTTTTCAAGATAGGGTCTTATGCAGCCCAGGTTGGCCTCAAATTCGCTATGTAGTGAGGATGACCTTGAAGCTCCTGATCTTCCTACCCCTGCTTTCTGAGTGCTGGGATTACAGGTGTGTGCTACCGTACCTGGTGACTCTTTTGAGTAATTTCACAGCTTGGTGAAGTGGGTGACGCTCACTTCGTAGACATGCAAACCGAGACTCAGGCAGTTAAAGGATATGTCTAAGGGTGTAAGAGCCAAAGTGGTTGAGTTGGCACTCTACTGTGAGTCTGTATGTCTCAGGCCCTACATTAACTACTGTCAATGGAAATGCCACTGGAAATGCCCTCAGCAGTGACCCAGGGCTGTGGCCACTTTTGCTGTGGGTGATTCAGCTCTACAGGTTGCCCTGGGTTATTGAGAGAGGACTTTGGGGTTCTGACTGATGCTCAGATTCTCCAACTAAAGTTTAGCTTTCTTCCTTCCTTCTTCCTTCCCTCCCTCCCTCCCTCCCTCCTTCCTTCCTTCCTTCCTTCCTTCCTTCCTTCCTCCCTCCCTCCCTCCCTTCTTCCCTTCCTTTCTTTCTCCCTCCCTCCCTCCCTCCCTCCCTCTTTCCCTTCCTTCCTCCCTCTCTCCCTCCCTTCCTCCTTCCCTTCCTTCCTCTGTGATTGACTTGCCATTAAGTATACCCCTTTCAGTGTGTAGTGTAGTGTTTCTTAGTATATCAAGACATGCAAGCAGTACTCCTTTGGACCCCAGCATTTCATTGCCCTAAGCAGACTCCCGCATCTGTGAGGTAGTCAGTCCTTGCCCTCCCCTATTAGCAGCCGCTCATCTACTTTCTGTCCCCATGGATTTGTTCTTTTGACAATTCACATGAATGGAATCTCACCACCTGTGGCCTTTCAGGTCTGAGCTTTCACTTGCTTGACGTTTTCCAAGTTCATCCACGTCTAGTGCATATCTGGGCTTTCTTCCTACTGCTGTGAAATACCTGCTGTACAGATGCATCTTGCTTTGTTTACCTGTCCCTAGGTAGACACTGGCTTTTTGGCTACTGTGACCCATGCTGCTATGAACATCCCTGCACGGGAATTGCACTTGACTTGTGTATGAGCACATAAGTGCTTTCTGTTCTCTTGGCACACATGAAGTGGAGTTGCTGGGTCATTTGGAAAGAAATGCTATGTTTAAAATGCTCAGGAACTGGGGCTGGGGAGATGGCTCTACAGTTTAAGGCTTGTTTGCAAAGTCTGACTTCCCCGGGTTTAGTTCTCCAGCACCCACATAAAGCCAAACGCCAAGTGGTACATCCTTCTCTGACCCTGATACACCTATGACAATGGGAGGTGGGGCCAGGAGAATCTAAATCCCCAAGATTGGCTAGTCTGACATCTGTTTGGAGCACAGACAGCTTGAAGTTGTCCTCTGATCTCTACACACATGCTATGGCACGTGTACCCATACATACACACATCAATCAATCAATCAATAAAAATATTTTTAATGCTCAGGAACCATTGTCCACAGGGGATCCCCTAAGATATAGTGGTTAAAATAGGTAGTGTGGGGGACTGGAGAGATGGCTTAGTGGTTAAGCTCTTGGCTATGAAGCTTAAGGACCCTGATTCAAGGTTCAATTCCCCAGTACCCACTTAAGCCAGATGCATAAGGTGGGGCATATATCTGGAGTTCGTTTGCAGTGGCTGGAGGCCCTGGTGCACCCTTTCTCTCTCTCTCTCTCTCTCTCTCTCTGCCTCTTTCTGTCTGTTGCTAGTAAATAAATAAATGAAAATAAACAAAAAATTTAAAAAAAGATAGTGTGGGCTGAGGATGTAGCTCAGTAGGTAGAGTGCAGAAGCCCTGGGTTGGATCCCTAGCACTGTATAAACTGGGTGTGGTGTCACATCTCTGTACTCCCAAGATTTGGAAGGTAGAGGCAGGAGGATCAGAAGTTCAAGATCACCCTTGACTACATAAAACCCCGTCTTAAGAAGAAGTATCATAGCCGGGTGTGGTGGTGCACGCCTTTTATCCCAGCACTCAGGAGGCAGAGGTAGGAGGATTGCTGTGAGATTGAAGCCACCCTGAGACTGCATAGTGAAATCCTACCTTGAAAAACCAAAAAAAAAAAAAATGCCAGGTGTGATGGCACACGCCTTTAATCCCAGCACTCGGGAGGCAGAGATAGGAGGATCACCGTGAGTTCGAGGCCACCCTGAGACTACGTAGTGTGTAGTGAATTCCAGGTCAGCCTGGGCTACAGCGAGACCCTAAAAAAAAAAAAAAAAAAAAGAAGAAGAAGTATCATGAGGATTGGGATGGCATGATGCATGTCACGTGTTTAACAAGCTAAGTGCCCAGTTCAGGGTGGTTGTTGCAATCACAAATGCAGACAAAACAGGGGAAAGAGGCATGGGGCCTGCCTGTGCCCCTGGAAATGGAAGTGGGGATCCAATGAGGCCCACGGACTGGTATGTGAGCATGGGTGGGGAGCAACTCAGAGGCAGATGTGTAATCAGACTGCTGGCCCCAATTTGGCACCAGCCTGAAGACATCATGGTCACCGCCCCTAATACTGCTGTCGTCTTTGCCATGTGCCAATCCTTCTTCTAAGACCCTTGTAATCATCCACTCATTTAATCCTTGCAACACCCCCTGAGAGGTAGGTTAGGTCTTATAACATACAGCTCAGGCTACTTGGGCCTAAAGAGATTAATAATGCGTGCAGAAGCACACAGTGAGTAAGTGGGAAGGCCTGGGATTGGAATAAGAATAGCTTACCTCTTGAATCTGTGCCTTTAATGAGCACTAGATTTTTATTGCTTATACCTGGCTGTGCTGCCTGGCGCTGGGACAATTGATGAGTGCAACCCTGTAGGGTCTGGGGAAGGCTGTCATGGGGACAGGCTCTCAGCTAACATGGCCCAGGAGGAACCCTGGGCCCGTTCCCTCTTCAGTCATCTCTGACAAAGGACTGTCTGGTATAAACAGTCTGTTTAGTTGTATTTCTTTTCTGTCAATCTTTGGGATTCCTGAGGGCAAGGACCGTGCTTGGCTAACCTTGCGTGCCTCGTTCCTCACTGGTTCATAGTAGGTAGTATGTTAACAGTAATTTGTTACTGTTGTTCTGTTGCTGACACAAGCCTGGGTTCATTGTCTCATATTCTGTGAGGTAAGAACTTGGTTCTGGGAAGAAGAGGTCATGACCCTCAGTCACGTCCAGGTCTCAAATCTGTGGGATGCCTTGTGAATCTTGCCTTTTCCCATCTGTGAGTCAAAAATGCTATTTGGGATAGGGGGATGGCTCAGTGGGGAAAGCCCTTACTGTTCAAGCAAGAGGACCCGAGTTCAGATTTGCAATACCTATGTAAAATTCTGGGCATGGTGGCATGTGCCTATATTCCAAGGACTGGGGACATGTAAACAAGAGAATCCCTGGAGTGTACTGGCTATCTAGTTGTGGTGGTTTGAATGTGAATATCTGTCCTCCATAGCCTTAGATATGTTTTTTGGGAGAGAGACATAGAGAGAGAGAAAGGGAGGAGGGAAGGGGGAGAGGAAGAGAGAGACTTAGTGCACCAGAGTCTCCAGCCACTGCAATCGAACTCCAGATGTGTACACCACCTTGTGCGCATGTGTGACCTTGTGTGCTTGTGTGACCTTGTGTGTCTGGCTTATGTGGTACCTGGAGATTGAACATGGATCCTTAGGCTTCATAGGCAAGTGCTCTAACTGCTAAGTCATCTCTCTGACCCTTAGATATATTTTTAAAGATTTATATATATTATTATGTTTATTTATTTAATATATATGTATGGAGAGAGAGAGAGAGAGAGAGAGACAGGAGGGAGGATGGGTGTCCCAGGGCCTCCAGCCACTGCAAATGAACTTCAGATGCATGCATCACCCTGTGCATCTGGCTTATGTGTGTCCTGGGGAATTGAACCTGGGTCCTATGGCTTCACAGGCAGGTGCCTTAACTGCTAAGCCATCTCTCCAGATCTCTTAGGTGTTTTTAATTAAGGTTTAGCTTCCTGTTTTAGTCTCCAGCAGCCAGCTGGAGGAGGTGTCCCTGGGGGGTGGATCAGAATTTCATCCCAGAGGTGCAGAGAGAGCAGTTTGAGCTCTGGTGCCTTTTGATCTCTTGTTTTTGTTGTTTGCTTGTTTCTCTCTGCTTGGATCTATGAAAGGGAGCCATTCTTCCACCATTGATGGAACTTCCTCTGAATTTCTAATCTGAAAGAAACCTGTTCCTCCCATAAACTGTCTGACTGGATGTGCGTTCCAGTAATGTAGAACTTACTACAACACTAATCTAGCTGAATTGGTAAGCTCTATGTCCAGTGAGAGACCCTGCCAACGAATCAAATGCAGAGCAAATGAGTAAGACCTCCCACAATGTCACCATCTGGCTTTTGTACACATACACATTATCATATGTACATACATGTGAACACACCAAAACATATATACACATGCAAAAATACTATAGCTGGGCCATGTATCTCTTATGGACTTGCCCCCACCTTAGAAAGTAGCTTAAATTTCTCCCTTGAAGATGCCAAGTTTGAGACAACTGGGATGGTCCCCAGGAATAATAATGACAATAATGACTGCTATTTATAGATGCAGAGGCTCCCTCTGCAGAGTCAGGGCTAGCCTGTCTTCTTCGGTCAGCCTGGCCAGCACTGAATTCTCCATGCTATGGGGAGCTGGATCACAGGACCTCCAGTAGCTGATCTATGGAAGTCTGAGATGGCCAAGCATTGTTGACAGGCAATGGAGGCTTGTATCAGGCACCATGCGATGGACATAGGGAAGAGAATCATGTCATTAGGGACAGGTGCAAGAAGCAAAGTTCAAAGAAATAACTTGAAGGTGAACCTTCTCTGAGCCACGAGACAGAGCAATGCAGATCTGGGACAAGGGCTTTAGGATCATTCATTCTTTCATTTGTTCATTACTTGGGGGTTTCTTTGCCAAGTATTGGCTGCAGAGGTGATGGCCACATCAATCTCTAAGCCAGAGCCACTGGAGTTTACAGTCTAGAACTGGGATGGATCCTGATTCTGAAACTTGGATGAGCTGATGGGCTCCCTGACCTCAGTATTTCCATCTGCAGAGTGGGGATAATACTAGTACCTTCCTCACTGGCTTAGTGGAGAATTATCTGGAGTGATGTAAATAGAGAGGTTATCACAGGCTCTGGACCACAGTTCACACGAAGTAAATACAGGACCATTTCTCATGCCATTATAGGCCCAATCCTGGGAAGAATTCTGAGTGGTTGTGTGACCCCAAAAGTTTCTAGTGTTGCCTCTGCCCCAGGCAGACAAGAAGGGAGGCTGAGTTGAACTCTCAGTGATGCTTCTTGCTAGAGTTTCTATAGGTCTGGAATTTTTACAGAATAAGTATCTTGTGATCGCGCTGAGCCCCAGTCTCTAGAGAAGTATCCTTCTTGATGTCCTGGTTGGACTGTGCATTGGATGTGTAGGGACAAGCGCAATGAGCAAAAGCAGAGGACCCAGGCAGCACCATGGACAGAGCTATCTGCTGACCGCGGTGCTGATCACCTCTACAGGTCTGCATGGAGGAGGGAGGACTCCTGAGTGGCTATTCGGGAATCAGGGGGAGTAAACAGTGTGTGAGTAAACTGTGCACATGCACGTGTGTGTTACATGTGTGCATGTGCGCGACACAACGATTTACCTCAGTAAGGCTCCTCTCTTACTCCTGGCAAGCACTAGAATCTCAAGCCAGGCTGAATAAGAGACTTGAGGAAGAATGGCACCATGGATGTCATCCCCAGCCATCCACATTTCCCTTCCATTCTGAAAGAACCTGGTAAAGGTCAGGCTCAGCTCACTCTTCAGTCTCTTGGAGGCCATGAGAACCAGCCTGGTGTGGCACTGGGGGCGGGGTTGTTCTCCACCTACTCACGGGCTTATGCCTAGCCTGCTGCTTCTGTGTCAGGTGTGTAGTGCACAGACAAGTGTGGTAGCTTCTCTTTTTTCCTTCTTCTTTCAACCTGCATGGTCCTGGCCATGGCTTCCCTGATCTGTTTCAAACTATTGATGCAGTAGAAACAGATGCCAAGACCCCATGGCTTTCTGTGGATGAGTCCCTACCGTGATCTTCTAGAAAGGTAGAGTCTCACCCAAGGAACCGAGTCAGCCCCATCTCTTTCTTTTCCTTCTCTTCCTCTTCTTCTTCCACTTCTCTTCCTCCTCTTCTCCCCTTCTTTTGGCTCCCCTTCTCTTTTCCTCATCTTCTCCTCTCCCTCTTTCCCCTTGCAGTATACATGTGTGTTATGTGCAGTGTCATACTTAATCTGTGTTTTCCTGGACACCTAGCATGACTGCACATGTGCCCAGCAAGTCAATGTGTCGATGCAGGAAGGCCCATCACCAAGTACCCATTCTCCAACTCATGGCACCCAGAGGCATATGCGAAGGTTTAATCCTGACATCATGACAGAACCAGCTCCGTCCCTCCTCCTAGCCAAGTTCCTGACTGCCCCCCCCCAATGGTGAAGTTGTTTCTTTGAAAGGCTCCCAGCACCTGGCTTAATAGACCTTCCTGTGAGCATATTCCCAGTCCCGCACTGCTCCCCAGTGACTGGGGACCTTTTGTCAAGCACATATGAAATTAAGTGAAATAAAAATCATATTAAAAATTATTACCATCTAACAGCCATTAGTCTGCACACTGCTGTCAGCCTGTGATGGATTTCTCACTTACTTCAATGAATGTTCTAACGACAGTGATAAAATCACTCAGAAAAAATAGAATAAACTGTTAACCCTCTCCCCATCCACACTTGTTTTTCTTTGAGGAAAATGCAGTGAGGAACTTGGTGGAAGGGGCTTAGCCATATGTTTCTCTTTGAATGAAGAATGAGTTGGCCTCGAGGGGTCCTGAGCATCCTTTCCTTGCCTGTGTTTGGGGAGAATTTTGCTCTAGCCCCAGGCATGAGCTCACTTCCAGATCTAAGGTCTGGGTTCTGGTTAGACTCAGATCTTTCTGAGTCAGGCTAGGAAGGGCCTAGTTCTTGTATGTTAGATATCAAATGAGGGCTATTTGCTGAGACAGATTTATTAGGCATCTGTGTCTGGTAGGAAGACCCAGGTGAACAATGTGTATGTGGGTGGTGGCAATGGCCAGGGGCCGGGGAGCAAGGGCAGGTTAGAAGACACATAAAAGGTAGAGTAGGGGGCTGAGGAGATGGCTTAGTGGGTAAAGAATCTGCTCTTTGACTGTGAGCACGTGAGTTCAGACCTTCAATGCCCACCTAAAATCTGGGCATGGTGGCATGTGCTAGTCATCCCAGCAATTGGGAGGTGAAGATTGGCATGTCCCTGGGACTTGCTTGGCTAGCTAGTTTAGCTGAATCAGTGAGCTCAGGATTCAGAAAGAAACTTCATCTCAAACAAAATAAGGAAATGAAGTGAAGAAAATTTTAAAAGATGCCCAGCATTGACCGCTACCACTGACCTCCAAATGCACATGCATATATATGTATATGTATATGTATATGTATATGTATATGTATATGTATATGTATATGTATATGTATCTCCACACACATATGAACATGCATACATATGCATACATACTACACACACAACACATAGACATGCAAAAGGTAGAATAAGGAGAATGGGCTAATAGGCTTGATTGGAAGGACAGTGTGAGCTCTGTGAATGTTTATTTAGAAGGGACTAGAAGGTGGAGGACATTAGTGACCTAAGGAGCAGGTGGCCTGTCTTTATGGAAGGGAAGAGTTCTGAAGTTCTTTGAGCTTGGGGACACTAAAGACATCCCTGGAGAAAGATGGCTGGGCTCTTGAGTCTGTAGAGCTTCTGAGGGGAGGGTCTGGAGGGACAGATATGGCATTCCTGGCATTCAGTGGGTGGGGGGGAGAGTCGGGCCACAGAGAGGACCATGGGGCAAGAAAGCAGTCATAAATATAGTGCCTAAAGAGTCCCCGAAGGAGACAGAGGAGTGGCTGGGGAGGAGGAAGAATACAGGAAGGGGTGATGCCACCTAGTGACAGGGTGGGAAGGGAGAGTGTTTCAAGACATGGGGAGTCATCAGCACACTGAGGAGTTGCAGTGAATCAGATATAATTGAAAACTGTCAATGGCCAGGTCATTGGTGCCTGGGTTCAGAGTCATATGAGGAAGGGACGGGAAGTCAGACATAGATATAGGATGACCTATAGAACCTCTTCACAAGGATGGGCTCTTTTTTTCTTGGTAGAATGACCGAGGCTCAGTTTACCCAAATACCAGGAGGCAGGATGGGTCCGGATCTATAGATGTCCCAGAGCTTCACCACCATGATCTTGGACTCAGGTTAACTTGGTTCCCGTCTGCTGGGCCTTGTATTGACCTGTAGGGCCAGGGAGTGGCGCCTGCTTGGTATGGCAAACCAGGTGAAGGTCCTGGAGATTTCAAGTTGAAGTTCACAAATGTGACTAGGAATAACATGTCTACTACAAAGACCAGCCGTGGCTTCCTGACCCCAGGCCAGTCCTGAGGGACTCTGCACTTTCACTGATCCAGGCCCATTCAGGGTAGGCCCCCCCCTCAGGGGTATCTGTGGGAGACGAGAGCCATAGAGGTTGAGATGCACAGGCCACCCTACCCTGGTCCATATTGTGTACTCCTGAGTACAGCTCTGTTCAGTCCCCCCCCCCCATCCCAAGTCACTGACATATCTAGGCCCACACGTCTTCATTGGAGTGTACTCTGATCTGAGCACCCAGGGCCAAAGCATTCCTCTTGGAATGCCTCTGTCATTTCTGGAGAAGCTGGGCACTCAGAAGGGCTTTGGGAGGCTCTGTTTGCCCCTGTATAAGGTGGGAGTATATAAATACCCTTCCTCCACAAGAGGACGGGCTCAGACATTAAAGGCAATGTACCTGCCACTGAGAAGTTTGACAGGCATTGCTGACCTCGCTAGAATTAATCCTTTTGTCCAAAGCTTGAACCATGCTCTATCAGTTACCTTTCCTCATTGCGGTGACAGAATATTTGACAAGAAGCATTTTAAAGGAAGGAAGGGTTTATTTCAGCTTACAAGGTTACGGTCCATCATGGAAGGCAGGGAAGCCATGGCGGCAGAGGCGTGGTCATATCCAGTCCACAGTGGGAAAGCGGAGAGTAACTCGTGCTGCTACTCATCCAGCGTCCTCCTTTCTGTCCATTCCAGGACCCCAGCCCATGGCATGGTGCCACCCACACTTAAAGTGGGTCTTTCCACCTCAATTAACCTAATCAAGATAGCCCCTCATGAACCTAATCTAGATAATCCCTTACAGGAGATTTAGGTCCTAGCAAGTTGACGGTCAGCATAAACCACCACAAGTCCACTCCTTGTTAACTTGATTCCCAAACATACCACATTTAAGTCATTTCCTCTTACCCCTTGTCTCCAAAGGTTCATGTCCATGTCATAATGCAAAATGGGATCAGTCCATCTTCAAAAGTCCTCATAGTCTTGAACAGTTCCAACACTGTTGAAAGGTATAAGTGTACAGTCTCTTCTGAGACTCAGGCAGACTCTTAGCTGTGGGCTCCTTTAAAAAAAAAAAAAAAAAAGATATGTCTAACATTCATTGACACAAAGTAAACGTTCCCAACCCAAAGAGGAATAGCAAGGAATGGCCAGACCAAAGCAAGACTGAACCCCAACGGGGCAAACACCAAATCTTGTAGCTCCATGTCTGGTATCTGGTTATGGGCTCCAAAGGGTTTGGGTAGCTCTACCCCCTCCAGCTGTGCCTCCCTTGGGGCAACTTCACTTTGTATCTGCAGTTTGACTCAGCAGCTATCCTATGGTTCTGACATCTCCAACATCTGGGCTCTCCACTTTTACAGACAGTTCACCTTCATAGCTCCAGGCAATGGCCTCTTGGGGCCTCCAACCCTGCCACACATTGCCTGGTCCCAGCAGCTCTTTGGAACTATTGTGAAATACTCTGTGACTCTGTTGTATCTTTTATGCCTCCAAAACCATTGCTATGTGGATGACACTTCCAGCTTGGGATGTAGCCTGGCCTCCTTGGGATGACTTACTAATAAGTCCTGGTTCTCCTCTGAAACTTCATGATCCAGGCCTCCACTGTTTGCATTTCTCTCTGCATTTTTATCTCCACTCCTCTAGGGTGGTTTGAACCAGATTATCTGCCATCAACTTATGTGCTTTGGACACTTGGTCCCCAGAAGGTGGCAATTTGGGAAGTGGAGCCTTGCTGGAGGAGGTGTGTTGTTGGGAGTGGGCTCCGGTTCATTAAAGCCAGCTTCTCCTTGACAGAGCGCGGCTCACTTTCCTGCTATTTCCCACCTTCTATCTTCTGCCATTATGAAGCTTCCCCTCAAGAGTGTAAGCCAAATAAACCATTTCCTCCTTTTGGTCAGGTGTTTTAACCCAGCAACATGAAGGTAACACCTTCCATCCTTAAATGACTTCTTGTCAGGCATTTGTCATAGCAATGCTCAAGATAACTGATATAGAAAATTGGCATCAAGAGTGGTAAGCCTTCAGTGCTGGTTTTCAGGAGGAATGTGGAAGAGTACAGAACTTTCAGATGAAAAGCCCTTGAATACTGTAAGCAGAGCTTAATGGGCCAAATCACCACAGGAGGGTTTATTCAGCTTACAGTTCAAGATGACAACCCATCACATAGACAAGGTGGCAAGAATTTGAAGCAGCTGGTCACAGTCAGTCTATAGTGAGGAAGCAAAGATCGATGAATACTTGTGCTCAGCTAGCTCTCTCTCCTTTTCATATGGTCCAGGACCCAAGCCCATGGAATGGTGCCACCCACAGTCAAGGTGTGTCTTCCCACCTCAGTTAATCTAATCAAGAATATCCCTCATAGAAATTTGTGAGGAGGAGGTGGTGGAAAGATTGTTAGAGCCACAAGTTGGGTCATTATGCACGGAGACATTGCCTCTTCCCCATAACTGATGACTACCTCCACAATGCATGACCCACATTCCCCAGTGGGGATAACTGGCAGGCCCAATGAGGAGGGTCCCTTCGGAGCAGAGGGAGGACAGGGAGGAGGCTAAGGATGGTACCAACATGTGCACATAACTAATAAATAAAAAAAGAATGTCCCTCAAAGGCATGCCCAGAGGCTCACCTAATCTGCATAGTCCCCACAGGAGATTCTGGGTCCTGGGACAATCAGTATAAACCATTACATACATACAGGATGGAGAGAGGGTTTAGTGGTTCAGGCATTTACCTGCGAAGCTAAGGTCCCAGGTTCAATTCCCTAGTACCCACATAAGCCAGATGCATAAGGTAGCACATGCATCTGGAGTTTATTCCCAGTGTCTAGAGGCCTTGGTGCACCCATTCTCTCCCCCTCTTTCTATCTGCCTTTCTCTCTCAAATAAATAAATAAATAAATAAATAAATAAATAAATAAATAAATAAATGCATGCTGGTGAGAATGTGGAAAAAGAGGAACCTTTCTACACTGTTGGTGGGAATGCAATCTAGCCCAGCCATTGTGGAAATCAGTGTGGAGGTTCCTGAGACAGCTAAAAATTGATCTACCATATGACCCAGCTATACCACTCCTAGGCATATATCCTAAGGGCTCACTACCTTAGAGATACTTGCTCAACCATGATTATTGCCGCTTTATTCACAATAGCTAGGAAATGGAACCAGCCTAGATGTCCCTCAACTGATGAGTGGATAATGAAGATGTGGCACATTTATACAATGGAATTCTACTCAGCGGTACAGAAAAATGAAATTATGAGCTGGGCGTGGTGGCACACGCCTCCCAGCACTTGGGAGGCAGAAGTAGGAGGATCACAGTGAGTTCAAAGCCACCTTGAGACTACAGAGTGATGAGCTAGAGTGAGACCCTACCTTGAAAAACCAAAAAAAAAAAAAAAAAAAAGAAATGCAGGAAAATGGATGGATCTGGAAAGGATTATACTTAGTAAGGTAACCCAGAACCAGAAAACCAAATGTCACATGTTCTCTGTCATATGTGGATCCAAGCTACAAATCATTGGACTTCTATGTATAAGCCTTAAGTTTGCACCAGCTAGGTCAAATGAGCCAACAGGTGCAATAGTGGCATGCATGTCATGGGGCAAACCAACTGCTCTCTAATTGGACTGGAGGCCCACTCCATGGGAGGGAATACATGCTAATACTGAAAGCCTATGATGGGGAAGTCATGAGCCCTAGGGGTGTAACGTCCACTGGTGTCTGGCTAAATGCATAGATTATGCTCACCAAACTGCCCAGTAAGCACTTCTCTTAATGTTCATTCCAATATATTAATGCTACTCTCACTTTTGGTTAGAGAAGCTTCTCTTTTCTTTTCAGATGGTGGTGACCTCTGGGATGACTCAAAGGTACCATAGTGCTGAGAAGAAATGACAGAGGAGTACTCAGCACTGAAACATCTCTATCACACCTTCCAAGGCTCAGGGTCCATTGTGGAAGAGGCAGTGTAATAAATGTAAGAGCCAAAGGAAGGGTGGGACTCCTTACATTGCACTGTTCCAGACACAAAATGGCCTGGATATCCATGACCTCACAGTGCCTGACACTATTTATAAAGACCATCATAATAGGAGGAAAAGATGATGACATCAAAATAAAAGAGAGACTGACTGGGGGGGGGATATGATGGAGAGTGGAATTGCAAAGGGGAAAGTGAGGGTCAATCATCATGGTTTATTGTCTATAATTATGGAAGTTGTCAATAATAAAAAAAAATTCAGACTGGAAAAAAAGAAAATAAAATTTAAAAAATTTAAAGTATCACACGTGCCCCCTATTTCCAGAAACACACTTCTGGAAGCTTTCTCTGATTTAGGCACTTGGCTGTTCCTCCACAGGCTGCAGTCTTTAGAGGTGCTAAGATGGGGCTATGATGGAAGAAGTCCGGAGGCTCTTCTAGATGGGGTCTCTCTGGAGAGACAAGCTGGAGAGCCTGCAGGTCTGCAACATCTGTGCAGTCCTCCACATGCTCTGGTAACCCACTTCTGGAGCAGCCTGGCTCTCAGATGACCTCCTGTGTTTCAGCCCACCACTGGGTGGGGGGGAGGGGTGGCAAGGGGAAGCAGTGTGCTTTTGCTCAGCTCCTGGGAGAGTGGAGACTTGTTCAGTGTCGCTCATGACCTCCAGGGACAGGAAGAAAGCCCTCGGAGTTAGTTCACTGGGGCTGCAGTCACACTGAACCACAAACTGGTGGTTGAAAACAGAGGAACTCTACCCTCTCACAGTTCTGGGGGCTAGAAATCTGACATGACTCTGCAGCAGCTATGTGCCCCCTTGAGGACTGTAGAGGAGATTCCTTCCTGGCTCTGTCAGATGCCTGTGTTGCCAGTGAGCAGTGGCTGCATCACTCTGCTTCCCTGCCTTTGAAGCCACATGGCCTCCATCTCCCCTCTGTCCACCAGTCCAACTGGATTATGAGCCATTGATTCCAGTAGACCAGATCTTGGTTACATCCATGAAGATCCTATTTCCAAATAAGATCCCATTCACAAGTGCTGGCTGTTCACACTTCACCATGACTTTTTGTTTGTTTGAGATATGGTCTCACTCCACAGTCCAGGCTAGCCTTAAGCTGATGGAAGTCCTCCTGCCTTACCTCCACCCCACCCAAGTGTTGGGATTGCAGGCTAATACAGGTGATGAGGAACCAAGCCCAGGCCGACAGCCTTTGCAAGCAAGCACCTTTAACCAGTTAGCCATCTCCCCAGTCCTAACATGGTTTTTTGAATGACACAATTCAACACACATCTCCTAAGAGTGTCCCTGAGGTCCTGACAATGATCTGCCGGGGACAAGAGGCTGCAGTCTGAGAAGAGCAAGTTCCCAGAGGGTAGCCTTGGCCCCTTGGGAAGCAGAGGCTATTTCCACAGAGGATCTGGGCTTGCAGGGTCAGAGAGTGATCTCTGTCCCATCTCAGGAGTAATGGCGATAGAGCCATCAGCCCAGGGTGGCCTCATCAATGTTAATGTGGCTCTGGGCACGATCTCTGAGTGTGTCCTTTGGAGATTTAAGTGAGAAAGGAAGACCCACCTTTACTGGAAACAGC
The DNA here is from genome assembly GCA_036365145.1 of Orientallactaga sibirica. NCBI lineage: Eukaryota > Metazoa > Chordata > Mammalia > Rodentia > Dipodidae > Orientallactaga > Orientallactaga sibirica. The sequence goes on along the minus strand of JAEOAD010000034.1, from coordinate 8,283,158 downwards.
ACCATCCTGTGGGCCATGGTCCCAGACTGAAGAAAAAGAGAGCAGGAGAAAACCAGCAGTGCAGGCCTTTCCGCAGTCTGCATCCTGGTTCTCTGAGATGAGAAGGGTTCCATCCTAAGCTCCCATCCCCATGATGGACTGTATCCTCTTAAATTGGGAGACAAAATAAACTTTTCTTCCCTCAAGTTGCTTCTGTCAGCTATCTCTTTTTTATTTAAAAAGATTGTTTATTTTTCTTTATTTATTTGAGAGTGACAGGCAGAAAAAGAAAGAGGCAGAGAGAGAGAGAATGGGCACACCAGGACCTCCAGGCACTGCAAACGAACTCCAGATGCATATGCCCCCTTGTGCATCTGGCTTACGTGGGTACTGGGGAATCAAGCCTCAAACTGGGGTCCTTAGGCTTCACAGGCAAGTGCTTAAAACCACTAAGCCATCTCTCCACCCCACTTCTGTCAGCTATCTTGTCACAGGAATAATAAAAGTAACAAATAGAGCTGCCCTTCTGACTCATAGTCACCATACAGAGGTGAGGGGTTGTCTGAGACCTGGTGGATCTCTTGTGGTTTGAAATTCAGCAGTGCTGAACTTGTTGCTGGGGGGCCTCATGGATAGCTGTGATGGTTAAACTCTGGTTGTCAACTTGACAGGATTTATAATCACCATGGAAATAAATCTCTGAGCATGTCTGTGAGAGATTTTCCAGGTTAGGTTCATGGAGGTGAGAAGCCCCAGCCTTAATATGGGTGGCATCGTTCCAAGAGCTAGAATCCTGGACATAAAAAGTAGGAAGTGAGGGCTGGAAAGATGGCTTAGCAGTTAAGGCACCTGTCTCCTAAGCCTGAGAATGCTGGTTCCAGTCTCCAGGTCCCACGTTTAGCCAGATGCAAAGTGACACAAGGGCACAATGCTGCACTTGACCATAAGGGGGCGCACGCATCTGGATTTCGTTCACAGCAGCTGAGAGGCTGCTGGTGCACACCCATCTCTATCTGTCTTCCTCTCCCTCTCTCTCTGTCTCTCTCAAAAAAAAAAAAAAAGTAGGAAGTTAGCTAAGCACTGTGGTGGTTTGATTCAGGTGTCCCCCATAAACTTAGGTGTTCCGAATGCTAGGTTCCCAGTTGATGGAGATTTGGGAATTAACATCTCCTGGAGGCAGTGCATTGTTGGGGGTGGGCTTATGGGTGTTATAGCCAAGTGTCCCTTTTCCATTGTTTGGAACACTCACCTGTTCCTATTGTCCACCTGATGTTGGCCAGGGGATGATGTTCACCTGCTCATGCCATCATTTTCCCTGCCATCATGGAGCTTCCCCTCGAGTCTGAAAGCCAGAATAAACCTTTTTTTTTTTTTCCCACAAGCTGCTCTTGGTCGGGTGATTTCTGCCAGCAATGTGAACCTTACTGCAACAAGCACCAACATTCATCACTCTGTGCTTCCTGATGGTGACCAGCTGCTTCATGCTCCTGCCACCATGACCTCCCCTCCACCCATGTGGGACTACACTCCTAAACTGTGAGCCAACACAAACCCTTCCTTCCTTGAGTTGCTTTTGCCTGGTGTTTTTGTTGCAGAAACAAGAATGGTAACAGAGACAGCAGCTGTTGATGCATTCGTTCCCCCGATATTTGCTGCAGGCTTCCTGTGTGTCCCAGACAGCAAGTGGCACAGGCGTGCTTCATGGAGAGATAACATGGACAGTCACACCAGCAACCCTTGCAGACACTCATGACTGCTATTCTAGAAAGGCCCAAGGAACAATTGGAAGACGTAGCAGGAGGCCAGATGGTGATGGTGGGATCTAGAAGTTTAGCAGAGACCTAAGGAGTTAAGCAAGAAACAAGCAGATACAGGAGACTTGGCCCTGTGTTCCAGGAAGATGTTGAAATGGCTAGACTGCATCCATTCATGCGTGTGGTAGGGCTGGAAGATCAGGGTCTCAGGGAGCAGGTGGTAGTTGAGGGCTGGGTGAGTCCTGAGGGGGTGTGTTTATCAGTTTCTTTCTTTAATTTTCTCTTCTCTCCTCTCCTCTCCTCTCCTCTCCTCTCCTCTCCTCTCCTCTCCTCTCCCTCCTCTCCCCCCCCCCCCTCCCTCCCTCCCTTCTCTTTTTTTTTTTTTTTTGGTTTTTCGAGGTAGGGTCTCACTCTAGCTCAGGCTGACCTGGAGTTCACTATGTAGTCTCAGGGTGGCCTCAAACTCACGGCAATCCTCCTACCTCTGCCTCTCAAGTGCTGGGATTAAAGGTGTGAGCCACCACACCCGACTTATCAGTTACTTTCTCATTTCTGGGGACAAAACACCTGACAGGAAGCAGTTTAAGGAAGGGAGGGGTTTGGTTTGGTTTGGTCTGCAGTTTTAAAGGGTAGAGTCCTTCATGACCAGGAAAGAGTGGCAGGAACAGGAAACTGGCTCTCATCATCATATGGCCAGGGAGGAAGCAGAGAGACACACGCAGCAAGAGGGGGGCTGGGCTATAACATCAAGGCCTCCCCCACCACACTTCCTCCAGCAAGGCCCCACAACCTTTCCAAACAGTGCCACCAACTGGGGATTAAATATTCAAACACATGAGTCCATGGAGGACATTTTACATTCAAACCACCACAGTGTGCCAAGGACAGAACAACACGTCTCAAGTGATGGGACTCTAAGGAGAGGAAATAGCAAGACAGAGACTGGTGTCTTAGCTCCTCCCCTCAGTCCCCATACGTTGCTTTCCCCGCATCCTTCTAGAACGTTCCTCCCTAGCAGAAAACTGGAGGGTTGGAGGGACACTGAGGCTAGGGGAGGACATACTAACAGGGACGGATCCTGGCTGAATGTCAACTGGCTTCCATTCTTAGAATCCATATGACTCAGAGCAAGTTCTCAGCTCTTTCTCAAAGGTTTTCTCCTCTATAAATTGGGTTCAGTGCCATTTTGTCCCCAAGCATTGTGCCTAGAACAGAATCAATATGTGGTGTTTGGTTCCTGGTGACACATGTGCAGTAGGGGTTTGGTCATTCAGGTGGTTAGAAGCACTGTGGCTACTATGAGGGGAAAGAGGAGTTTGATGTGAGAACAGGAGTGTGCCTGCTCCCTCCTCGGACTCACGTCCGAGCCATGGAAAGATGTGTCCAGGCAAAAGCCAAACACCATTTCCACTGATGGTGCCCAGGGACCTGCTTTCTCCCTAACAGTAGGGCTTGCAGCTTCGATGTCTCAGAAGCAGCCCCTGGCAGGGGTGCAGACCTCACCAGGGTAAGGCAGGAGAGTACCGTGGGTGAGCTCGCACTTGTTTTCACTGTCCTTGCAGAATTGCAGAGCTGCTGTAAGGAGGTCCCCTGCCCGTGTGTGTGTGTGTGTGTGTGTGTGTGTGTGTGTGTGTGGGGGTGGGGAGAGGGGGAATGAAGAAGTCTGCAGAGAAATGGGTCGTACCCCAGGTTGGGAGAAACAGTATAAGCAGACGCCAGGATGAAGCCTGGGCACTCATCTATACATCAGGGCTGGGGATAGGTGAGGGATGGACATTTCTATAACATACATGGAAAGAGTCACTTGTTGGCAGGGTCATCCCAGGGTATGCCAGCACCAAGGGTGATATTTCCCTGGGATTTCATGCCTGTCACCCTGGTCCTGAAACTGACTTGCCTCAGCTTGTCAAGTAAGGCCAGAGTCTTGAACTGCATTCATGAGCAGAACCCTCTGAGCTGGTACCTCCAGAGCTGGGGGAGGGGACTATGTGGTACTCCAAAGTTCAGCCTTGTTCTCATTGGCTCCAGGCCTGGAGGTGGGGCCAATGTGATTCCTCCTGCCAGGCTTCCTTTTCACCAGCTCTGAGCCCAGGGGATGGGACCTTTGGGATAGAGAGCACTGCCATTCTCTTCTCTTCAGGATGCAGAAGCCTTTCGGTTTCTCCCAGATCAAGCACAGATGATGAAGTTGCTGGCTGGGATAGAGTACAGGGCCAGGGGAAGATCTGGCTGCAGACACAGCTATATCTAGGAGGCCCAGATGATATGTGTGGACATGTTTATGTGAACAAGTACCTGGCCTTCATCCTGTCATCTGAATTTATGGCCAATGACCTGAGTCATATAGCAGGATGGTGACATGCTGAGGGCTCGGAAGCCAGATGGCTAGGTTTCAAGTCCTGACTTGACGCCTGCTGGCCACTGACTGAAAGTGTGAGCTTCTTGTGTGCACTTCTGTGCATTCACATCCGAAATGGGAACAATGACAGAACCTGTCTGTGGGGAGCTGTGAGGATCCCAGGCGATGGTGCCCTGAAGGAAAGTTTAGTGGTTTGCGTGTAAAATGTCCCCCTACAGGTTCATGTGTCTGAACCCTTAGTCCCCAGCTGATAGCACTATTTGGGAAGGCTGCAGATCCCTCAGAAGGTTGAACCTCATTAGAGGAAGTACATCACTGGGGTGGGTACTGGAGGAGTTATAGTTTGGCTGCACTTCCTGTCTGATGTCTGCTTCCTGATTGCTGGTGTCATGTGACCAGCTGCCTCACACTCCTGCTGCTATGGCTTCCTGGCCATGATGGTTTATACTCCCAAACAAGTGACAACCATGACATATCCTTCCTTCCTTAAGTTGCTTCCTGTCAGAGCTGTGATCACAGCCAAGAGAAAAACAACTTCACACAATGCTCTGGGCTCAGGATATGGCATGGTTGGTAATGTGCTTTCTTATAAATACGTGGATAAGAATTCCATCCCCAGCATCTTTTTATGGGTGGAATCACCTGTAATCTCAGTGCTGGGGAGGAAGAGACAGGAGGGTCCCTGGAACTTGATGGTCAGCTAGTCTAGATTAAATGATGAGCTACAGGCCAAAGAGAGATTATGTCTCAAAAACCAGGGACAACATTTCTGAAGACACCAGAGGCTTTCCTTTGACCACCCCCCCCAGATGCACATGCACATAGATGCATGTGCCCCTGCACATGCTCACACTCTCACACATGAACATGCATACACACACACACACACACACACAAACAAAAAAAAGAAAAAGCTGTCTCTTGCCCTCTGCAGATGGACTCAGGATAGGTGACCACTCCCTGGCCCCCCAAGTGAGAGGAAAGTCCCAAGCCAGCCTTTGGTTTTCCCACTGGCTCTAGGCCTGGAGGTGTGACCAATGGGACACTCCCAAGTCAACTTTTGACCTCATTGGCTCCAGGTTTGGGGCTGGAGCCAATGTGAGACTTCAAGGAAGATGTCATTCTCATCGGTCTGAGCCCAGCAGGCCAGCCCAGAGTAAGCAAGTTAAACAACATCTCAGTAGCTCAAAATCAGCCTTCGGTGCTGTTCTTGTGATCCATGCACATGTGGTTGTTTTTGTCGTAGGTACTAAAATTGGGACTTTTTCTTTTACAAAAAATTTATTTAAAAAAAATAGCTTACTGGGCCAGAGAGGTGGTTTAGTGGTTAAGGTGCTTGCCTGTGAAGCCTAAAGACTCAGGTTCAATTCCCTAGTACCTACATAAGCCAGATGCACAAGGTAGCCCATGCATCTGGAGTTCATTTTGTAGTGGCTAGAGGTCCTGACATGCCCATTAATTCTCTCTCTCTGCTTCTTCTTCTCTCTTAAATAAATAAATAAATTTTAAAAATTAGCTCACTGTTGGAGACCCTATGGTTATGAAGCGTTCAAATTATGGAGCTAACGTTCATGAGCTGTGTGATCTTGGGGTCAGTCCAGACCTCTCTGTGCCTCCTTTTCCTGATCTCTGCATCTAGGATAATAGTGGTCTCACTTATAGGGTATTAGAGGATTAGCTGGTTAAAAAAATGTAAAACTCATAACAATGCCTGACCTGTGGGCAGTGCTGGTGATGTCTCAGCTCTGGGTTTTGATCACTGTGGACACCAGCATTGCTTGCTATAGCGGCAACTCTAACAATGGAAATGCCATGGGGCGATTAGATTCCGGCCAGTGCCAGCAGCCTACAGAGGGCTCCTAGCTGGGGACCCAGAAGCTTCATTCACAAGTGTGATTTGGGAAAGCCAACAGCAGGTAGACTCAATTTTTTGACCTGAGCAGACGGTCTGAGGATGGTTAAAAGAGAATCTGAAGATGGTTAACAGAAAAATGACTTTTGTCCTGGTGTCTCACTGGGAGGGACTGCACCACCAGAGGCCCGAGGACCCCTTCTGGGCGATACCAAGGCAGGGTCGAAGATGGGCAAGGAGGACTGACGGACTTTCCATCCAGGTCAGGTACTGGGGTTTGGCCAGTTGTCAGCTATGCCCAGGCTGGTTTTTCCACCTCTCTGAGGCCAGCAAGGTCCCCTCCTGGCTTATGTTGGAGACGGTGAGAAAGCAGGTGGTGAGGTCATGGTTTACCATAGTCTCCTGCACAGTCTGAGGCCCAAAGTGTCCCCCTTCGTGAGTCAGGGAGGTCCTGAAGTCATAGCTGGAACTGGCTGGGAGATGCAGGGAAGGTGGGAGGTGGTGTGGTTCCCCACAGGCAGCTTGGGTTCACATGGGATCTTGCTGTTTGCAGAGACTTAAGAAGCTGGTGTTGGGGCCAGGACACCGCCGACAATGGTCAGGGACTCGGTGGTGGCCTCTGTCCACTACTGTCATAGAGGGGCGGGGGAGTTCTGGTGGAAGCAGTCTAACGAGCAGGCGAGGTGGCAGAGGTGACTTATGCACCCACGCTTGCTGAGCAGAGCAGTGAGTCATGACGGGAGGAACGAGGGGCCTGCCCGGGCCTCCCCACATGCCTGCGTGGCCAATTTGCTGGTGACCCTGCCCAAGCTCTTAACCTCAACACCTCAGGCTTGCAATCTACAAAGTGTGTTGGGGGGGGCAGGCTGTTACTGCTGGACCTCAGAAGATTCCAGAAAGGTGGCTCAGGACACAGAGGGGGATCTTTAGGCTCAGGTGTAACCTCTGGAAGGTGTCTGCATCACTCTGGATCTCTGGTCGTCTATTGGTTCTCAGGGCTTGGTGTGGGTGAACCCCGCCATCTCAGCATCAGGTGGTGCTGGGATTTGGCTGGCTGCAGACAGTTCAATGATGTAGCAGAGGAAGCCTGAGCTGGAAGCGAATTTCTGCCTGTGAGGCACTTCTGAACTGCCTTCTCCCTGAGTCTTATCAATGGGGCTTTGGTGTCAGTCACAGCGGGCATGAATCTAGGCCTCTATTAGACCCTTGTGTGTCCCTAGACAAGTGTCCCCTCGTCCCTGAGCCTCAGTCTCCTCATCAGTAAGATGGGCAGTGAAGGTTGGGTACGTGTGTGAAAATGGCATCATAGGGGTTACTTTGCTTGCATAAGGTTTGATTCCCGGAAGGGCTGCACTGATGACAGATGCTAATCTTGGTCATTATGTTGTGCTGTTTTGGGCCTTTTCAGGTAGCAGCAGAACCTGGGCAGTAGCATGATAACACAAAGGGGGTGGGGAGGCCAGGGCAGGCCAGGGCACTGGGAGCCCAAGGGTTAAGTCTCCATGGAAACAGGCATGCATTATTTACATGGCCTAATGAATAAAACATTTACGTGGTAGGCTAATAAATTCCCTCACACAAAGCAAAGTAAGCTATGATTTAAATATTGGCCTCCGCTGGCTGGCTGAGTTATGGGGCCTGCTCAGGGGGATCCTCTTGGTTTTACACCTCCATCCGCTGGAGAAAGGGGAGGGGGAGGGAAAGGAGGAGGGAGAGGGGAGGGACCCTTCTTAGTAAGTGGCCTTCAGAGCCCAACAGATTTGCTACACAGTGCTGGGGCTCTGTCCCTCCCAGCCCAAGGCTGTGCACCCCAGGGGACCTCCCCAGAAACACAGCTCTGAAGTATAGATGAGGTGACCGGTGGGGCTGTCTGCCCCAGGGACTGACAGGACAGTGGACTGAAAGGACAGAGAAGGCCAGAGGTGGACAGCCTACTGGAAGGCCTCCCGGGACAAAGGGCTCCACCTCTGAGATGTGAAGGACTTGAAACTAGGCACTCAGTCTTATGAGTACCTGTGATGGGGCTCAGGAGCCCAAAGGCTACCTGGGGTCATCTAGGCTTAGACATAGAGGAGCCAGGACAAGTTATAGGGCCCTAAATGGGCGTGTCAGGGTATGATGGGAATGGGTAGGAGTGCAGAAGGGAGAAGGGAGGCTGGGTGTCCTAGAGACTGGAGCAGTTCCCCTTTGGCCTCTACCAGCCCTAGTGGCTGTCATTGCCCAGCTCTCCATTTCTCTCCCGCTTCTCTTGGGCTGCTGCCTGCCTGTCTCTCTTCCCCTCTGTTTCTCTCCTTTCTCTACATTTCTTCCTCTCTCTTGTTTCTTGGATTTCTGTTCCTGTGACTATCTATCTTTGTCCCTGACTCTGTCTCTCTCTTCCCTCCAACTTATTTTTGTATCTTTGCATCTTTTTATCTCTTTCTCTCTGAGAGACTCTCACATAGCAGGGGCACGGCCCCCTGTGCTGACCCAGCTATGAAGGGCTTCCTTTGGGCCTCTGAGGGCGAAGGGCTAGGAAGGAGGAGGGGGGATGCCCTTGGACCTGGGAGAGAGTTGAACATTTTTCTAAGGTATATTGAGGGCTGCAGAGATCCTGGGGAAAAATGGGCTCAGCCTGGTCACGATCACTGTGCCCCCTTAGCCAGGAGACCTTTCTGGCTCTGTCCTCAGAGAAATTGAAGCCACAAAAAGGAGACATGACCTGGGCCCCGGGGGAACCTGAAAGCAGACTGACACTCTGAACAAGCTCTTCATATTGGATGGGGTCATGGCTACTACCTGAGGAAACAAGAAGATAGTAGTCTGGGCCCAAAGTTTCAGTGCAGACTCCACTTCTCAGCTGGGGAGACTTGGGCTGGGGGAGATGGCGAGGATGGTCCTACTGGAACTACAGTCTGAAGTTGTAGGCTCAAATGTCCAACATGACCACTGTACTACATGCTTGGCCCCTGAACTGCTCTCTTTCTCTCTCTCTTTCTGCACCTCCTCAATGTCTTGGCCTAAGCTTCCTCCAAGCGTGGCAGTCGGGGTACATTTTGAAGTCGGCCACATGCTTTTCCATTCCCCATCCAAGCATTCCACTGGAAAGAGCTGAGCCTCTTAAAGGCTGGGCCTGCCGTCAGGCATCACATCTGCCATATTCTATGAGTCAAAGCTGCCTCAGACCAGCCCAGTTTCAGGGGATAGGGAAGAATGGGTCCTATCCTTGCTTGGAGAATGTCACATAGGCCCAGCAGGGGAAAGACGTTTTGGAATTAATGGGTCACCTCCACTCAGTGTCATGGTGGAAAGGAAGCCCCCATCATTCTTCTGCTCTCATAGACTGATGTGGGTCACATTTCCGTTGACTCTCACTAGCTGTGCGCCTTGGAGCAAGGGGTCTTGGTGCTTTGTTCCAACCTTTGTAAGATTGGGTTCATAGTGGCCCTGGCCCCATGATGCTGTTTTGAGGGTGATGTGATTTGGCACGTGTGGGCTACCTGTGGCCATCTCCAGCATTAGCGGTTCTTGTCTGTCTTTCCCCAGCTGTCGCATGACTCTTCCTGGGGAGATGTGAGAAAACACCTGTTCATCTCAGACACAAGTCCACCCAAGTCTACTGTGGTGGACCAATGAGCATATGGGGGCTCTTTGAAAGAGTTTAGGTGAGAAGTTACTTACGGGAGCAGATGACTCAGGAGGCCACATCACTGAAAAGCCCATGGCAGCATGGCTGATGCGTCATGAAAACTGCATTCCTGGAGCTTGTACAACTTGTAGGCAGCTCCACCAAAGGGTGTCCTTTTCCCCAGCAATTACTGCTTAGGTAACCTTGGGGAAGGACCTTGTGAGTTCTTGTCATTTCCTTCCTCATTTCTTTCCTTTCCTTTCTTTTACCTTTCCTTCCCCCATCTCCTTTCTCTATCTCTGGATGACCTTGAACTTGCTATGTAGCTTAGAATGAACTCCTAGTTTTCTTGCCTCCATCTGTCAAGTGCTGGGATTGTAGGCATGGACCACCATGTTCAGTTTCTTGTAACTTTCTTGTGGGTCTCTTTAGTGTCCCTTTTTTCTGCTAGGAGGGAATATTTCAATCAAGAGGAAATAGTTACCCATCATCAACCCCTAGGAGGGAACCCGGTTCTGCTCAGGCTCTGAGCTTCCAGCTCTGCAGCTTAGCCAAGTTTATTTCAGCTCTCTGCATCTCACTTCCTCTTCTGCAAATGGGTGTGTTCAGGGGCCATATCCCATAGGCTCCAGTGAAAGCTAAATTAAGTGATATGTGTAAAATGCTTGCAGATTGCTGGGCACACGGTGTGTGTATTTATGAAACACTCTGGTGGGGTTTACTGTGCTTGTGGGGATCCTGCAAGGGCAACTGGGTGCTTCCTGACATTCTTTCCTGGATTTGCATTAACACTACTATGTCCTTAACTGCTGGTGCCTGGGATGCTGGGGTCACCACTTAACCCTTCTGTCAATCTAGCCAGGGACCTGTGATGGCTCCCATTTCATGGATGCAGAAAGGGAAGTTCTGAAAGCTGAAATAACTTAAGGTTCAGCATGAATGAGAGAAACAGTCTGGACCTTTCTCTTTCCCCCTAACCACTATACTGCATTGCCTAAGCCCCTGGGATTCATGAATCAGTGACCTGCTCTGAGCTGCAGGAAATCAAAGAACCATGAGAGGTTTGGAGCACATTGGGCTCTCATAAGGGCTGGCTCTGATTTACCCTGCAAACAGCTTCCCCCACCCTTAGGGGAACCTGGGGGTGCACTGGTGACACAGGCCTGTCTAGCAGTCAGGCCTGCTACTCTCCTCCCAATCCCCCAATGCTCCTAGTAGGGAGCTTGAAGAAGCTCATGGAACCTTACGAGATGGGTTGGGTAGGGGTTTTGGCCTTTCACTGAGGCTGGTTGTGTGTCCTGGGAAGACAATTATAGGAACCAAGTATCACACATGCAACTCAGAGTCTTCCTTGGAAAACTCCATCAGGACAGAAGCAAGCCGAGAGCTTCAGCAGGATGCACACCAATGTCTAAGAGCAGTGATCTGACCATCACTTTCACACGCAGGCCTCCCCATCACTGGCTCAGTGACAGGCACACCTTGGCAAGCTAGGGGCCCATGGATACAGAGGGCTGGTCCGTCTAGTGGCAGCTGTAAGTATTGCAGGCTGGTGCTGGGGAGCTGCTGAGCACGCAGTAGGCACAAAACAGTGTCTCACACTAACATGGTGACTCTCCTGACTAGCTCTAGAGCAGGCAGCTTCTCAACTACATGTATTGGTGTAAATGGATATAGCACATCAGGCTGTGTGTCTCACCCACAAAGCTTTCATCACTAGACAATGCAACTACACAATGTTATTAGAATAGGCTCCTCCTGTTCCCTCCCAATATGATGAGATCATCTTCTGGGTCTTGCCTGAGTCTGTGCACACCAATCAAAGTATCTTTTTTGATTTTTTTCCCCATGGGTCTCAAAGTCTCTTTATTTATTTTTATGTGTGCGTATGTGCGTGTGTGTTCATGTGTGTATGTGTGCATGTATGTAGAGGCCAGAGGACAACCTTGGCTATCATCCTTAGGAATACCTCCACCTCCTTTGAGAAAGGGCCTCTCATTGGCCTGGAGTTCCCCAGTTGGGCTAGAGTAGCTGGCCAGTGAGCCCCGGGCATCTGCTGCTCTCTGCCTCCTTGGTGCTGGGATTCACCCATATGCCACCGTGTCCAGCATTTTTACAGGGGTAGTGCATGGGAATCTGATTCAGGTCCTCAGCTTGTAGAGCAAGCACTTCACTGACTGAATGACCCCCCCCAGCCCCACCCCAGCCATGCTGGAATATTTTAAATAGAATTCATTTCATTTAATGATGCACTATTTTTTTAAAAAAAAAAACTAAAAACTTATAGAGATATAAAAGGGACTAACACAGGCACAATCCTGTCTTCTAGAAACTTCTGGAAACTCAGGTTCTAATCTAGTTCTTTCTCCTATTAGTGGTGTGACCTCAGACACACAGTTTAACCTCTCAAAGCCTTCTTATCCTCATTTGTGAAATGGGAGGTGATAATACTTGCCTCTTAGACCTATAGGGGACAGAAGGAGACAGCGATAGAAGCTAAACTGCTTTGCATATTTCTTATTTAGTAGATTTTATTTTAGAAACACATAAATATTTTATACTAGTTTAAATGGCAATCTCTTGAAATCTGGAAGTGAAATGAGGCAGATGAACCTAAATGTGTGACCCACTGGTGTCACAATAACAAAAGAGAAGCTGTCCACAGTGACTTTACAACATAGGAATTTGTCCGTCCATCACTGGTAGGATATATGCCCAGGGCAGAAGGAACTCTAAAAACAATCATAGCTAACTTCATTAAGCACATAGTTAGTGAAGTGTTGGAGTCTTCACTTCCAGCCTGTTCTGTGCATCAATTTAAACAAAGTAAGAATGTTAGCTTTCCATCGCTGGGACTAAATACCCAAGGTAATTCATTTATAGGGAGAAGAGGTTTATTTTGGCTCATGCTTTCAGAGATTTCTGACTGTGGTTACTTGGTCCTGTCACGCTAAGTTTCTTCTGGTGCAGAACATTATGATGGGAGCTTGTGGTAGAGAAGACCTGTTCACCACATGGTCAAGATGCTAAGGGAGCAATAGGGAAGGGATAGGGTCAGATAAGAGGACATTTGCAGATGACCTAACTTCCTTCCACGAGACCCCATCTCTTAAAGGTTCCACCACTCCCCAATCCTACTATGGACTGGGACCAAGGCTTTAATACATGGGCCTTTGGGGGAACATTTCAGATTCAATCTATAACTGTAATTATACTAGTGCCATAGAGGATTAGTTTGTGTGGGACGTGGTGGTGGTGGATACAGATGGAAAATCCATGAAATCAAATAAATATCACGTAGTCCTGAATTTGAGTTGGAAGTAATTTGAACTCATAATACTTTTATCTAAAAAAAAAAAATGGAAAATTATCCACATTGCCCACCTCTGCCTGTTGCAAAACACCCAAGCCTGGAAGAAACAAGCAACCACTACACCCAGTCCTGAGATTATGGTCTATGAGCACCTCTTCCTTTGGGAAGTCAGGATTCCTGGGAGGGATGCACAACTCCACGTCAAAGTGGGATAATGGCACCAGTTTGCCCTAGAAGACTGTCTCCCCAGAAAGCTAAGGCAGATCAAAGCTTCCGGGAGCAGATCAGAAGGACTCAGGAGTCAAGCTGAGAAAAGACTAATGGCTGACACTGAGTCAGTCTGACCTCGCCAAGGAGAATAGCCGCAGTGGGCTGAAACACATGGGTTTAAATTCAACCAGGTCACCATGTCACAAAACAAGCAACATAAAGCAAACTGAAGCTCACAGGTCATTTAGAGGAGGTTTGAAAGTCAGGAAAAGAGTGAAGTACCCCTCTTACTGTCAATGGATGAACGCTATCCCCGGTAACCAATGAGTTGATGAAGGGACATTTCTTTTTATAGACAGTCAGTCTCCAGTTAACATGCCAAGAAGTAGTAACAAAGTGGAATGTAACTGCTTTCCAGCCTCTAACAGCATACAGGGTCCCAACAGTGAGCTTTGGTCATTGCAAGCGTATCATCAGGAAAGAAATTCACTCATATTCACTCTCCCCGCTCCCCTCTGCTGGGGCTCAACCCCACCTTGCACAAGCTAGGCAGACACTCTAGCATTAAGCTACATCCCACGCTGGCTTTGAACTCACTATATGGTCCAGGCTAACTCACAATCCTTTTGCCTCTACCTCCTGAGTGCTAGGATCATAATATTTATTTATTTATTTATTTATTTATTTTATTTTATTATTATTATTATTTTTTGGTATTTAATTTATTTATCTCAGGGTGGCCTTGAACTCAAGGTGATCCTCCTACCTCTGCCTCCCGAGTGCTGGGATTAAAGGCGTGCGCCACCACGCCCGGCAATTTTATTTATTTAATTTATTTATTTTAGCTTTTCAAGGTAGGGTCTCACTCTAGCCCACACTGACCTGGAATTCACTCTGTATTCTCAGGGTGGCCTCAAACTTGGGGTGATCCTCCTACTTCTGCTTCCCAAGTGCTGGGATTAAAGGTTTACATCACCACACCCTGCTCTATAATATCTATTTTTAACTTGTGTGTGTGTGTGTGTGTGTGTGTGTGTGCCATGTGGTATACATGTGGTAGTCAGAGGAAGTGCCATCCTCTCCTTCCACCCTCTTTTGAACCAGGGAAGGCAAGTCTAGCCAGCCTATGGGCTTTGGGATTCTCCCGGCTCTGTCTCCCATTGCTATAGAAATGTGTGCACCATTTTGCATCTGGATCTGAGTGGATGTTAGAGATCAAACTTGTGGAGGAAGTGCCTTTAAGCACTGAGCCTTCTCCCTAGCCCTCATATATATTTCTTGAGGGAAGAGTGCCATGGCACATGGAATACTGTTGACTCAGGTGTGGACAGACTTCTAGATCAGCTAGTGACTCCCAGGAAAGGCAGAGAGCAGAAGAACATGGTGTATGACATGACAGGAGGAGAAGGCATGAGATTAGCAAAATCCACATGTTCATAATGGTTATTCTATAGGATGTATAGATAGGAGACCAAAGAGAGTTCCTGGTCACTCACACCATATAGGAATTGGTTTGGACTTAAATTCAAACAAACTGTAAAAAAAAAATTATAGAACAATTTGTTAAAATAAGTCTTAACTGGACTTTATGTTAGAAAATAATTATTATTCATCTTCCTTGGGAAATAGGGTCTTGCTATGTAGCCCAGGCTGGCCTTGAATTTATGATCTTGAGTGCTGGGATTACATATGCGTGTCATCACCCTCAGATCTCTCTCTATATATATTTTGGTTCTCACCACTCTGGCTCAGGCTGACCTGGAATTCACTTTGTAGTCTCAGGGTGACCTTGAACTCGCGGTGATCCTCCTACCTCTGCCTCCCAAGTGCTGGGATTAAGGGCATGTGCCACCATGCCCAGCAGATGTACAGTTTTTTTAAAGGCATGATAATAGTATTATATAATTTAAAATAAAAACCCAGGAGAGATGTAGCTGAAATAACCCTTGAGTTGCTAGGATGTTGGACAGTTGGTTCAAAATGGTCTAGGAGGCGGACGGGGAAAATCTTACTAAAGTGAGCGTGCCTGCCTGCCCATCCAGAGTCCTAGAAGCTGGTGAGGAGGAACAGGCCGACTCCACTGAGTCCTCTGCTTCTGTGTGACTGAGAACAGTAACTTCTTTGTTAGAAACTTGGAAATCTGGGGGCTCAGTGGTTAAAGGCACTTACTTACAAAGCCTGCTGGCTCAGGTTCAATTTCCCAGCGCCCATGTGAAGCCAGATGCACAAAGTGGCTCATGTATCTGGAATTGGTCTGCAGCAGAAAAAGGCCCCGAAACAACCCTACTCTCTTTTTCTCTCAAATAAATAAATAAATTACTAAATAAAAATATTTAGAAAAAAAGAAACATGGAAATTTGAAATTTTATGCAATGAACTTGAGTTGAGGTTGAAATGAAATTAAAAATCAAGTCCAGTCAGTAGCCTCAGTACCGCATCTCTCATCCTGTCAGGGATAATTTGGGATATTTGAGTTGGCCTCCTCTGACTTCCCATGTACATTTCCCCTTTGTACATTTCCAGGCCTTCCCTTTTATTGTTTCTTTGCTGACCACTCACCCGTTCCAGGCTGACACGGTTGTGCTGAGACACTTTCTAGAAACTTTGCTAGGTTTCTGGGCAGTCCTTCCTGAGCTGAGAGTGAGATGTTCACTAGGAAATAGCTAGATGTGTGCACCATTTTGCATCTGGATCTCAGTGGATGTTAGAGATCAAACTTGTGGAGGAAGTGCCTTTAAGCACTGAGCCTTCTCCCTAGCCCTCATATATATTTCTTGAGGGAAGAGTGCCATGGCACATGGAATACTGTTGACTCAGGTGTGGACAGACTTCTAGATCAGCTAGTGACTCCCAAGAAAGGCAGAGAGCAGAAGAACATAGTGTATGACATGACAGGAGGAGAAGGCATGAGATTAGCAAAATCCACATGTTCATAATGGTTATTCTACAGGATGTATAGATAGGAGACCAAAGAGAGTCCCTGGTCACTCACACCATATAGGAATTGGTTTGGACTTAAATTCAAACAAACTGTAAAAAAAAAATTATAGAACAATTTGTTAAAATAAGTCTTAACTGGACTTTATGTTAGAAAATAATTATTATTCATCTTCCTTGGGAAATAGGGTCTTGCTATGTAGCCCAGGCTGGCCTTGAATTTATGATCTTGAGTGCTGGGATTACATATGCGTGTCATCACCCTCAGATCTCTGTCTATATATATTTTGGTTCTCACCACTCTGGCTCAGGCTGACTTGGAATTCACTTTGTAGTCTCAGGGTGACCTTGAACTCGCGGTGATCCTCCTACCTCTGCCTCCCAAGTGCTGGGATTAAGGGCATGTGCCACCATGCCCAGCAGATGTACAGTTTTTTTAAAGGCATGATAATAGTATTATATAATTTAAAATAAAAACCCAGGAGAGATGTAGCTGAAATAACCCTTGAGTTGCTAGGATGTTGGACAGTTGGTTCAAAATGGTCTAGGAGACGGACGGGGAAAATCTTACTAAAGTGAGCATGCCTGCCTGCCCGTGCAAAGTCCTAGAAGCTGGTGAGGAGGAGCAGGCCGACTCCACTGAGTCCTCTGCTTCTGTGTGACTGAGAACAGTAACTTCTTCGTTAGAAACTTGGAAATCTGGGGGCTGGAGAGATGGCTCAGTGGTTAAAGGCACTTACTTACAAAGCCTGCTGGCTCAGGTTCAATTTCCCAGCGCCCATGTGAAGCCAGATGCACAAAGTGGCTCATGTATCTGGAATTGGTCTGCAGCAGAAAAAGGCCCCGAAGCAACCCTACTCTCTTTTTCTCTCAAGTAAATAAATAAATTACTAAATAAAAATATTTAGAAAAAAAGAAACATGGAAATTTGAAATTTTACGCAATGAACTTGAGTTGAGGTTGAAATGAAATTAAAAATCAAGTCCAGTCAGTAGCCTCAGTCCCTCATCTCTCATCCTGTCAGGGATAATTTGGGATATTTGAGTTGGCCTCCTCTGTCTTCCCATGAAAAGTCTTTGTACATTTCCAGGCCTTCCCATTTATTGTTTCTTTGCTGACCACTCACCCATTCCAGGCTGACACGGTTGTGCTGAGACACTTTCTAGAAACTTTGCTAGGTTTCTGGGCAGTCCTTCCTGAGCTGAGAGTGAGATGTTCACTAGGAAATAGCTAGTGTTTACTGAGTACTTGCTGTATGCAAGGTGCTTTGCAGTGCACTGGCTAGACATGTGATCCCATCACCCCACCTGCAGACTACAAAACAGATGCTCAGAAAGGATAGGATGGGTGACCTGCACAGAGCCAAAGGAATGTAAGAAGATGAGCTGGGATTTGAACCCAGGTCTGTTTATATCAACAAGCACAAATGACCATATCTAGCCCCAGATGTGGAGTGGGAAGTTGTGTTCCCATCTCTGTGTGTGTGTGTGTGTGTGTGCGTGTGTGTGTGTATTGAAGGTGGTTAGCCATGGAAACCAGAGGGCATTATTCTGGCCCTGGGAGAAGTGGGCAACCCCAATGAAGCAGGCTGGAATCCAGACGGGTCAACTTAAGAACATGGGGCTGTTAGGGCATCTGTGCATCCCAAAATCCCAAAGGCTGCAGTCAAGAATAAGGATAGGGGTGGCTTTTAGGTGACATCAGCAAAAGAAGCCAGGCAGTTCATCATGAGGGGGCCTGAGCATGCAGGGGACAAGAGGAGGCAGGTTGATCTGCCCACTGGTCATGGCTATTTCTCTGGGCTGAGGTCACTCCATCTTCCTTTGCTCTCCTAAGAGTTCAACTGTGATCGGGATGTAGATGTTGCCTGTAGATTCAAGGAGTGCCTCCTTCTGTCTGTGCATCCCCAGAGACTAGCTTCATCACTGGAATCCTTCTAGAGCAGGTGATCCTGGGCCTGGGAGGTATCCTATAGAGGGAGGGAATGAGTTTCCATGGACATGATTACAGTCAGCCAGGTTTGAAATGCAGAGAACCACCAAGGGTTAAGTATTAAGAAAACCTTGGCTGGAGAGATTGCTCAGTGGTTAAGGCCTGCAAAGCCTAACAACCTGTGTTCAGGTTCGATTCCTCAGTACCCACATAAAGCCAGATGTACAAAGTAGCAAATGCATCTGGAGTTCATTTGCAGTGCCAAGAGGCCCTGATGTGCCCATTCTCATTCTCTCTCTCCCAGGCGTGGTGGTACGCACCTTTAATCCCAGCACTTGGGAGGCAGAGGTAGGCAGATTTCTGTGAGTTTGAGGCCAGCCTGAGACTACGTAGTGAATTCCAGGTCAGCCTAGGCTAGAGTGACACCCTACTTCAAAAAAAAAAAAATAAAGGGGGGAGGAGCTGGAGAAATGGCTTGGCAGTTAAGGCATTTGCCTGCACAGCCAAAGGACCCAGGTTTGATTTTCCAGGACCCATGTAAGCCAGATGCACAAGGGGCACATGCATCTGGAGTTTGTTTGCATTGGCTAAAGGGCCTGGCGTACCCATTCTCTCTCTGTCTGTCTCTTTTCTCTCTCTCTCTCTCTCTCTCTGCTTGCAAATAAATTAATTACTTTTTTAAAAAAGCAACCACAACAAAAAGAAAACCTCATGGGGAGGTGGGGCTGGGGAGATCGCTCTGTGGATAAGGTATTTGCTGGGAAAGTATGACTACTTGAGTTTGAATCCTCAGAACCAATGCAATGCCATGAAGCCAGGCACAGTTTCAAAAGGTTCAGTCCATGGGGGTGGGGTAGGCATGGCAGAAACGTGTTGGTTCACGCTGGCAGGAATGTGTGACAAAGACTCCTCGGGTCACACCAGACCAGGAAATAGAGAAAGCTAGACCAGAGTCAAGGACAGATATAACCTTCAAAGGCCCACCCTTAGAGACTTACTTCCCCATGTAGCCCCACCTCCTAAAGGCTACATACCCTTCAAAACAGTGACACAACCTTGGGACTTAGTCTTGAGACAAGAGCCATAACGGGCTGTCTCTGCTGAACCCCAACCCTATTCCCAGCCCACTGGATCTGGAGGAATAAAGTGTTGCTGTTTTAAACTACTTCTTTTGCAGTGCTTTGCATAGACAATTGGGATGTGTTCACCTACTGCCACATCTCTAGGCCTCTGGAGGTGTGAGTTTTGCTAGTCAGAGGAGGCCAAAGGCCATTTGATGGGTATCCAGCCTCTTGGAAGAGGCTGACAGACATTAGTGCTTTCAGAAGACCGTGCAACTAAAACAAATGTGGGGCTTTGGTGACAATCACCCAACTTCCTGGATCTGCCACTAACCAGCTGGACAACCTAGGGCCTAACTGGGAATAGTGGTAACAACTCCCCTTCCTTTCCCTTCCCTTCCCTTCCCTTCCCTTCCCTTCCTTTCCTTTCTTTTTCTTTCCTTTCTTCCCTCCCTCTCTCCTTTCTTCTACCTTTCCCTCCCTCCCTCCCTCCCTTCCTTCCTACCCCCTTCATTTATTCTTTCTTTCCTTATTTCTTTTGTGTGCACACATATGGTGTATGCTCATATGTGTGTTCCAATGTATGTGCCTTATGTGTGCATGTGCAGAGGCATAGAGACAGATTCTCTCTCTAAACCTGGAGCTTCCCATTTGTTGTGCAGACTGGCTGACTAATGAGCCCCAGTGTGCTTGTCTCTGCCCAGCTCAGCTCTTGGGGTTATAAGCATGCCTGGCCATGCTCAGCTTTTTACATGGGGTGCTGGGGATTGAACTCAGGTCCTCATGTTTGCACTGTAAGCACTCCTACCACTGAGCCATCTCCAAAGCTCTAACAATAATATTTCTATCTACTTATTCAATCACACTCCAATAGAACTTTCTGCAGTGATGGAACTGGTCTATACAAGTGCTGACAAAAAGAGTAGCCACTAGCCACATAAGCCTGTTGCATCCTTGAAATGTGGCAAGTCTAGATTGAGATGTTGGTGGCGGAAACGTTCACATTTGCATTTAAAAGGAACATGTTATATAGCACATTCAGACTAATGTTGGGATGTGTACAACTGGTAGTAAGTGTCAGGAATATGGGCATAAAACTAGAATGAGACCAGGAGAGAGAAAATAAAGAGAGAGGAGAGGAGGAGTACATGACAGGTTAGGGGAGGGACAGAACAGTGGAGGTGGCAGGGAAGTGTGTTTAGAAGGGTAGAGGGTAGAGAGGGTGGGGACAGAATTACACAAAAGTTAAGATAACATGAGTCAGGTCCATAGAAACCCTCATTCTGGCTAGCATTCTACAAGATGCAACCACCAATAAAGGGGGAGAGGGGACAGTCCAGACAGAAGGTAGATAAAGCTTTAAAATCATAGACTCTGGCCAATAAATCCCCAGACCCAGAACTGGATTGCCCCCACCATAGTGAGCTGCTGGCCAGAGAGATGCTTGAGGTCCCCAAAACACCTCTATCACATCTGCCACGGACCAGGACAAGTTGCAGGGGAAGTGACGACATGAAGACTGCTCTCACTGCTAGTCTGACAACCAACCCCATGTTGATGGTGACAAACATGATAATCAGTCAAAACCTATCTGTGGTAGTTTGAATAGATGTCCCCCAATATATTCAGTGTTTTAATAGTTTGTTGTTTGCATCTGCATTCACGTGGCTGGAGGCAATGTCACTGGCTGGATCTTAGGGTCCAGCCCTAAGGTGTGGTGGTGGGTTTGAGATTTCAATCTAAAGATATGCAAAGTGTGCCTAGCCGGAATTCCTGAGGTATGTTGTGCTATGTGGCTTTTGGCTTATGGCTTTTCTCTCTGTGTTTGGTCCTGTGAAAGCAAGCCAGCTTCTTCTGCCATTATGAAACTTCCCCTGGATTTGTAATCTATAATAAATCCCTTCCTCCATAACTGTGCCTGGTCTGGAAGTTCATCTCAGTTTTTAACCTGAAGCTGTCTGCTACACTATTGAAACAGAAATCCAGAAGCTACAGAGAACTCAGTACTAAATCAGACTGCCAACAGGCCTGCCATGGCTCAGGGAACATTGTGGATGAGGGAGCAGAAAGATTATAAGAGCCACAGAGTGGTCAGGAATATCCTGAGGTATGGTCCCTCTGCTACCCCACAGGGACTGACTGAGGCCTTCATGAGTACAATGAAAACCATAACCACACTAGAGTCTCCAGGGTAATTGGAGCTGGCATGAAGGGATAAAAGAGAATAATCTGTTATAATTAATATTAAAAAGACTAATATTAGTTCCATACTGAAACAATGTTTTTTTTAAAAAATTTGTTGACAACCTCTATACATATAGACAATATACCATGATCATAATCCCCTCCCACTACTCCCCCCCCCTAATCTTTCCTCCACGGAATCCCTTCCTCCTTCCAAGTAGTCTATTTTGACTCATCATTTTCCCCCTTCTATTATGCAGGTCTTGTGTAGGTAGTGTCAGTCACTGTAAGGTCATGAATACCAAAGCACTCCTCCCTTCCTTTGTCTCCTACAGTTTTTGTATTTCTTTCTTTTCTTTTTTTAGAATATTTTATTTACTTGAGAGAGAAAGGTGTGGGGGGGAGAGAATGGGTTCGCCAGGGCCTCTAGCCACTGCAAATGAATTCCAGATGCATGCACCACCGTGTGCATCTGGCTTACGTGGGTACTGGAGAATTGAACCTGGGTCCTTAAGCATCACAGCCAAGCACTAACCACTAGTCAATCTCTCCAGCCCTTGGCTCTTACATTCTTTCTGCCACCTCTTCCACATGGTCCCTGAGCCTTGGAGGAGGTGACAGAGATGTCTTGCTTAGTGCTGAACACTCCACTGCTCTTTCTCCTCAGCACTTGGGTGAGTTTTGAGTCTTGAAACAATGTTTTGTATTGTTTAGTCAAAGCCCCTGTGGACCCTGCATCCCAGACTATGGATTGAAAATATTTGGGGGTAGAGGAATTGTTACATGGTTGATGGTGTATACTATGTGGTTAGGCCTATGGTGGATATACCTGTACAGACTTCTTTCCTGTTCTTATTCCCTAAATGATATGTGGAACAACTACTCACCTAGCATTTACACTGTATCTGCTTTTAAGTCTTCTAGAGATGATTTTTATGGGAGGGCATAGGTTATATGCAAATACTACACTGTTTTAAATAAGCCTCTTGATATCTGCAGGCTTTGGTGTCCTCAGGGCCACAGAACTAGAGTCCAGTGAATAGCAAGGGTCAAAATAGCTCAATCAGTGAAGTGCTTGCTGCCTAAGCATGAGGACCTGAGTTTGGATCTCCAGCAGCCACATAAAACTGGGCACAGTGGCTCCTGCCTTTAACCCCAGTGCTGGAGAGGCAGAGGCAGGAGAATCCCCAGCATTTGTTGGCTAGCTGGTGGAGCAGAATCAGTGAGCCCCAGGTTCAGTAACAGATCCTGTCTCAAACATTAAGGTGGAGAAAAGCCAAGAATGATACCCAACACCAACCTCTGGTCTCCACATGAACATAACATGCATGTGTACCTACCTACCTACCAACACACACCATACTGTATAACTATGCATACACACCACACACATACAAATGCAAAAGAAAAGTAACTTGGGACTGGAGAGATGGCTCAGTGGTTAAAGGCACTTACTTGCAAAGCCTGCTGGCCTGGGTTCAGTTCTCTGGGATCCACTTAAAGACAGATGCACAAACTGTCACATGCATTTGGAGTTTGGTTTCAGGGAAAGAGACCATGGTATGCCCATACTCACACACTCTTTCTCAAATAAATATAAAAATATTTTAAAAAGTAACTTTATTTGGTTTTTAAAGATTCTAGGTGCAGTTTGCATCCTGTGTCTATTTGTCAGCACTGATGTGGCCTTGAAATGATGAAACAATATGTCTAAAATGCTCAGCACAGCTCTGGACTAGTAGAAACCCCTCAAGAGATGGTAACTATTTTTAAAATTTTTTAAATTTTTAAAATCTTTTTTATTGACAACTTCTATACTTACATACAAAAAATGCATGATATTTCCCTCCCCTGCCCCCATACCCCTTTAGAACTCTAATCTCCATCATTTCCCTTCCTTCTCTCCATTAGTCTCTCTTTTAATTTGATGTCATCATCTTTTTCTTCTATTATGAGCGTCTTGCGAAGGTATTGCTAGGCACTGCAAGGTCATGGATATCAAGGCTAATTTCTGTCTGGACAGTTGCATTGTAAGGAGTCGTATCCTCCCTTTGGCTCTTCCATTCTATCTGCCCCCTCTTCCACAATGGGCCCTGAGCCTTGGAGGGTGTAACAGAGATGTTTCAGTGCTGGGCACTCCTCCATCCCTTCTTCTCAGCACTATATTGCCTTTTGGGTCATCCCAGTGGTCATTGCCATCTGAAAAGAGAAGCTTCTCTAACCAGAAGTGAATACTGTCCTAAGTAAGTGAGGGCCAGAGCTCAGGCACTGACTGCCTGGTGTCTGGAGTCCTGCCAAATGGATGTCATTGTAAGAGACTGAGGAAAGGAGCTGGCATTCATGTAGCCTTCCACCGTGGATTACAGACCATGAGGGACTTTTCATATACATATATTTGAGAGAGAGAAAGAGGAAGAGAGAGAGAGAGAATGGGTGCACCAGGGTATCCAGCTACTACAAACGAACTTCAGATGCATGTACTCCCTTGTGCATCTGGCTTACATGGGTCCTGGATAATCGAACTGGGATCCTTTGGCTTTGCAGGCAAATGCCTTAACTGCTAAGCCATCTCTTCAGCCCCCATGTGGGACTTTTCTTATTGCTGGTAACATCCTCATAATTTCTATGGTAGACCTGTTATGCTCTTTTTTATTTTTAATTTTTTTATATTTATTTTTATTTATTTATGTATTAGACATGAGCGAGAGAAAGAGAGAGAGAGAGAGAGAGAGAGAGAAAATGAGCATGCTAGGGCCTCCAGCCACTGCAAACAAACTCCAGATGCATGTGCCACCTTGTGCATCTGGTTTATGTGGGACCTGGAAAATCGAACCAGGATCATTAGGCTTCGCAGGCAAGTGCCTTAATTGCTAAGCCATCTCTCCAGCTCCCCGTTATGCTTTTTATTGGACAGATGGGAAAACTGAGGCCCAGAAAGATAGCATGACTTGTTGAGGTTCATATAGTTGTATTTGTGTAGAGTGGTAATTCTTTTTTTAAAAAAACTTTAAAATTTATCTACTTATTTGAGAGAGGAAGAGAATGGGCACACCAGGGCCTCTAGCCACTGCAAACAAACTCCAGATGCATGCGCCACCATGTGCATCTGGCTTATGTGGGTTCTGTGGAATCAAACCTGGGTCCTTGGGCTTTTCAGGCAAGTGCCTTAACTGCTGAGCCATCTCTCCAGACTCAGGAGTGGGAATTCTTTTATGTATGTATGTGTGTGTGTGCGTGTGAGAGAGAGAGAGAGAGAGAGAGAGAGGAGAGAGAGAGAGAGAGGAGAGAGAGAGAAGGCACAGGTATGTCCCCAGTGCCTGTGTGGAGGTCAGAGGACAACTTTCAGGTCAGTCCTCATCATCCCACCTTGTTGGAGGCAGGGTTTCTCTCTCTAGATCTCATTCTGCTCTCGTAGTTCTTTGCTGCGCTCACTTCAAGCTTCTAGGAAATTCTCCTGTCTCTGCCTCCCATTGTGCTTCAGGCATACTGAGACTACAGAAGCCCACCACAGCTTCCAGCCTTTTACATGGGGTCTGGAGATTGAACTCAGGTATTCAGGCTTGAGTGGTGAGTGCTTCTTCCAAGGAGCCATCTCCCTAACCCCAGAGTGGGATTTCTTGTTCCAGGGTAGGGTTCTGCTTCCGCAGCTCCTGCTTGCTTGGAGGTCACTTCCAGGCTTTGGACCCACCTTCCCTTCCTGCTTTTCATCTTGTCATCACCCCAGCCTGCTCCCTGTCTTCTCTGAAGCTGGGGCCTCTGACTTGCCATCTCCTCCCTCCTTCCGCCTGTGGTGGTTGGAAGCAGGTGTCCCCCATAAACTCATGTGCTTTAAATACTTGATCCTCACTTGGTGGCAATGTGGGCAGTTGGAGTCTTTCTAGAGGAGGCGTGTCTCTAGGTTAGATCTGAGGTCTGTTAGCCCTGAGCTTGCCGGTGCTAGTTCCAGTGGCTCTCTATCTGCTGTGGCCAGCGTGGTGTCCAGACTGCTCATGCAGTGTTTCACCTATTTCATGAAGCTTCCCCTTGAGACCATAAGTCAAAACAAAACCTTTCCTCCCATCAGCTGCTTTTGATCAGGAGTTTTATCCTATGTGAACATGACTATCATACATCCTTTTTTTTTCTCATGGAACCCAGGCTGGCCTTGAACTTGCTATGTAACTGAGACTGTCCTTGAATTTCTGCTCCTTCTGCCTCCACCCAGTGCTAGGATTACAGACATGTGCCATCATGCTGGCTTCTTCCCTCCTTTCTAACCCAGCCTTCCACAGACATGAATTTATTTCTCCAAGAACAAATTGACTCTTCCCCACAAAGACACCACAAACGCGGTTTGCAACGTTATTTGTTAACTTCATCAAACAAAGTACAGTTCTCTGGCGCTAATGTCAATCTCCACAGCTCATTGGTTCTTTTCAAAGAGTGCAGTCACAGCGCTCATCTCCCCATCTCGATGGGGAAGGCAGTGCTTCAGCCAGCGCAGGGAACCCTGAGCTTCTCACCCCAGAAAGAGCCGTAAAAAACGCTCAGCGCTGGAGCACGCGCCCATCTGACAAAGACAATTTGATTTGTCCATGCCTTCTAAAATATTCATCCTGCTTTGATGGACTATCGTTTTATAAATATAGATTATCATTAACTGACACTAGCGGTGCACCGCTGGCCAGCCCAGAGCCATGCCACTGATTCGGGATGAAGATGTCCAATAAAAAAAATCATTATCTCTGTCTGCGAACCCCGAGCTGTATCGTTCGCCTCATTTGCAGAGCAAGGGTCAGTAGCTCACGCTAACTACATCTGTTTGTGCATTTCACGGCTTGGCCACCCCTGCTGGGGAGATTGGCAGGATGCTTCTCAAGTTCAGATCTGGAGAGAGGAGATGGGTAGATGGTGAGGGAGAGCAAAGAAGGCCCCAGGGCTGGCAGGGACACATGGAGAGGGAGTGCTGGAATGGAGTGTTTCCAGACATACGGTGGAGTGCAGCCGTCATGGGTCCTGGGGCATGGCAGACTCACCTCCTCAGCTATGAGCCTTTGGGCAAGTTATTGAAACAGTGTGGGTCTTAGTCTATTTATCTGTAAAGTGGGTGCTGTACTCACCCTTGTCTCCCAGGAGACTGAGCTCTTAAAATGCTTAAAGTCACAACTGTTACTTAAGCACACAGTAAGCATTAGGTTCAGAAAAAGAGATGGTGATGTGTGGTGAATTTTTGGACTTCCTGACTCCCAACGTCTTCATGGTCAGAGAAGCCTGTATAGTATCCATCTTCAATGGTTGTAAGTGGCCAATGAGCTCAAAGAGCTGGGCACATTGGATGGTTCACTGTGTTCACCTAAATGGGCCTCCTCCTCCTCTTCTTTTTGCACGTGTATGTGTAGATGTGCTCACAGACATGTAGACACCAGAGGAGGATGTTGGGTGCTCTTCCTTCATCATCCATCCTAATATTTCCCTGAGATGGAGTCTCTCCATGTGCAGAGCTGTGGTTTGCCCAAGCTCCAGTGATTCTCTGGTCTCTGGTCCCCACAGAACCAGGCTGACAAATGTGCATGGTTATGATCAGCTGTTTGCATGGGTTGTAGGGAATTGAACTGCATTGCTCTGAGGCTCTCTCAGGTCCTCACCCTGTGGCAAGCACTCTTACCCCAGCCCAGAGGACCATTTCCTTTGAGCTCAGTGAAGCCAGAAAGAGGGGACAGTGAAAGAGTTGTCCCAGAGACATCTGGCCCCAGTATGTTTGCTTTTTTTAAGAACTCAGAATGCAGAAGATGTGAGCCCAGGACAAGAGGTGGCTCGGGGTGTCATGTTGAGATGGGCAGGTCTGTCCTAGCAAGGTCTCTTCTTCAGTTGCATCCTCTTTTCTCCCCCTAAGCATTCCGAGTCCTGATGGGACCCGAAAGAGACACAGAGATGGGAGCGGTGAGCTCATTGGACACATTCCCCAGTGCACTGTGCTGTCTGGGGAGGAAATTGGAGGCAGAATAAAATATTTGCCTTGCCACTGCAACAGAACCGTGTCTGCAGCATTTCCTCTCACACTGAGCTGCTCGAGTGAAATATATAGCCAGGTACAGGAACAGAGGCAAGTGCAGAGAAATCTTCGGTAGAGGTGGCCTGAGGGAGGAGAGAAATTGCTGGGCAAGTGAGGAGTGCAGACAGCCAGCAAACCGTTTGCAGTCCTGAACAAGGGCGGAATGAAAATGGGTGAAATCAACTCTTGCATTGTAGTGCCAGCTGTGACCAGAGGTGGGGCAGGTGACCTGGAACCATCTCAGGTGCCCCAGCATTGCTTCCCTGCTGTTCCTGGAGGCAGGCAGGGAAACCCTTCCACCAAGACCTCATCCTGGTGGGGAGGCAGCCTGGGGTACTCAGCCCCAAAGTTTATTTAAGTGAAAAAAAAAACTGATTCAGAGACAAGAAGGAGTGTTACACCACTGTCAAGTGTTAGACGTCGCCATCAAGCAAAAAAAATTACATCCCGTCCTGACGAGCGACTAATCAAGGCATGGCAAACGGTCCTGCAATAAATTACTCCAGCGCGAAATAAACCACACAAACAGACCGATGATAATAAATGTAAATTATTTCTCTGAAGAAATTTTCTTGGTATATGAGTAATACGAACCATCAGGAAGGCGTCTTCCTTAACATTAATTACAGAAAATGACAAGTGAGCTGATGACTGGGAAGGCTCATTATCTGAGAACATATTCACAACTTTGCAATTTGCGCGAGATGTACTCCGGCTAAATTAATCTCCCTTCTTTGCATGAGCTTCTTCTAATTTTCATGTTATTAACAGGTTTGCAGTATCAGTCAGCTCTTGTCACTCTAATCAGGTTTCGGCATGTTCGCAAAAGCGAAGCGTCATTTATAAGGATAAGCCCTCATAATGGTGCTTGCTTTCATGTGGAGAATTCTACAAGGCTGCTTTTAATAAGGTACTTTAATCATCTCCTTTGCTCAACTTTTGGCCCCACTGTTCCTTTATGAAGAGTCATTAAAAGACTTTGAAGTTCATCAAGGAGGAAAAATTCATGACATTGTTTCTGGTGAGATTTGGACTGGCTCTAAGAGGAAAACAGCAGGAAGCCGGGGGTAGGAGGGTGACCAGTGATGGGACGACTGGAAGCAGCCTGTGCCCTTTCTCCACTAAACAACACCTGTGCGTCCACATTCCTGCTGGGGAGAGTCTCAGAGCCCAGGAGCCTTAGAGAAAGGCCAGCCAGGTCAGCACCCTGGACAGCTCCCAGAAGGCCCTCATGGCTCTTTTGCGTGTTTTAGGTCTCATCTTGCTTTGGAAATTCCTGGCCAGATTGATTTCTCTTAATGGAGATGGTCTCCCTTGCTGTTCCTTGTGATTTTTTTGTTTAAAAGAGAAGGGTAAATTTTTTTTGTCCTGGCTATAGTATGTGCAGGGTGCCTTCAAGAGCCTGAGTGGATGTGTACACCAGATTACTCTCTTTGTGTGTGAGGTGTGTGTGCATTCACTTGCGTGTGGATCTGTATGCTCTCTCTGTGCTGCATGGCTCCTGGGAGGAACACAGAGCTTATTCTTGAATCAACACTCACAATGACCCCTTGACCCTGCTCCATTCCCTCCCCTCTCTGCAGTGGGAAATGTCTTCACACATCTCAACGGAGATGCATGGTGTTAGCTTGCCTCCAACGATCCTTGGTGGCCTCTGACAAACATTCTTAACTCCATGTTGTCACAGAGAATCCTTCTGGCTGGGCCAGCTCATCTGTTAGTGAGCCAAACACTAGATGGAAAGTCAGACACAGGCCCTTGTTGAACCATCTGTGTCCTTGGACAGGCCACATCTCTCTTCTAGGGCCATCTGTATAGCTCTTTATGGTCTCCCCAGCTCGGATCTTTATCATGGTGTGTCTGATGCTTACTGGAATCCCATCTTCTCATTTCTATTGACCAGTGGAGAGGGTGGCTTTCTGTACTGAGGTGGTAACATGATGAGCATTCACAAAAGAATAGTCTTTCTAGTCCCGAAGCAGTGCTCCTCTTCCTACCTTGTGGGTTAGTCATATCCTGACTCTGCACTTCTGGTACTGTTGTTTTTGTTTTGAGACAGGAAATCAATATGTAACCCAAACTGTCCTTGAATTCATAACTCGTGGTGCTCCTTCCTCAACCTCCAGAGTACTGGGTTTATAGATATGTTTGTGACACCATGACCAGACTGAGGCTGCTTTTTTTTGGGGGGGGGTTATTTTTTTATTATTAGTTATCTATATAAAGTGCATAGAGCCATGAATGTACCATTGTTAGCCTTCTCCCTGCCCTCCCCCTTGGGGATTGTGGGTCTTGCATTGTGGGGATAGCCATCAGTTTTGGGGGTGAGGCAACGTCTCTGTGCATAATGACCCAGCTTATGGCTCTAACAATCTTTTCGCCCCCCTATGAAGCTGATTTTTAAAAACTATATCTTTATTTATCTGCAAACAGAGCAAGACAGAGACAGAGAGACACAGAGAGAGATACACAGAATAGATGCTCCAGGGCCTCCAGCTATGACAAATGGTTTCCAGATGCATGTGCCACTTTGTGCATCTAGCTTTATGTGGCCACCGGGGAATCAAACATAGATCATTAGGCTTTGCAGGCGAGCACCTTAACTGCTGAGCCATCTCTCCAGCCCAAGGCTGAATTTTCTGAGAAGCTTTCAGTGGTCCTTTTTCTCCAAGACCTGCTCCCTGGGACATATGGCTGCTGCTTGACCCTGCCCCTGGCCAGAGCTGATGGGGTTTCAGTTTACCAGGTCAGCACCTCCCTTTGAGAATGTGGAACTGGAAAGAGGGAAGGTCGGGATACATTGGTGAGCTCTGTTCTATGACAAGGACACTCAGGAACAGTGGGGCAGCTGTCTTTTCTCATGGGACCTGCAGAAGTGGGGTAGGGGCAGATGTACAGGGAGGGAGGAGGAAGAAGTCTCCAGGAGGCTGAAACAGCCTTGTCTCTGGCTCCACATCCTTATGGAAGCCTTTTGCGTCTATGAGATATCCCTGAGTAGATCTTAAAAAAAAAATCTTATTTATCTGTGTGTGTGTGGTAGGGTGGCATGCACATGCCACGGCATGTATGTGGAGGTCAGAGGACAACTTTTGTGTCAGTCCTTTCCTGGCCACTTGAACAGGATTTCTTGTTCATTCTGGATTCTCACTCTGTTACTTATTTATTTATGAAAGAGGCAGAAAGAGAGAAAGAGACAGAGAGATTGGTCATACCAGGGCCTCCAGCCACTGCAAATGAATTCCAGACACATGTGGCATTTGTGCAACTGGTTTACATGGGTCCTAGGGAATCAAACCTGGGTCCTTTGGCTTTGCAGGCAACTGTCTTAACCACTAAGCCATCTCTCCAGCCCTCACTCTGTTGTTCTTTGATGTGCTTCCCAAGAGCTTCTGGAAAATTCTCCTGCTTTGCCTCCCATCTCAACATCAGTGTCAGTGTGCTGGGATTAGAGCAGCCTGTAGTAGCATCTAGCATTTCACATGGGGTCTAAGGATTGAACTGGGGTACTCACTCCAGCGTGAGTAGTGAGTGCTTTATTCACTGAGCCAGCTCCCCAACTTGATATTCCTGGATCTTAAAACTATTTCTTTGTATCCATCTTTAGCTCCATTGAGTATGTTTCTATTACTGTCAACCACAGGACACAACCAGGAAATACAGGCCTGATCGAGACCATGGCCAGCACCATGTATTGGCTGAGCTAGAAACTCTCCTGAGTTGATGGCTGGCCAGACATTCAGGCTAGAACCAAGCACAGGAGCTTCACCTGGTCTGAGAGGCACCTCAGGGTGAAGGGTTATCTTGGGAGATATGTTGCAGCTGGCCTAGGGACAGGGTGCGGGAGAATAGCCCTTATAACCATGTGTGACTTTAGAAGCTTGTTTTGTTCCTGGCTCCCTATAACCTGTGTTTATTTCTCAGTCATCGTGCTCCCATCTCTTCAGAGATGCAACCGGGCTTGGTTCTGTTGTGGGTAGTATGGGAAGGGAAATTTTACAGACTAATAGCAAGATAGGAAAGCTGGCCCAAGTATAGCATCCAAGGGACCCTTAGCACACAGACACAAGGACCCTCTGGCAGCCTATGATGAAGCCTCCAGCGAGGAAGAACTAGCACTGACTACATGATCTAGGATGGCCACATCCTCTTGTAGCCCTGCCAAGCTTTTAGCAGCCCCAGACACAACTTGAGATTACTTTGATGGGCTGGAGCCTGGACTACCAAGCCAAGCCACACCACTCCTAGACTCCTGGTCCTCAGAAACTGTGAGACAACAAATGTCATTATTCCAAGACACTATGTGTTGGGGTCTTTTGTGACTCATAATTATAGCTAATGTGTTGTTCTGGTTCTGCTTGTTTTTTTTTTTTCCCAAATATTTTATTTATTTATTTGAGAGAGAGAGAGAATGGATGCACCAGGTCCTCCAGCCACTGCAAGCAATCTCCAGACTCATGCACTACCTTGTGCTACTGGCTTAGGTGGGTACTGGGGAATCGAACCTAGGTTCTTTGGCATTGTAGGCAAGTGCCTTAACCACCTAGCAATCTCCCCAGCCCTCTTCTTGCTTTTGATTTTAATAAGGTAAGGCTTGGGTCAGCCCCAAGTTCTCCAGGATGGTAGGGCTGAGTCATAAGGCTTACCTAGTTCTGGGTGCCCAGTATCCAGCATATGGGGCCAGGTCTTGTGTCCTATCCTGGGTGAGGTCGGGACACAAAAATGATCAGATATACCCCTCTACTGAAAAGATAGGCAGGGAAATGAGTGTATTTTACTCAGCATGAAAGAATTAGCCTGTGGATGGCTGCAAGAGGGAACCAGTGATTGGCTGATACCCTTGGGGGTTAGGTACCTTATAAGGATGCTTCTGATCTAGGTCTTGATGTCCGGGGGTGGGTGGGGGGAAAGGTGACATTCTTCACCAAATGAGAAGGTCCCAAAAGAAGCTCCACAGGAGGGAGGGGATACAAACTTCCCTTGGGGACTGCTGTAATTACCTTTGTGTTGCTTGAACAAAACTCCCAACACAAAGCAGGTGATAGATGGAAAGGGGGAAGGCAGGGAAGGGATGGTAGAGCAGAGACATCACATCCTGCCACAGCAGCTGGCAGGAAGCAGCAAGAGTGAGCTGAGCTATCTAGCAATGGCAAGCTGGACCAAGAATTCAAAACACCTGAGGGACAAACTGAATTGCAGGCACCTGTGGGACATCCAGGTGGTGTCCCAGATGATGTATACCCAGGGTCCTAGACAGAGCTCAGCAAGCTGTCTGGGCTTGGTCTTCAGTTGTTGATGGTAAAGAGAAATCTTGGGTGTGGGTATCATTGCCAAAGTGTGTAGTGTTGGGAGTGCATGGCAGTGCCTGAGGACACTCTCATGGAGATGGGCACCAGTGCAAGAGGGAGGATGCAGCCAGGAGTTACGGGCAGGAGGAGGAAGAGGAGGAGGAGGAAGATTCAGAGGGACCCTGTGGTGGGCACTGCCCCATGGTACTGAGATGGAGCCCACAGGATGGATGGCTAGAGCTACCTTAGTCATAGCACGTGCTTGCTCACAAGACAGCCAATACTGCCACATGAATCCTACTGGGAACCACAAGAGGAGTTACAGGAAGATCCTGTGTGTGAGAGAACACTTGGTTACCAGCTGGTTGGTGGCACAATTTTGGGAGGTGTGCAACCTTTGGGAGATGAGGCCTCACTACAGGAAATGGATCTCTGAGGGTGGCCGAGGGGCTTGGAGTTTGTAGTCTAGGTCCTGTTTCTGTTCTCTCTCTTTCTCTCTCTCTGCTTCCTGGCTCATAGAGATGTGAGTAAGCAGCCTCATGCTGCTGCTGCCATGATGCAACCCCCACACCTTGAGACAAACCTTCTGCCCTTAAGTCCCTTCATGTCAGGTGTGTGACTCTAGGGACAGGAAAAATAATGAATACATTCTACCAACCAGAGCTGTGGAATGGCCCACAAATATGGTAATATGTCCTGTTGCTGGGTGTATTTGTCAGGATTCTATAGAGGAACAGAACCACTAGAATGAATTATGTTACAAAGGAATTGATTGGATCAGTTTACAGTAGTCCAATAGCATTTGCAGGCCCAAGGGTCAAGAAACACAGTAGCTGCTCAGTCCACGTGGCCAGATGCCTCAGCTGTCCCAATCCGGCACTGAAGGCCTGGAGGCTTCCTGAGAAGCTGCTGGGTTTCAATCCACATGGGTCTTCAGTGGACACTGGTCTTTGGCGTGCGCTGGTCTTCAATCCACACTGGAAGGCAGCAAGCGGCTCCAGCAGCCAAGTGGAAGGAAGGGGCTCTTTTCACCCAGAGCTTTCTTACATAAAGTTCCCATCTGAGAGGGGCTGCCCACTCTGGGGGAAGGACTTCCTCCTTCAGTTAATCCTTCCTGGAAAGAATCTCAGAGACCCACCTGAAAAGGATTTCTGTGGATTACTAAACAGATCAAGTTAACAACACCTTAACCACCACAAGTCCACCCCTTGTCAACTTGACACAAAACCATATCTCCTTACATCATACTTAATTTCTAAATGAAAGCAGTAACAAGCTCATAATTCTGCCTAACATAGCATATCTATCCCACATACAACTGGAAACGCAAAAATCTTCCCCCAACACAAAACAAGTTTCTAATATAAATTCAACAACAGTTAGCTAGTGATATAATCCTAATATTGGTGTAGATATGTACAAACACTCCGTATCAAGGTAGGACAGAAACACTGCAGTTATAGTCCTTGTTTTTGTAAGTGGTCAGGTGGCTTTAGCTGATGGTATTTGTAACTGCCTTCTACTACCCATTCAGTATTTCCTCCACTTTCAGCAAGCACCTCAGCAGGTCTTGGTTCTTTACCTGGAGGGGTGACCCATACCTTCATTCCTGAAGGATCTGGGCCATTTATCACACTGCCTTGGTAGGGTTGTTGCAGTTGTGCATTGACTTTGATAACAGGGCATGGTAACACCAAGAGATGCCCTAAAGGATCTCTAGAGCTCCAGACATACTCTTCCTTACCTACATTGTGGAGGAGCAGTCAGATTTCCCCGTAGTAGTCTGGATCAATCACTCCTGCTAAGACTGTAACTCCTTTCTCAGCCTGTGCCCTCAAGGGCATCAGGAGCCCAAAGTGGCCAGGGGGAAGTCTTAGCTTTTAGTTAAATGGAATGTTCTTTGTGCCTCCTGGCAAAAGCACTCCCCCCTCTGGAACCAAGACCTCTAGGGCAGCAGAACATAAGGTTGCGGGTACAGGAAGCAAAAATTTGGCTAATGGGTCACTTGGGGAGATGGTAAGTGGGACCATTCCCATTTCTACCCCTTGATTCCTGGACCTGTGAATCTGGGCTATAGGAGAAACAGCACCATATATAGGATGCTGATTCAGAGCATATACAGCCTACACATATACAGCATTCCCCCAGCCTTCCAAGCTATTGCCACCTAGTTGGCACTGTAGCTGTTTTTCTTTAAAAGTCCATTCCACTGTTCTAACAAGCCAGCTGCTTCAGGGGGGTGGGGCACATGGTAAGACCAGTGAATCCCATGATCATGAGCCCACTGCCCTACTTCCTTGGCTGTGAAGTGAGTTCCTTGGTCAGAAGCAATGCTGTGTGGAATAACATGATGGTGGATAAGGCATTCTGTAAGCCCACAGATAGTAGTTTTGGCAGAAGCACTACATGCAGGAAAGGCAAATGCATACCCAGAATAAGTGTCTATTCCAGTAAGGACAAAACACTGCCCTTTCCATGATGGAAATGGTTCAATGTAGTCAACCTGCCACCAAGTTGCTGGCTGGTCACCCTGAGGAATGCTACCACATGGGGGCTCAGAGTCGGTCTCTGCTGCTGGCAGATTTGGCACTCAGCAGCAGCTATAGCCAGGTTGCCTTAGTTAGTGGAAGTCCATGTTGTTGGGTCCATGCATAACCTGCATCCCTGCCACCATGGCCACTTTGTCCAAGGGCCCACTGGGTAATGACAGGGGTGGCTGAGGAAAGAGGTTGACCACTATCCACAGAATGGGTCAGCTTATCTACTTGATTATTTTTTTAATTTAATTAATTTATTTGCAAGCAGAGAGGGGGGGGATATAGACAGAGAATGTGCATGACAGAGCCTCTAGCCACTGCAAGTGAACTCCAGATGCATGTGCCCCCTCGTGCATCTGGCTTGCGTGGGTACTGGGGAATTGAACCTGGGTCCTTTGGCTTTGCAGTCAAGTGCCTTAACCGCTAAGCCATCTGTCCAGCCCCTCTACTTGATTATTAAAATCATCCTCTGATGAGGTCACCTTCTGATGAGCATTAACATGGGACACAAGTGCCTTTATATCCTTTGCCCATTCAGAGAGCTCTATCCACATACATCTTCCCCAAATGTCCTTTTCACCAATTTTCCAATCATGCTCCTTCCAAGTCCCAGACCATCCTGCCAAACCATTGGCCACAGCCCATGAATCAGTGTATAACCACACATCTGGCCATTTTTCTTTCCAAGCAAAATGTACAACCATGTGTACTGCCCAAAGTTCTGCCCATTGTGAAGACTTCCCTTCACCACAGTCCTTCAGAGTTGTCCCAGAAAGGGGCTGTAATGCTGCAGCTGTCCACTTCTGGGATGTGCCTGCATAAAGTGCTGAACCATCTGTAAACCATGCCCTTGTCCTCTCCTCCTCAGTCAACTGATCATAGGGCACACCCCATGATGCCATAGGTGCATGCTTGGGGACAGAAGGCATTGTAACAGGAGTAGAAACCATAGGCATTTGGGCAACCTCCTCATGTAACCTATTTGTGCCTTCAGGGCCTGCTTGAGCCCGATTATAGATATGCCACTTCCACTTGATGATGGACTGCTACTGTGCACATCCAACTTTATGGCCTGGAGGGTCAGATAACACCCAGCTCATAATGGGAACCTCAGATTGCATAGTAACTTGATGGCCCATTGTCAAATGTTCAGTTTCCACTAAGGCCCAATAGCAGACCAAGAGCTGTCTCTCAAAGGGAGAATAATTGTCTGCAGATGATGGCAGGCCTTGCTCTAAAATCCCAAGGGCATCTGCTGTGATTCACCTATGGGGGCCTGCCAAAGGCTCCAAAGACCATCCCTATCCGCCACTGACACTTCAAGTACCATTGGATCTGCTGGATCATATGGCCCAAGGGGCAGAATAGCCAAAATTACTGTTGCAGTCAAGTTTGCATTGCTGGCAGAAATCACCCAACCAAGAGCAGCTTGTGGGAAAAAAAAGAGGTTTATTTTGGCTTACAGGATTGAGGGGGAAGCTTCATTATGGCAGGGGAAAACGATGGCATGAGCAGAGGGTGGACATTATCCCCTGGCCACCATAAGATGGACAACAGGAACAGAAGAGTATACCAAACATTGGCAAGGAGAAACTGGCTATATCACCCATAAGCCCACCCCCAATAATATACTGCCTCCAGGAGGCATTAATTCCCAAATCTCCATCAACTGGGAACCTAGCATTCAAAATTCCTAAGTCTATGGGGGCACCTGAATCAAACCACCACACTGGGGGTGTGCAAGAAGTTGGATAATCAATGTCAGCATTGTGGGTAGTGAATAGGGAATAAATTAGACATCCACCAGTGGTCCCCTGGTTCTGAACTCCAGAGAGTAAGAAAAGAAAGACATGGTCCAGAGGAGCCCACAAAACAGAACAAGGTACTTCATACCCATCCCCCCTTTTCTGTCTTTTGCTCTTCCTTTCTCCCTCTCTCCCTTCCTTCCCCCTTCCTTCCTTCCTTCCTTCCTTCCTTCCTTCCTTCCTTCCTTTCTCCCTCCTTCTCTCTTCTTCCCTCTTTCTTCCATTCTTTCTCCCAACCCCCATCTATGTTCTGAGCAAGCACAGGCCCTAGCGCACGTCACAGGCAATGCAGTAATGAGGAAAAGCAAGCTGGAGCTCTGTGATCCAAGTTGTCTATGATCACTGGCATGTACGGCTCCCTGCCAGGCCATGGAAAAGGAGAGGTCAGCTCACCCTGACTTTGACTCAGCCCTCTCCCCTGCTCCACCACCTTTCCATGAGGTCTTCTGTCCCCTCAAGGGGCCAGGGACCAGCTTTATTTTCTCTTTCTTTTTTTATTATTATTTTTATTGACAACTTCTTTAATTGTAGACAATATCCCATGGTACTTCCCTCCTTCCCCCCACTTTCCCCTTTGAAACTTCACTCTCCATCATATCCTTTCCTCCTCTCAATCAGTCTCTCTTTTCAGTTTGATGTCACGATCTTTTCCTCCTATTATGATGGTCTTGTGTAG
This sequence comes from Orientallactaga sibirica, assembly GCA_036365145.1. Lineage (NCBI taxonomy): Eukaryota > Metazoa > Chordata > Mammalia > Rodentia > Dipodidae > Orientallactaga > Orientallactaga sibirica. The sequence continues at coordinate 8,245,636 of JAEOAD010000034.1, read as the reverse complement.
ATAGTGTCAGGCACTGTGAGGTCATGGATATCCAGGCCACCAGCTTTTCTAGTACCCAGCTGACACCCTCCTGCCCTAGCCCCCAAAAGCCCAGGGGCTCTGGGCCTGCTGAGGGGCGCAAGACCTCCCAGTAGAACAGGGCATAGGACCCATGCCTGGGCTCTGACATCCGCTTCCCCTTTCTGCACGGCTGTGGAGTTCCCACAGTGTCAGTGCACTTTTCAGGCTGACAGAAATCCCACCGATAATTGGGGAGAACGGAAAATGAAAACATTAAAATTTGCCGTGTCATGCGTTCACTTTTTCTGATTGCCTGATACCCATCGTCCACTGACAGATGCCGTGTTATTAACATTTGATTAAAAATCACTTCGGGTTTGAACCAGCCCATCGAGAAGGGAGCTTCTTGACAAGACTTGTGGTTTGTGATTGACAATTAGTAATATTCGGTGTGTCACAACACAGATAGTGTGACTTATTGGTGCTGGTGTAACGCAACACATTTCATCTGAGCTCCTCAAATTGGTACATAGGAATCAGGAAGAAAAGATGGAGTCTCAGCCAGCCGACTTTGATTACCAACAAAGGCGCGATTGAGCATCCCAGCTCGCTCCGACCCGGAGTTCCATCAATCAGTGTGGCTGAGATCCCAGCGCCTCTTTGGGAAGGGAACCTCGAGGACCCGGAGCTCATTATGCAAAGCTCAGCTTCTCCATCGGCAGCCCAAGCATGCCTGTCTGCAAATATGAAAGATCTTCGCTCTGACGCTGCCTCTGCTCTCTGAATTACCAGCCTGTTCCTCTTAAAACAAAAGGCTTCTCATTTTTAAAGAATAAAACGATCATGACTTGATTGACGGGCTACATCCTTTTCTTTCAGCTATTTTTTCTAACTTGATGTCAGCGGGAGTTGGATTCACAGGCCATATATATATTTGTCTCAGTTCTAATTCAATTCCTTTTAAGTGCTTTTTAAGAGCAGTGCAATTCAAGGTCTTTCCTTTTTTGGGTCTGACCTGGATTTTGTTCCCTCTGCCTTTTTTTTTTTTTTTTCTTTTTAAAATTTCCTTCTTGACTAAGATTATCCAGGCAAAGCATAGTCGTTTGCTTTAGAGACAGGTGATAGAGTTACTACGATTAATCTCTGCACACATTCAGAAAGCAGGCCTGAGGTGGGATTGGAGTGCTTTGCAGAGCCGTGTGCCTTGTGGTAGAGAAGTGAACAGTGGCTTGGGGGCGTCACACTAGCTCACCACCCTGTGAGAACTGACCCTTAGGATTCACCCCCGCTCAGTACACTCTCTACTTGCTTACTTAGCTTTTGGCTCTCTGCTCCAACCCTGCCACCCAGACACCCCAAAACTCATGCAAATAGGCCCATGCCTGCTTTTTCACTTGTTGGACCCTTTGTGCTAGGATGCTCTTGGGAAGGTGGTAAGCACGCTCCGTTATTCATGGAGTGAATGCATGGAATTGTGGAACGGTGAATGAATGAATGAAAACGTTGACAACTGGGAGTGTGAACACGTAGGTGTTCAGACATTGGAGACTGGCTCCCACCATACTAGGGAGCAAGAATCCATTCTTAGCACTCCAGGGACTCACATTTCTCTCCTCGCCTTGCCACCCCCATCTGAAGAGGGTGGCTCCTCCAACTCTGGTTTCCCATCATCCTCATCATCCTTGGGCAGCAGAGCAAATCCCCAGGTACCAGGCTCTGTGAGAAAAAGACAGGCTGCCATGTTTGGTCCACTGAGAACCTTCTTGGTACATCCTTCTTCACTCAGGCAGCAAGCATTCATGCCTTCCTGACTGTGCTGTTAAACTGTTCCCAGTTGCTGGGCTAAGGGTTTGTCACCCACGTTCTCTCCCTGGACTCAGCCTTGTCCTTTTTGGTCAGGCTCTTGGGGACCATTTCTTGGGCCTGCCTTCAGGGACTTATTCAAAGCGCACCTACTATTAGCCACCAAATTCAGCGGACCCCAGCTGAGTCCTGGGGCCACGCCACCCCTGTCTTAGCACATCTGGGAACCCACTACCCGAAGGGGAAACAGACCAGGGTATCTCCTGTCAGAGCCTATAAGGATGTCGTCCGGGCCTCCTGGGAGAGGGGCCATGCCAGGGCTGTACCTGTATCCTTAGCCCGGGGAGCAGATCTGCCACGAGTTGGGGAACGGTAGGAACAGGATTGGGCTCTGGCTCTGAACAATGCCCAAAGTCAACCTAGTGCTGACTCTTTCATTCACGCGGTGCTGTGGACAAGTGACTATTGACCTGTTCAACTTCTGTCATCTGTCAGCAGTGAGAGGAATGGGACCCATGGCAGAAATTCAGGGGTGGGGCTCTTAATCTTGTGTGTACCCCTGTAGCAGTATGGGGAAGCCTGTGGGTCTCTTCCCAGAATGATGGTGTGTGCATGTGTGTGTGCGCGCATGCGGGTTGACATGCACGTGTGTGTGGTACATATGGAGGAGGCTGAGGTTGATATATTTCTTCTTCACCAGTGTTGGGATTATAGGGGTGCACTACTACAGGCTTAGCATTTTATGTGTGTTCTGGGGATCAGAACTCAGGCCCTCATGTTTGTACAACCAGTACTTTTCTCACTGAGCCATTTCTACAGCCCTCAAGAACTATGTTAATTCTTCCATTGACCTAAGGGTCTTACAATAAGGCCTCTTCAAGGCTCGCTTGAGCACCAAACCTCCTATCCAGGAACCTTTGCTGCTGGTCTACTGCTGTGGTGGTGGCTATGGTCATTCTCTGGCAGGGAACATATTTAGGTAGTGAGTGGAGGGTCCTTCCTACTCCCGGGGGTCACTGGTCACCAACATCCTGGGCACAGGAGGAGCTGGGGGAGCAGGGTCTTGGAGCGGGTGAGTGCAACGGGCAATGAACCACCCGGGAGGCTGTCTGATGGACAGCACTCGTTTATTCAAAAGAGGAGTGGGTTTATAAATACTTGAGAAAGGTTGAGAAGGCATATACAGACTATAAGGTGATTGGATACATAGGTTTATGGGTTGCTATCTAATTAGCTAGTGTTGGAAGGCAGAAGTTGCGGGGGAGATAGTAGAAGTGATGGGAAAAGCTACGTGACTTCAGCCACGTTTTGGATGGCTGCAGCTGCAGGGAGACTGTTTACTACCATATAAGGGTCTCTTGGGCAGCTGGCCCCAAGGTCAGGAACTGTGGGGAAGGCAGAATCTTAGACTATGGAATATTCAGGTGCTCTGAGATGGGGGGTGGGCCTGTCGCTTCCGCCTCCTCTGAGCGAAGATGAGGCACACTACGACTTTGGGAGAAGGGAGGGCCAGCTCTGGCGCCAGAGTGGGTTCCCGACGATAAGGCCAACTGCAACCACCCCCTCCCGCTCCCCGCAGCCCAAGGTCCCAAGCCATGTCCAATAGCCCAGGCCTGCTTCCTCACAGTTCCAGCCTGTGTTTAGCAATGCCCGACAGTGAACCTTTGCCCAAAGCCCTGGACTTGGCTTGGATGTCATGGCCATATTATCTCATAGGGACCATGCTGCTACACGGTCACCAAGCTCTTAAGACACACGGGGTTCTGGATGGAAGGCATGGTGGGCATCACTCTGAAGAAACCAGGCTGAGAGGACAGAGCTAGCTCACTCCTGAGAGGGACGCTGACACTAGAGAATGCCCAGCATGGCAAGGTAAACTCTGTAGGAAGCCAGGTGGGAGGCAGTGAACCAATGTGGAAGAGACTCAGAGCCGAACTAGAGAGAGCCAGCCAGGTGAGAGGAGGAGGGAAAGAGGAACGGGAGGCGTCAAGGCCTTTGACAAACGTTAATGTTGCTGGTGGTTTTGGTCAATACCAGGTGCTGTCATGTTCTCGACAATCTGGTCAGAGTTGAAAAAGTTCACGCAAATAACCAAGCACCTAGAAGTTTTATTTAAAGAGACAGTACAGAACACACTGCAAGGAAGCATAGGGCTCCTTGAGGCGGAATGCCCCAGAGCCTTGGTTATTGCTTTTATGGGTTCCAGGGACACAGGAGTTGGGTGCTCAGAGGTGTAGTGTGATTGGCTCTTTGTTGTGATTGGCAGGTTCAGGTTATATAAGTGTTCATTCTCTGTGCCTGTCCTTTCCAGTGATTCATCTGAGTTGAATCACATGCATGCCCAATCATGCATAGGCATGAGATGGTAAATAGCGCCCCCCCCCCAAATATACCTCACTCAGAGGACAGTTTGCATTACTGTACATGCACTCCAAACCAGTTCAGGCTGGATAGGTCCCCTACCTCTAGTCTCAGGATGTGTTGTGTGCATTTGAATGGTAAGTAACTATAAAAGAGGAGGTGTTAGACAGGAGTGACCTAATACAATTTTGGAATGTTTGTGTGTAGTATGAAGTATGTGTGGGGTGTGTGTGTGTATATGTGTGTATGCATATGTGTGTGCATATGTCCCATGTGCACACATGCAGAGGCCAGAGAACATCAGGTGTCTTCCTCCATTGCTCTTTCACACTGTTTTCTTCTTTTTTTCAAATATTTTTAAAAATTATTTTTATTTATTTATGAGAGAGAGAGAGAAAGAAAGAAAGAGAGAATAGGCAAGCCGGGGCCTCTAGCCACTGCAAACAAACTCCAGATGCATGCACCACCATGTGCATCTGGCTTATATGGGTTCTGGAGAATCAAACCTGGGTCCTTAAGGCTTCACAGGCAAGCGCCTTAACCACTAAGCCATCTCTCTGGCCCCAAACAGTGTTTTCTTGAAACAACATTTCTCACTGAACCTGAAGCTGCAGGTTTTAGGGTTTTTGTTTTGTTTTGTTTTGTTTTTGTTATTTTGTCAGATTGGCTGACCAGTGAGCCCCAGAGGGTTATTGGCATACATGGCCACACAGCTTCTTATTGTGGGTGCTAGGAATTGGATTCAAGCTCTCTCAGGCCTTCATGTTTGCATGGCAATTCCTCTAACCTGCTGTGCCAACTCCCCTGCTCCCTGTTGCATAATTTGACATAGGATGTACATGTAGCAAGATGCAGGTGGGGGTCCCAGGTTGTGAAGTGCATTGCTAGGAAGGAGGGATGTGTGTACAGCTCAGGCTGAGCAGAGACCCATGTTGCTAAGCTTTCTCTATACTCGCCTACCTCAGTGGGGGCTCAGGCAGGTTCTAATTCAGCCAAAGTAAGGCGGTGGCTCTGATTTCCAAGTCCTGTCACTTGCCAGTCACAGAGCCTGTAGGATGTTAACATGACAAAGAATATTTGCAGTCATGTGATTTGGGGCCAAAAACTCAAAGGAGGCAACACAGATGTGTACAGACAACCAATTAGCCAAGTGGCCAGAGATGAAACCTCTCTACCCCAATCAGCATGTTCCTGTAGGCTAGCCACTCTCTGCCAGAAATGGTAATGAATGAAGGGATGCTGTTTGCAGAAGCAATGGGGAAATACTTAGGAATAAACTTAATGAGAAATGCGTGTGACCTATATAAAGACAACTACAAAATTTTATTGGTGAAATAAAAGGAGACCAGAATAAATGGAGAAGCATGCTACATTTCTGCATGGGAGACCGAAATACTGTAAAAATGTCAAACCATCCCCATGCTAATTTGCAGATTTAATGCAACAGCAAACAACCCTGCAAAGAGTACTTGATAAAATGGGTCTGAAACTCATTGGGGAAAACATGGATCAGAACATCAAAGAATATTCTAGAAAGGGAGACTCACTGATCTATCCCCTCACTGAACATTAAAACATATCACAGAACAGTGAGAATTAGAACAGTGAGAATATTGATGGGGAGAAAAAAAAAACCCCGATTTTAGTAGACAAGAATAGAACACTTGGAAATAGATGAGATCTCACGTGGAGATTAAATATGATGAAGGAGCCATCCCCAAACAATGGGTAGGTGATGAGCTACTTAGTAAGTATTATTGGAATAAACTGATTAGCAACCCAAAAAGGAATAATTTGTAATTTAGATACACCTTATACTTCATCTCAAAATAACTCCATCTGCATAAGAAATGAAGTTCAGAAACAGCTAAACACTGGAAAATAGGGTGAGAATGGATTTGAGTATTTATTAGATCTTCAGAATACTAATTTTACAGGGACAAGAAAATGAATTAAATAGAATTTAGAATATACATATACAATAAACTGATTAGCAAGTGAAATATTTGCATTGGGGACAAGAGCCATGAGTGTAATAAAATGCTCGGGGAGATACTTTATTCTTTTCATTTTGGTATTTTGTTCAGTAAGAAAAAATTAGGAGTAGAAGGTCCATAAATTGGATTCTAGATGAATAAGTATTATAACAACTTAAATATGTACTAAGGTATAATCCTTTTGTCTATTTACACTCCTATATTTTTGGCATATGCGTGTGTGTGCATGCATGTGCATATGCATGTTTGTGTGTGAAGGGGCACATGTGTGCAGTTGCTTGTGGAGGCCAATGGTTGACACTGGGTGTCCTCCTCAGTTGCTGTTCATCTTATTTTTTGAGACAGGGTCTCCCTGAACCCCAAGTCACTGATTTGCTAGACTAGCTGGCCAGGAAGCCTTGGGAATCCCCTTGTCTCTGCCTTCCTGGTGCTTGGGACTACAAGTGTGTACCACCATGCTGGCATTTGATGTTGGTGCTGGGGATCCAAACTTAAGTCCTCATCCTTGCACAAACACTTTACCCACTGTGCCATCTTCTCAGCCCCTCCCTGCTTCCACATATAGAAAATTGTATGGCTATATCATATGTTAGTACCATCATTTCCCTCTTTTCTGCCCCCATTCTGTTGAGGGCCCTCCTCAGTGGGATTGCTGGTATGTATCTGTTTTTTTTTTTTTTTTTTTTTATTTTTTGGTTTTTGGAGGTAAGGTCTCACTTAGCTCAGGCTGACCTGGAACTCACTATGTAGTCTCAGGATGGCCTTGAAATCATGGTGATCCTCCTACCTCTGCCCCCCAAGTGCTGGGATTAAAGGCGTGTGCCACCACGCCCAGTTTATATCTGTATTTTTAAAGAGTTAGAAAACATTCAAAGTTGGGGGGAGGCGTGGAAAACAGGGGACTGAGGAGATAGCTCTGCTGTTAAAGGGGCTTGCTTGCTAAATTTGCTGGCCAAGGTTCAATTTCCCAGCCACCCATGTAAAATCATATGCAAAAAGTGGCATAAGCATCTTGCCTTCTACTCACTTGTAGTGGCAGGAGACCCTGGAATGCATGCATGCATGCACGTGCACGCACGTGCACACACACACACACACACACACACACACACACACAAATAAATAAAATGAAATAAGAAAACATTTAAGAAAATCTATTCTTCTAGCTTTAATCTCTTAGGATATGGGTAGAGTGTCTCACAAATGCTTTAATATCTGAATTCCTGTTTTACTTCACTTTAATTCCCCTCAGGTCAAGGTTAAACACTTTTTTAACTCACCCTAAATATTAAAAAAAAGATTGTGCTGGAGTTAGAATGCAGGACCTCATACACACGATGCAAGCACTCCACCACTGAACTACATCACCAGCCCTGTGATGGTTAATCTTGCCAATTTGACTGGATTTGGAATCATCTAGGACACACATCTTTAGGAGTGTCTGTGAGGGAGTTTCTAGAGAGATTAACTGGAGAAGGAAGGAACCTCTCTGAATGTGGGTGGTGCTATCCTAATGGCCTGGGGCTGAGACTGAATAAAAAGGAGAAACGCAGCTAAGCAATGACATTGTCCTTTTGTGGCCTCCTAGTCCACTGAAAAATGAGCAAGCAGCCTCTAGCTCCTGCAGCCAGAGCCACAATCTGCTGCTGGTGCCATGCCTTCCCTGCCACAATGGACTGTACCCCTTAAATCATGAACCAGAACAAATCCTTTTTCCTTTAACTTGCTTCTTGTTTGAGACTTGGGAGACAGCAATGAGAAAAATCACTAGTACATGACCATGTAAATTTTTATGGAGATGAAACTATCAGACAAGTGCACAATCTTAGGTGCAGCTCAATACATGCCTGTATGAGTTACTTTCTCATTGCTGTCCACATGGGGGGAGAGCCAGGGCAGCAGGCGCTTGAGGCAGCTGGTGGCATTCAGCCCACAGGGAGAAAGCAGAGATGGATGAATTCAGGGACCCATCTCCATTTGCCCTGTTTTTTTTCTTTTTCTTTTTCTTTTTCTTTTTCTTTTTCTTTTTCTTTTCTTTTTCTTTTTCTTTTTCTTTTCTTTTTTTTTTTTTTTTCTTGAGGCAAGCCCAACAGACAGGCCTTTTTTATGAAAGAGAGAGAGTGTGTGTGTGTGAGAGAGGGGGGGCAGCAGGGGTGGGGGAGAGAATTGGCACCCTAGGGTCTCCAGCTGTTGCAATCAAACTCCAGATATACATGCCACCTTATGTGCATGTGAGACCTTGCGTGCCTGTATCACCTTGCATCTGGCTTACATGGGACCTGGAGAATCAAACATGGGTCCTTCAGGCAAGTGCCTTAACCGCTAAACCATCTCTCTAGCCCTCCATTTGCCCTTTTTATATAGTCCAGGGCCCCCCAGCCCATGCAATGGTGCTGCTGCCCATAGTTAAGGTGAGTCTTTCCACCTTAATTAACCCTCATCGAGATAATCCCTCATGGGCATGCTCTGAGGCTCATTTTCTAGGTCCTGCCAAGTTGTCAGTAAATATAAACCATCACAATGTCCTCAGTGCTTTTGGTTCTGAGAGGGGAGACATTCACCTGTTGCTCAGCATGGGGTCCTTCCATTTGGGGAGAAGCCAGTTCACAAGCAATTATTGCCATGAAAGTCCTCAGCTGGTGGTTGCTGCTTGGGCTTTGGACGAGAGTGAGGGGGCTGTGGAGGAGATGATGAAGCCACCTCACCCCCATATCTGGTTCACTGGACAGGCCCTGGTCCCCACCTCCCACCCCAAGACACCCTGTTCTCCAGCAGTGTGTTTCCACCTTGCCCCAAGGGCCCTGCAGCTCAAGGACACCCACCTGCAAGGGGCTTGCAGCTCCTATGCCTGATCACCCAGCTGGATCTTTACTCACTGCCAGAGGGAGATTTCCTAGAGTAAGCCAGAGCCCTCCCTTGCTTTCCAGAGCTCCCATGTTTCCACAAAGAGAATACAATCCCCATGGGCTCGTAACTCAGGGCGTGGAGGCGCCCCCTCCCACCTCTTCTACTCTACTCCCCACCTCTTTGCCCATCTATATTGACTCCTCTATCCTCAGGCCCCTTCCCGTCACAGTGTCTTTGCATATCCTGTTCCTACTGTCTCTGTGTGTTTAAGCAGTTGATGCCTCCAATATCATTCATTGAACATGCAATTTTTCCCTCCAACAAAGGCCTACCCTGACTAACCCTCACCTCATCTAAAGTGATGACTCCTTATTGCTTCTTGAGGTTTCTTGTGTGTGTGTGTGTGTGTGTGTGTATACACATGTGGTATATGCACATGTGTGTGCGCCCCCATGGGCACACATGTGGAGTCCAGAGGAGGGCTCAGCTGTCTTCCTCTGTTGCTCTCATGACTTATTTCCTTGAGACAAGGCCTCTTGCTAAACCTGAAGGCCCCCGTTTTGGGTTAGATCAGCTTACCAGAAAGCTCCATTGATTTTCCTATCTCTGCCCTACCTTAGTGCTGGGCTACAGGCATGCACAGATTTTTTACAAGGGTGCTGGGGGATTGAACTCAGGTCTTCGTGGTTGCACAATAAGTGCTTTTACCTACTGAGCCAAATCCTTAGCCCTAGATTTGTTTTCTTTTCCTTTTTTGTATATTTCTTTGAATATTTTCTTTTTTTAAAATATTTATTTATTTATTTATTTGGGAGGGAAAGAGGGAGAAAGAGAGAGAGAGAGGGAGAGGATGGGTGTACCAGGTCCTCCAGCCACTGCAAACAAACTCCAGATGCATGCACCCCCCTGTGCATCTGGCTTATGTGGGTCCTGGGGAATTGGACCTGGGTCCTTTGGCTTTGCAAGCAAACACCTTAACCTCTAAGCCATCTTCTCCAGTCCTAGATTTGTTTTCTTAATAATACTGAAGCTGTCTAAATTAATTAATTTCCATGATTAATGGCTGTCAACATGGGTTATGAGTACCATGAGCCACAGGGGCTTTATCCCTAGCAGCAGAGCAGTGTCTGGCAGGTAGTACAGTCTATGTATGATAGAGAATGAATGGATGGATGGATAGATGGATGGATGGATGATGATCATGAGAAGGTAGTGATGGTGGCAGGGAGCAGTGGCAATGGAGGTGTCATAGATGGTGAGAAGAGGGAGGAGAGAAAGGCTCTAGTGAGAATGACCTTGGTGTATTTGACTGGCTTGCCGATGGCCTTCCTATCTCAAGGCTGTGCACAGGGCTCTGAGCTCCTCTGGGCATCCTCAGTCCCCTCCCCCACAAATGCCCACCCTCTTCTCTGATTAATATTCAGCTTAAACTTTACTCACCCTGTTCAAACAACTCTGAACCTTCTCATCCACTCTGGATCTCACCCAAAATAAAAATATTTTGGTACTGCAAAGTAAAGTAAATATTTGACACCACTTGGCACTTTTTCAGTGCATTACCTAGCAATTTGCTGAGTAAATACTACTGTGCAAACCAACACTCGCTTCCCAATAATTCAAATCCAAGTCCAGTGACATGGGAAAAGGTCTCTGTATGTGTGCTCCAGCTCCAGGAACTGGAGTGGAGGAAACTGAGGAGGGTAGGGTGGTCCTGGCCCATTCAGTTTGTGCTTGGGATGGGGAAGAAGCTGGAAAGACTGGCAGGGGCCTGGGGTGATGGACACACTTCTTGGGGTCTGGGCATCTTAGCACATCTTAATGGGGAATACACGAGACCCAGATTTGGCCAAGACCTTGTAAGTAGACTAGGTGTCAGTCCTGATGTATGGTCACATGCATGGAGCTGTCAGTCTAACGGGTGCAGTCAGCACTCACTGCCATGTGACGAGCGAGGATCTGTGCCTCTCTGAGCATCATACTCTTCCTCCCTATAATGGGTATAATGAAAGGCACAATCCACAGGGCTGTTCTGCTTGAATAGCTGGAGCACAGCACTTAGCATACAGGACGCTTAGTAAATAGTGGCTGTTGCCAGATCGGGGTGGCTTCTTCTGGGGCTCATCTCTGAAGCTCGCACTCAGTGCTGCCAACCCCATAAGGGTGGTAGGTTTAGATTTTGGCCCGTCAGCTCTTTGCTCAGCCTGTGAAGGTGGCTGGCATGGGAGGGAGGAAGAAGGTTGGGGTGGCCCAGTTGGTGGGACTCCGTAGGGCCAGGTGTGCAAAGAGGGTGCTCACTCCTGTATGCAGGGAGACCCAGTACTTGCAGTAGATAGGAAGCCAAGGTGAGTGGTTTAGGAAGAGAGCCTCTCTATCTTAAACAGTTACAGATAGGTGAAGCTGTGGAGAAGAGGCTGAACTGAGACACCCTGTGTAAACTTCTTCCCTCTTTGCTTTCCCTTGGAAACCATGCAGGGCTATAAAAATCAGGAAGCACGAGAGACCTGCACCACCAGCCACGCAGGTAAGGAAGACGTTGATGCATTGTACACTGGGAGAATTTCTGCTCATATGGGAACACGCTGCCTAGGGAAAGGGCTGTGTGTCAGTGTGGCTCACTGTGCAAGAAGGAGGAGCTACCCTTGAATCACTGGAGCCTCCTGCCATGTTGAACTACCTTTTTGGCCAGTCCTTGGGCTGAAAAGGCCACATCTGTGGTCTGGAGTTAGCCCTCCTCACAGTATTGGGATGAGGGGCTGTCATAGACCGTGCTTTGCACAAAGAGAAGTTGAGGCCCAAAGAAATCGTTGTGTAAGACTACTGGGCCAGGAAGTGGCATGGCTGAAATCTAAAAGCAAAACCATGTGAGCCCAGAGCCACAGAGGTCATTAAGCTATCTGAAAACAGGAGATGGAGATTATAGATGAGGAAGTGTAGTGGTTTGAGTCAGTTGTCCCCCATACACTCATGTGTTTTGAATGCTTGGTCACCAGCTGGTGGCAATTTGGGAGATGGAGACTTGCTGGAGGAGGTGTGTTATCAGGAGAAGGGGGCAGGCTTAGGGGTGTTATAGCCATTTCCCCCACACCAGAGCTCAATCCACTCTTGTTGCTTTCTGCCATCTGCTATGGCAAGAAGTGATGCCCAGCCTCTACTCCACCATCCTTCCCCTGCCATCATGAAACTTCCTCTCAAGACTGTAAACCAAAATAAACCCTTTCCCATGTGTTATTTCTGGTCAGGTGTTTTGTTCCAGCAATGTGAAGGAAAACTACATCAGGAGGGCTCAGGGCAAAAAACAGGAGCAATTTCTAGAAGCATCCTATGCAGCAAGTCACAGTGCCAGTTTGAAGCTTTCAAAAAATGGAGTCTGGCTTAGTAGAGTGACCCTGTCTCACTAGAGCCAGTACTGTTATCTAGGCAGGCCAGAGAGACAGGGAGGAGCATACCTCAGCCAGCGGAGAGCCGTACCCTCGGCTCAGACAAAAGGTTGCCTCGCAAAGCACTCGCGTTATCCTAACATACATGCCTTAGAGGAAGGGTATCCAAACTTTTGGCTTCTTTTGGCCACATTGGATGAAGAATTGTCATGGACCACACATTAAATATAAGTAGTATCACTCCGAAGCCCATGGACTGCAAGAGAACCTATATGCTTATTGTATATGACAAAATGACATTCCACCTACAAAGTTCACACTCATGAACTGCTGGCTGGGAGATGGCTCAGTGGTTAAGAACCTTTGCCAATTAAACACGTGGACCTCTCAGGCTGGAGACTGCCACGTTAGGCTACCCAGAATCCACATAAAAAAGCTTGGTATGGCCACACACGTCTGTAACCCCAGCCCACATGGGGCAGAGACAGATGAATCACTGAAGCTCACTGAGGGTCAGCAGCTCTGGGGTCAAGGGAGAGACCCCAGTTCAAGGAAATACACAGATGAGCAATAAGACAAGGACACTGGATGTTCTACTCTGGCCTCCATATACATGTGCATACACCACACATCACACACTCCATAACACGCATATACTCTACACATGCACACACACACACACACACACACACACACACACACAATCACAAAAGGTCTCATATTGGGGCTGGAGAGATGGCTTAGCTGTTAAGGCATTTGCCTTCAAAGCCAAAAGACCTTGGTTCGATTCTCCAGGAACCACATAAGCCAGATGCACATGGGGGTGCATGCATCTGGAGTTCATTTTCAGTGGCTAGAGGACCTGACACCTCCATTCTCTCTGTCCTTCTATATATGTATCTGTCTCTCTCTCTGCTTGCAAATAAATAAATAAAAATATTTTTAAAAAACCAAAAAGTCTTATATTGTAGTTAAATTTATGATATTTGTGTTCAGTGCATTCATAGCTATCATGGGCTGCATACAACCCACAACCTGTGGTTTGAATACCCCTGCAAGTGAATCCCAGTAATGTCCTGTGATGGTTTATACTGGCTGACAGCTTGACAGGACCTAGAATCACCTGTAAAGGATTATTTAGATGAGTTTAGCCTCTGTGCATGGCTGTGAGGGATGGTCTTGATTAGGTTAATTGAGGTGGGAAAACCCACCTTAACTGTGGGTGGTGCCATTCCATGGGCTCCAGTCCTGGACAGTATAAAAAGAAGAGAGTTGGCTGAGCACCAGCATTCACCACTCTCTGCTGTGCTGAATGTGACCAGCTGAAGCTCCTGCTGCCATGTCTGCCCCACCATGTTGGACTGTAAGCCAAAATAAACCCTTCCTCCCTTAAAGTACTTTTTTAAAAAAATATTTTATTATTTATTTATTTATTTGAGAGAGAGAGAGAGTTACAGAAATAGGCAGGACGAGAGAGAGAGAGAGAGAGAGAATGGAAAGTGCATGGGCCTCCAGCCACTGCAAACAACTCAGATGCATGCACCTGCTTGTGCATCTGGCTTACGTGGGTCCTGGAGAATCAAGCCTTGAACCGGGGTCCTTAGGCTTCATAGGCAAGCGTTTAACTGCTAAGCCATCTCTCCATCCCCCTAAAGTACTTTTTTTATCAGAACTTTTGTCCCAGGAATGGGAAGTTGACTAATACACAGCTCACATCTAGTATTTCCCTCCTCTGAGCTTCTGCTGTTCCCCTTCTCCAGATGGGAAAGGTTCAACAAGAGTTCTCATCCCCCAAGAATGGATAAATGCTTAAGGGGTGAATGAGAGGCTAGAGGGGAGTCACTGGTCTTAGGAATGACCTATCCGTTTGTAGCCAAGAAGTTAGCCCAGACTGCCAGATTGCTTTTGAGACCAACTTTGTACCAGAGTCAGCAGAAATCTTCTAGAAAGTCTTCAAGTGTTGAGCACAGTGAGATTTTGGGGGAAATGCACAGCTGAAAACGGCATGCTGTGAGCCAGAAGACTTCTTGCAGCTGCAATGTGACATCACTGCATTTCAACAGGCGGTGGGGACAGGAGACAGCAGACTGACTACTGTGGAAAAAAAAGATGGGTCTCAGGAAACCTTGCTTTTATCCACAGGAAAAGAATAAGGGCATGGATGTGCTTGGTGAAAACATAGGTTGAATAAAGAGTCAATAAATATAATAGACAACAAAGGTGTAATAAAATAAAGTTGCCCTTTGAACATTTTGTGAAGTTAAGGATGAGTCAGCCAGGTGAAATAATTAGATTTCAAGGAGTAAGGGGAAAGACCTTGTAAATATCTAGATAGAAGAAAAGTTATTGCCCATTGGAATAGTTATTAAATGGATGTGGCTATGATTAACAGTGTCTAAAAGAACAAAAAAATTTCTCTTTTATGTACTATTGTAAAGGCCTGCAGTTCAAGGTCAGCATAGAAATCTGCCCCATGATATGCCTCAGGGCTCTGAGGTATTGAGAACACAAACTCCATCTATCTTGGGGCTTTCCCACTTGGCTTGCATGATGATCCTTGTCATAATCAGTCAAGGGGAGGGCAATAAGAAGGGCATGCTTGCTTCTCCTTTCAAATCACCACAGTTCACACACACACACATACACACACACACACACACACACACACACACACACACACACACCCATTGGTCAGAACTTAGTCACATGACTACTCTGCAAAGGTGGCTGAGAAATGTAGTTTTTATTCTGAGAGGCTCCAACCTATGTTTCTGTCATTATTAGAGAGGAGGAATGTTATTACAGCCCTCTCACCCCAAGGTACTGAGTCTTGGAATTAAAGAAAAAAAGAGTTGGTGAAGGTGGGGGAAAGCAAGAAAACAGAAAAACAAAAATTAAACAAACAAACAAAAAAACAATTCTTTCTACAATCTAGAATTTTTTAAAATTTATTTTTATTAGATATGGACATATTTAGTATGTAAACCCACCTAGAATTTTTTAAAGATCTTTGTAAACTAACACTTGGACCAAGAAATAGAAGCAAACAGTGCAGAAAATATATCAACGCACATATGGGAAGTATAGAAGTGCTCAGAAGAAGAGCCTTAAATATTGTTATAAATACACAAGAAAATTAAACATTGATATAAGAAGTTAGAAAAAGAAACCAAGAAAACAAACTAAAGCTGAAGGAAGAAACAAATAAAGATGGAAGAAATTCTGATTTAAGAATTAGAAAATACTTCCTTCTGGGTTGTCTGCACAGTGTATGGGCAGGCTCAAGGTCCGGAATGAGTAGGCCAGACCCTGCTTCCCGGCTCCTCCCTCCTCCTTCTTTCTGGGTTGCCTACAGGGACTGTGTGCAGGCAGGAACACAGGTCTGGATTAGGCCAGACCCCTGTTTCCTGGATCCTCCCACCTCCCTGGTCTGGGCTTCCTGCTGTGGTCTGTGTGCTGGAGGTTCTGCAAGCAGTAGGCCAGATCCCTGTTCCCTTGCTCCTCCTAGGCCCCTGGTCCTGCTAGGTCCCCTTGTGCCTTGGTTAGGGAGGCGTGTTCCCTATGTGAACTGTGGAATCAGGCCCTTTGCTCTGGTATCCTGACTGTCAAAAGAGAGGCCCATCCAGATACAAGAAGCCCTCAGAACACCAAACAGACTTGACCAAAGAAGAAACTCTCCAAGACACATCATAGTTAAAACTCTTAACAATGAAAACAAAGAGAGAGTGTTAAAAGCAGCAAGAGAGAAACAATTCACAAAATACAAAGGCAATCCCACCAGATTTCTCAATGGAAACCCTGAAAGCCCAAAGAGCCTGGAATGGAACACTTCAAAATCTGAAAAACTATGGTTTCCAACCCAAGCTACTCTACCCAGCAAAATTATCTCTCACAATAGGTGGTGAAAGAAAATCTTTACATTAAAAAAAGTCAACTCTATGATTATGTGAACACAAAGCCAAACCTACAGAGAATACGTGAGGGAATACTACACACAGAACAGTCAAACAGCCAATCTCAAGAGCCAACAAGAAGATCACAATAACCACAATAGACCAGGCTCAAAACACAAGAAAGTACCAAACCCCATGAAACACCTCATCATGGCAGGAATTGAAATCTCCTGGTAATAACCTTAAATATTAATGGTCTTAACTCACTCATCAAAAGACACAGGTTATCAGGATGGATCAAAAAATGGACCCTCAGCTGGGCATGGTGGTGCATGCCTTTAATCCCAGCATTCAGGAGGCAGATGTTGGAGGATTGTCGTGAGTTCGAGGCTACCCTGAGAATACAGAGAATACAGAACTCCAGGTCAGCCTGAACTAGAGTGAGACAAAAAAAAAAAAAAATTTTGTATCCTGCTATCTTCAAGAAACCCACCTCACCACTAAAGATAGACATCTCCTCGGGGTGAAAGGTTGGAAAATGATATTCCAAGAAAATAAAAAACAAGCGGTGTGCTATATTAATGTCTGATAAAATAGACTTCAAATGAAAATTCAAAGTAATCAAAAAGGACAAAGAATGCCACTTCTTACTCATCAAGGGAATGATCCAACATGAGCACATCATAATCATAAATATACATGCACCAAACACAGGTGTACCACAGTTTATAAACCAAAATGTACTCGACAATAAAATAGAAGTAAACACCAACACCATCATAGTCAGGGACTTCAATACTCCACTATCATCAATAGACAGATCAGCCAAGCAGAATATCAACAGGGAAATAATAGAACTCAACAACAACATAGATCAACTAGATTTAATGGATTTCTATAAAACTTTCCATGCCAACTCTACAGAATACACATTCTTTTCAGCAGCCCACAGAACCTTCTCCAAAATTGACCATATATTAGGCCATAAAGCATGCTGTTATAAAGTCAGGAAAACTGAAGTAACTTCCTGCATCATGTCAGATCACAATGCTTTAAAGCTAGAAATTAACAAGAGACACATCAAAAACTTCACCAAATCCTGAAGATCAAACAACATACTTTTAAACAATGAATGGGCCATGGAAGAAATCAAAAAAGAAATTGTAAAATTCCTAGAATTGAATGATAATGAAAACACAACGTACCAAAACTTATGGGACACAATGAAGGCAGTCCTAAGGGGATAATTCATAGCCCTAAATGCCTTCATTACAAAGTCAGAGAGAGCCCAGATCAATACCCTGACTCTCCACTTAAAGGTGCTGGAAAAACAAGAAGAATCCAACCCAATGAGCTCAAGATGGAAATAAATCATCAAGATTAGAGCAGAAATTAATGAATTGGAAACTAAGAAAACAATTTTAAAAATAGATGAAGAGCTGGTTCTTTGAAAAAATAAACAAGATTGACAAACTCCTGGCCAAATTGATCAAGCAAAAAAAAAAAAAAGAAGAAGAAGAAGAAGAAGAGAAGTCTCAAATTAACAAAATCAGAAATGAAAAAGGAGAGGTCACAATAGACATCAATGAAATTGGAAGAATCATCAGGACATGCTTCCAAAACCTCTACTCCACAAAATTAAATCATCTGGAAGAAATGGATGAATTCCTAGACACATACCACCTACAAAAACTAAACTTAGAGCAGATTAATCTCCTAAACAAACCTATCACATCCATGGAGATTGAAAAGGTAATCAAAAACCTCCCCAAAAAGAAAAGTCCAGGACTGGATGGCTTCTCAGCTGAATTCTATCAAACCTTCATTGAAGAATTGAAACCAATTTTTCTGAAAGTGTTCCACACAATCAGAGATCAGGGAATCCTCCCTGACTCCTTTTGTGAAGTGAGCATCACCCTAATACCAAAACCAGATAGAGATGCAACAAAGAAAGAAAACTTTAGGTCTATATCCCTAATGAACTTAGATGCAAACACCTGAACAAAATTCTTGCAAACTGAATTCAACAACACATCAAAATATTATCCACCTTGATCAAGTAGGTTTCATCCCAGGGATGTAGGGATGGTTTAACATACAGAAATCAGTCAACGTAATACATCACATAAATAAACTGAACCATAAGAACCACATGATCATCTCAGTTGATGCAGAGAACACCTTTGACAAAATACAATACCACTTCTTGATCAAAACACTGGAAAGAATAGGCATGAAGCATTTATATCTCAACATAATAAAGGCTATATATAAAGCTCCTAAAGCCCAAGTAATACTTAATGGGAAAAAACTCGAGGAGTTCCTACTGAGATCAGGAACAAGACAGAGGTGCCCACTCTCACCACTGCTCTTCAACATAGTACTAGAAATACTAGCCCAAGCAATAAGACAGAATAAAGAAATAAAAGGGATTCAAATTGGCAAGGAAGAAGTCAAGTTAGCCCTATTTGCAGATGACATGATCCTATATATAAGTGACCTAAAAGTCTCCATCTCAAAACTTCTAAAGGTGATGAATTCCTTCAGCAAAGTGGAAGGATACAAAATCAATGCACAAAATCAGTAGCTTTTCTATATGCAAATATACAGAGAAAGAAATCAGTGAGGCTGTCCCATTTTCAATAGCAACAAAAAAATTAAATACCTTGGAATAACACTAACCAAGGATGTAAAAGACCTGTATAATGAAAACATAAAAACACTCAAGAAATAAATAGAGGAGGACTTGAGAAGATGGAAAGACCTCCATGCTCCTGGATATGTAGAACTAATATTGTGAAAATGGCAACTCTACCAAAAGCAATATACAGATTTAATGAAATACCAATAAAAATACCAGCATCATTCTTCACAGAGATTGAAAAACTTATCTCAAAGTTCATATGGAATGGCAGAAAGCCTCAGATATCAAAACAAAAACAAAAACAAAAAACCAGCCAGGCATGGTGGCACACACCTTTAATCCCAGCCCTTGGGAGGCAGAGGTAGGAGGATCACCATGAGTTCAAGGCCACCCTGAGACTACATAGTTAATTTCAGGTCAGCCTAGGCTAGAGTGAGACCCTATCTCAAAAAACCAAAAAACAACATCAAGAAAACAAAAAACCCACCTCTGGTGGTATCACTATACTCGATCTAAAGCTATATTACAAAGCCATAGTGACAAAAATAGCATTGTACTAGAATAAAAACAGAAACATAGACCAATGGAACAGAATTGAAGACCCAGCCCTTAGGCCAAGTAACTACAGCTGCTTGATCTTTAACAAAGATGTCAATAATGTAGACTGAAGAAAAGACAGCATCTTCAACAAATGGAATTGGGCAAATTGAATGACCATATGTAGAAAAATTAAATAAGACCCACTCATTTCACCATACCCAAAAATCAAGTCCAAATAGATTAAAGACCTCAATATAAGGCCTGAAACGTTTCAAGTACTGGAAGAAAAAATAGCAGGCACTTTCCATGATATAGGACTAGGAAAAGACTTCCTGAATAAAACCCCAGTAGCCCAGGAAATTAAACAAGCACTCAGGCAATAGGATCTCACGAAGCTAAAAAGCTTTTGCACAGAGATTCCACCTTACCACAGTAAGGATAGTAAACATTAAAAAATCAAATGAAAACAAATGTTGGTGAAGATGTGGAGAAATAGGAACACTCATTCATGGTTGGTGGGAATGTAAGCTGGTACAAACACTATGGAAATAAATATGGAGACTCCTGAAAAGGATGAATATAGAGTTACCAGCAGACCCTGTTATTCCTTTTCTGGGCATTTACCCTAAAAGCTCCATATCTCAGCTCAGAGATATTTGCTCACCCATGTTTATAACTGCTCAATTCATAAAAAGTGGAATCAACCCAGGTGCCCATCATTGGATGAATGGATAACCAAGATGTGGTATATCTACACAATGGAATTCTACTCAGCTATAAGAAAAAATGGCACAATGAAATTTGTACAAAAAACGGTCAGACTTGGAACAGATTATTCTAAGTAAACTGACACAATCACAGAAAGACAGTCATCACATGGTCTCACTCATCTGCAGTTCCTAACCTGGATCAGCCTGAGTTGCTGACATATCTGAATAGCGTCTTGAGGCTTGGACAATAGGGAGGGTAGGGGTTGGGGGAAGGGGAAGGGTGGAGGGGAACACAAAACTGAACCCAAATTGAACTGGTACCATAGAATCATATATTCTGGACGTTAGACTAAAATGTGGAACCCTCAAGAGGACCTTAGGGAGAGCACCTGAATCGAAGGGCCCTAGAGAGGGTGAGACGAAACCTAACCTCAAACTTCTCCTGTATCTCTTTCTTCTATTTTTCTTTTTTCTTTTCCCTTGGTGCTGGCCTGTAATTCCCTATACCAGGATGTGGTCTACATCCACAATGAGCTGTTGATCAGAGAGATCTACTAGATCTCCCAAAACAAACAAGACAGACTTCTGTCAGAGCACTTGATTACCCACCAGAGGTTCGTGTTAAGACTCTACTGCTGAAGATACCATACACTGTTGGCATGGACCATGGAGAGACCTGGATGGAATCTGGAGGAGAGCCAGTACCTAGACAATTAGCCCATCTAGTGCTGGAAGGACTACCAGGGGAAAGTAGCCAACATCTGTCCAAGCAACTCAGAAACAAACAACTTGATATGATCCTCACACAAGTGCAATAGTGGCACACAGTCATGGTGGGTAACCAACTGCTCTTGGATTGGCTAACAAATCTGCTCAGTGGAAAGGAAACCATATCTGGAACTGGGAAATAAGTCAGAATAATAACCAGATAATGATTCTGCTTTCTATTGTCAAGCTCCCACTAGCCTTAGACTGTAAGAGGGTCTACATCCTTTTAATTCTCTCTAAAGTAATAATGGTTAGCCCATTTAACAAGTGCTGACTTCATTCTCCATTGGACAATCTGCTTCTCTTTTTCAGATGGGAGCTGGACCTGAGGAGATAAATGGCCCAGTTCACTCCACCCTGGCCCCAGCTGAAACCACAGAGCAAATGGGGAAATGAGCAAGAGTGCTGCCTTCTTAGTGAATCTGGTATCAGCACAAGAGTGAAGGATATAGACATTGAGGACACTCAACACCTACCAAACCAGAGATCCAGAGGCTCTTAAGTGCCCATCACTGAAGTACACTTAAAATGCTCCCAGCACGGCTCATGGAATTTTGTGAAAGAGGGGAGGAAAGATTGTTAGAGCCACAAGTTGGGATATTTTGCACAGAGACATTGCCTCCCCCTACCCCATAATGCGTGACCCACAATCCCCATCCGGCTGACCTGTATCTCAAATGAGGACGGCCTCATCAGAAAAGGAGCAAGGAGGTGGGAAATGATGGTACCAACATGTGCTGTTTACATACTAAATATGTCCATATCTAATAAAAAATGAAAAAAAAAGAATTAGAAAATAAAACTAATTACAGAGGAAAGCACAAAGGAGCAATCACTAGGTAGCTTAATTAAGAAAAGGGCAAGAAAGGCTGGGGACACAAATAAGAAGTTGTAAAAGAAGAATGACCACAGAAAACCAAAATTTAGAATCATGCTAGGTGTGGGGGCACAAACCTGTAATCCCAGCATGTGGGAGTCTGAGGAAGGAGCATCACAATTCAAGACCAGCTCAGCTCCATAGCCAGACCCTGTCTCCAAAAAAAATTTTTTTTTGAAGTTAAGAATCATGACACTGCTTAGGTCAACTTTATGTAAATGTACTGAAAGACTTGGATGAATTTGACAAGTTTTTCCCAAAGTACAAATCTTAATCAAGGCTGATTAAGGAAGATGAGACAGTTTAAACATTTTATATGTTAAAGTATCTGAGAGCTAACTGCTCCAACTGTATTGGGCGCTGGAAATCCTCCCCAGTCCCAATATCAGCAAAACCATTTCAGAGCTTTAAAAGGTAGTATGGGGAGGGCATCTTCCTTGTCATCATAATAAGGCAAATACAACATTCATCCAAATGTAAGAAAGATTGCATACAAAAGAAAGAAACCATAGACATTTATGAAGAACAATGTAAATAATTCTAAATGAAAATAAATCGAATATAACAATAGAGTGAAAGAACACTTTATGAGGAAATGAGGTTTATTTTGTGAATATAAACTTGCTCATTAAGGCAGATATTGACACAATTCATTGTAGTAATAAACCTAAGGAAAAATATTATGTGATATTCTTTACAGATGTTTAGGTAGATAAAAGAAATTCAATGGTCCTTTTTGATAGGAACAGTTAATAAAATAGGAGCAGGCAGATTCTTTCTTCATATGGTATAGCACATTTATCTTGGCACAAAAGTCAACACCATCCATTTAGAGAAAACACTGGAAGCTTTCTCAGTAAAATGAGAATCAGTCTGCTCACTCACTAGTATTATGCATTCAGTCAAAAGAAAGAAAATAAAGGAGTAAAAAATTAGAAATGGAAGTTAATCAATCATATTTGCAGAAATATGGTCATATGTCCAGAAAACATGAGCAAGTCAAATTTAAAATGACTATAAACAGGAGAATTCAACAAGATAGTGGGGTGTAAATTGGTATGTGGAAGTGAATGGTTTGGGGCTATAAAAACAGCCAGAGAGAAAATATAATAGCAGAAGAGACCCTAGTTATTATTATAGAAAAAAAATCTAGGAATAAATTTATCAGGACATTTGTATAACTTGCAAGCAAAAACTTCAGACAATGCCAAAGAATCTAAAGAAGATATGAACAAATGAAAAACCAGACAGTTTTGTCAGGTGGGACGACTCATCACCATAAAGGGGAGTTTCTCCTCACTATTACTCATGAATTTAATGTAATCCCAATTAAAGTACCAAAGTACTCTTTCAAAAGAGAATGACTAGACACATTGATTCTGTAATTCACACTAAAAACATACAAGTGAAAGCAGAAAAACTGGAGAAGACTTGCCATGAAGGGTACTAGCCCTATAGCAATTGAAATGCTCATAACCAAAATAAGGCTGTCTAGGTATTCGTAGGCACCAGATAAGAACAGACTTACCTACAAGTGAGGCAATACCATCTGTGACAAAGATAACTCATCTCGTACTACATGGTTAGCTATCATTTCTTGTCATATTGATGGCTCTTGGTTCTCCTTGGTATTCACTGCCATCTATAAAAAAATCAGATTCTCAAACCAAGAGTGAGAATAGTATGGATCAAAGGGGATAAACGTGGTCATTTAAGAGACATATTTGATGGGCATACCCTGTCTTCCCAGCCAAATAACAGTGGGAGCTTCTCTCTAGATTTTATGACCTTCCTAGCCATAAGGTTCCAACTTGGTTCTTACCAAGTATCAATTCCTTCCCATTACGTGGCCTTATTTACAACCAGAGAAAAGTTGGTTACCCACATAGGCATGTGTCACTATTGCACAGGTATGTACATTTTGCCTGGCTGATTGATTTTGTAGCTTGCAGGATCCCATGCTTATTCACACTATTGTTGACCATTATCCCCCAGCAGCTTGCATAGCACTTTCTAGCACTATGAGGACTAGACAGAAGGCAACTCTTTTTCCTTCTCAGGTCCATCATGGTATCTCTATGTCCTGTGACCACAACCTTTGATGTCTTCAGCAATAGGGTCATACCATTTACCTCTGGTGGGTAACCAAGTGCTTTGGCAGTGGTCTGTATTATTTGGGAGCCCTCATAGGTCTCCCTGACTATTGCAGTTACCCTGATGTTGCTGGGACAAACACTGGACCAGAAGCCGCTTATGAGAGGAAAGGGTTTATTTCAGGCTTACTGATTCCAGGGGAAGCTTCATCATGGCACAAAAAGCTGGCTCATTTCATCATACATCCACAGCAGAGAGGCAGAACCAACACCAGCAAGCACAAACAGCCAGAGCTCAAGTTGGCTCTCAACACACTTAATTAGGCTTGACTTGAGATTTTCCCCCAGTGACATACTTCCTCCAGAAGGGCTCTGCCTTAGCAGGAATTTCTAAGGCTATGGGGGACATACATTTACATTCAAACCATCACACTGACCAACAGTCAGTCCACAGAAGATCTAATTTCAGATTTTTGAGGCTTCTCCATAGTGGTTTTCATAGGGGCTGCACAAGTTTGCACTCCTACCGGCAGTGAATGAAGGTTCCTCTTTCCTCACACCCTCACCAACATTTGTTGTAATATGACTTTTTTTTTTCATGATTACCATTTTAACTGGGGTGAGATGGAATCTCAGTCATTTTAATTTGTGTTTCCTAATGGCTAAAGATTTTGAACATAGTTTTAGGTGTTTATGGGCCATTTCTATTCCTTCCTTTGTGAACTCTCTGCTTAATTTCCTGCCCCATATTTTGAGTGTGTTACCTAATTTTTCTTGCTTAAGTTTTTGAGTTCTTTGAATATGCAATTTATTAACCCTCTGTTAGATATACAGCTGGCAAAGATTTGTTCTAATTCTTTGGGTTGTCTAATTCCCTGGACTACTGGGGTCTTATTCAGAAAATCTTTCCCTATGCCTATATCTTGGAGTGTTCTCCATACTTTTTTTTTTCAGGGTGAGAAAAGAGAGTCTATGACATCATTTAATCCAATGTGTCTCTGTTTCTTTTTTTATGAGAATGAGATGTTGAAGTCACCCACTACAATTGTGCCTGGTGTTATCTGTGACCTTAAGTCTAACAGTGTTTGATGAAATTGGGAGCACTCATGTTAGATACATATATGTTTAGAATTGTAATGTCTTCCTAATTAATTGTTCCTTTGATCAATATAAAGTAACTTCCTTGATCTTTCCTTACAAATATTGGTTTGA
Organism: Orientallactaga sibirica; assembly: GCA_036365145.1. Taxonomy (NCBI): domain Eukaryota; kingdom Metazoa; phylum Chordata; class Mammalia; order Rodentia; family Dipodidae; genus Orientallactaga; species Orientallactaga sibirica. The sequence goes on along the minus strand of JAEOAD010000034.1, from coordinate 8,220,514 downwards.
AATCTATTCTGTCAGATATTAGGAGAGCAACACCTGCTTGTTTTCTAGGCCCATTTGCTTTTCCATTCTTTTCCATACTTTTGCCCTAAGATAGTGTCCATCTTTTGTGGAAAGGTGAGTTTCTTGGAGGCAACAAACAGAAGACTCCTGCCTTTTAATCTATTCTGCAAGCCTATGTCTTTTGGTTGGGATATTGAGGCCATTGATATTGAGAATTGTTATTGAAAGGTGTGTATTTATTCTTGTCATTCTTCTTGTTTTGTAGTGCTTCCTGTTTTTCTTTACTCTCTTGTATTAACTATTAGTTGAATATGTTTTTTTTTCCTGTTTCCTCATGTGTGTGCTTTCCTTTCTCTTCAGTGTAAAGGACCCCTTCAAGTAGTAGAGGTGGCTTAGTGGTCAAATATTCCTTTAGCCTGGAGTAAGAGAGTGAGTGTAGGTATGCCAGGGCCTCCTGACGGACTCATGTGCCACTTTGTGCATATGACTTTACTTGGGTACTGCGGATTTGAACCCAGGCTGTCAGGCTTTGTAAGCAAGTGCCATTAACTGATGCGACATCTCCCTGGCCACAACTTTTATACATACACATATACAAATACACACACACACATATGTTTTCCACAACTTTGTCACTTATATAAAAATGTTAGCTGTTGTTTTTAGATAATAGAAATCAAAGATAGTTGAGCCAGGCATTGTAGTACATGCCTGTAATCCCAGCACTGACTCAGAAGTTGCATTCACTCAGGTATATTGGTCTTATATCAAGCTACTTTAATCGACCCTTTTATATGCTCTAATAGCTTGTATATAGATTCTGTTCGATTTTTAAAGGTATAAAAATAACATGAGGGCAGGGGAGATGGCTCAGCAGTTAAAGCTGTTTGCAAAGCTTGCTGGCCTGGAATCAATTCCTCAGTACTCATGTAAAGCCAGACATGCAAAGTGATACATACATCTGGAATTTGTTTTCAGCAGCAAGTGGCCCTTGCACACCCATACTCACTCTTTCTCTCTCTTTGTCTTGCAAGTAAATAACATGAAAATGCTAAAAATAAAATTATAAAATATAAAAATTACATATGTGTTGCATTTACTTTTTCATTGCTGGAGCAAAACACTTGACTAAAAGCAGCTAATGGGAGGAAACGATTTGTTTTGGCTTACGGTCTCAAGGGGAAGCATCATGATGGCAGGAGAAAGCATGGCATGAACAGAGTCTAGACATCACTTTTGCCACAGCAGATGGAAAACAGCAGGAAGAGAGTGCACCCTGCTCTGGCAAAAGAGAGCTAGCTATAGCACTCCAAATCCTGCCCCAAGAAACACACACCTCTTCCGTCAAGGCTCCACCTTCCAAATTTTCACCATCTGGGAACTAGGCATTCAAAACACATGAGTTTGCAGGGTACATCTGATTCAAATCATCACATTCTACCACTGGCCCCCATAAACTGATGACTATCCATAATGTAAAATTCAATGTATTCAGTCAATTTAAAAGTCCCATAGTTCAAAAAAATATTTTATGTATTTATTTACAAGGAAAGGGGGGATGGGCATGCCAGGGCCTCTTACTACTGCAAATGAACTTCAGATAGATGTGCTACTTTGTGCATCTGGCTTACATGGGTGTTGGGGAATTGCACCCAGGCTGCCAGGTTTGGCAAGCAAGTACCTTTAAGCACTAAGCCATCTCTCCAGCACAATCCCCATAGTTTTTATCAATTCCAATACTGTTCAAACATCCCCATAGTCTATGGTCTCTAACTGTGAGTCTACAAAAACAAAAATGCCTAATGGCACAGGGTAAACATTCATACTGCAAAAAAATAGCATTGCAAGGAAAGGTTAAACCAATGCAAGGTCTAAAACAAACAGGGCAATCATAAAATCCTGTAGCTCCAAGTCTGACATCTGTAACCAGTAACAAAGTCTCTGGAGTTCCAATTCCACCCATCCAGCTGGGCTACCCACAGGCTGGGGGAAACACCATTCTGAATCAGCAGCTCTCCTTAGCAGCTGTTTGATATCCTTGGCATCTCCAAAAAAATTCTTACATCTCCACTGCAACCCATGGTTCATTCTTATGGCTATATCAGGCCTCTGCAACATGGATAATCCTGCCTTATATTGCCCAGTGGCCATTTTCAAAAAAACAAACTGCACTGAAAATCCAAAAACCCTTTGATCCTGCATTTGTTATACTACCATAGTATCATAGGTGAACTACCAAATTTGTTAATCCAGAGGAGAATAAAGCTGGATTTGAAGAGCAGGAAAACTCCTTCAATATTATTCCTACTGTGCCAATGCAAAACAGCTGGACCAGTCTCAATGGTGGTAATCTCTCAAACAACTGTAGTTGAAGTGGGCTTTCCCAAAACTTATTTCTTTCTGTGCCATATCCTTCTGTTCACACCAGTACATTTCTTCTAAGTTCAACCCTGTTCAGGTTCTCATAACACATGCAGAATGCAGCTAGCCTCTTACACAAACTGCCTCTAGCCCACTCCAACCAAGTTCTCTTCTCTTGATAAGCCAAACACAACAGTCCAAAGTTTTTTCTGCATTTAGGTCTTTCAATTCTGAGTAGGATGGTCCACCAAACTGTTTACACCACTGAGAGGTTTCAAATCTTTCTGCATTCCCCCTTTAAATCACTTCCAAGAGGCCAAAGGCCACACAATTAGGCTTCTAGCATCAATAACCCCACTCCTAGTATCAATTTTCTGTTGTAGTCACCTTCTTGTTGCTAGGATAAAGTAATAGGAGGAACATATTTTGGTTACAGTCTTGAGGGGAAGCTTCATGATGGCTAGGAAGAAAATATAGCATGAGCATAGGCTACACATAACCTCTGCCATAGTTAGTGTAAAACCGTAGCAGGAGAGTGAGTTGAGTTCTGACAAGGAGGAGCTGGCTATAACTCCCTAAAGCCTGCCCCCACAACACACCTCCTCCATCAAGGCCCCATATTCCAAATTCCTACCACCTGGGGGCCAAGTATTTGACACATAAGTTTATTGAAGACATCTGATTCAAGCTACCACAATATACAAATAATAATATTTTTCAATCTTTATATTTTATTTTTCTTGTCTATTATGTTATCTAAAACTTCTACTATATTGTTTTATTTGATTGTAACAAAGGGCGCCTTTGTCTTATGTATCACTTTAAGGGGGAGGCTTTTAACATTTCCCCATTAAGTAAAATGTTTTTTATAGTTATTTTAAGATTTTTTAGTTATTTTATAGTTATTTGAAGATACATCATCTCTGCACCTTTCTTGCTAAAATACATCTTCCAATGAATTTGTGTACTTTTTCTATATAGATTAAAGTATGTATTTTCTTTTTTCTTTATTAATTTGTCCATGCAGTGAATTGCATAGATTTCTGCATTTTAAATTATCTTTGCATTCCTGGGATAAATCTAATGTCTCCATTTTTCATCCAATGGTAGATTTTATTTATTAACATTTCATCTAGGAATTTTTCTCTCATGTTCATGAAATAAAATCATGTATTCCTTTATCTGTCATTATCTGATTTTTGAATGAAGATCCTTCCAGCCTCATAGAAAGAGTTGAGGAACATTATCTCTCTTCTGCTCTTTGAGACAGCTTTTTTTTTTTTTTTTTTCAAGGTAGCTCAGACTTACCTGGAATTCACTATGTAGTCTCAGGGTGATCCTCCTACCTCTGCCTCCCAAGAGATGGGATTAAAGGCTTGTGCCACCATGACCTACTTGAGACAGCTCTTTTAAGGCTGTTGTATTTAGTTTTGTGTAAACTTCACTGGGCTATGGATGCCCAGATATTTGGCAAAGCATTGTGGTTTTGTAGTAGATTGCCCTCTTTATATGGGTACTCCCCATCCATTCAGCTGAATGCCTACAGAGAACAATGAACTGCCCCCCACCCCCAGTAAGAAGGAATACCTCTTGCCTAAACTGTTTTGAGAGAAGAAATCAGTCTTTCCCTGCCTGTTTCAAAGGCTACAACCATTGGCTCTCGGGCTTTGGGACTCAGAATGGAAACCTACTACTGACCCTGCTGGTCTCATGCATGACAACAGCTCATATCAGGCTTGTTGACTCCATAATTGGGTGACTCAAGGAGTCAATTCCTTATAATAAATCTCTCATTAAATAGATGCAGATAATATACATACCATGAGATTGTCCTATTGGTTCTGTTTTTCTGAAAAATGCTGGGTAGAACTGCTGGGATTAGATGTTTGCTCATGGAATGTTAAGCAAATACAACTATTATGACTTGGGCCTACTGGTGACATTTATGGGTCCATGTCTTCACTCTGTTCCTTTGGTCAATGTTTCTGTTTTTTTGCCAGTATCATCCTGTTTTGTGACTAGGGCTTTGGAATATAGCTTTAAATTGGGTATGGTGATATCTCCAGAGGTGTTTCTTTTGCTGAGGATATGTTTGGATATCCAAGGTCTGCCATTCCATATGAATTTTGAGATCCATTTTTCTATCTCTGTGAAGAATGATACTGTCTTGTTCCTGATCTCAATAGGAGCTGCTTGAGTCTTTCCCCATTAAGTATTATTTGGGCTTTATGTGCTTTATATATAGTCTTTATTGTGTTGTGATATAAACCCCCCATGCCTATTCTTTCCAGTGGTTTTTTTTTTTTTTTAATTTGAGAGAGACAGAAACAGAGAGAGTGAGAGAGAGAGACAGAGAGAGAATGGGCACACCAGCAGCCTCTCAGCTGCTCTGAACAAATTCCAGATGTGTGTTCCCCCTTGTGCACATGTAAGACATTGCACATTTGCATCACTTTTGCGTCTGTCTAAATGTGGGACCTGGAGATTCGAACAGGCATTCTTAGGCTTTGCAGGCAGGTGCCTCAACCACTAATCCATCTCTCCAGCCCATTTCCACTGTTTTGATCATGAAGTCATGTTGTATTTTGTCAAAGGCTTTTTCTGTATCAATTGAGATGGTCGTGTGGTTCTTATGTTAAAGTTTATTTATGTGGTGTATTATGTTGACTGATTTTGGTATGTTGAACCATCCCTGCATCCCTGGGATGAAGCCTACTTGATCAAGGTGAATAATGCTTTTGATGTGTTGTTGAATTCAGTTTGAGATGATTTTGTTCAGGATCTTTGCATCTAAATCCATCAGGGATATAGGCCTATAGTTTTCTTTTCTTGTTGTATCACTGTCTGGTTTTGGTATTAGGGTGATGCTAGCTTCATAAAAGGAGTTGAGGAGTATTCCCTGCTCTCAGATTATGCAAATCAATTTGAGAAAATTTGGTTTCAGTTCTTCAATGAAAGTTTGATAGAATTCGGCTGAGAAGCCATCTGGTCCTGGACTTTTCTTTTGGGGGGAGATGTGATGGTTAAGGTGTCAACTTGATCTGTTTAGTAACCCACAGAAATCTCTTTCAGGTGGGTCTCTATGGTTGCTTCCAGGAAGGATTAACTGAAGGAGGAAGTGCTTCTTCCAGAGTGAGCCCTTTTCCCAGAGTGGGTGGTCTCTCTCAGATGGGAACATTATATAAGGAATCTCTGGGTGAAAAGAGCCCCTTCCTTCCACTTGGCTGCCAGAGCAGCTTGCTGCCTTCCAGCGTGTACTGAAGACCACTGCAGACTGAAGACCAGCATCAACTGGAGACCTGCATGGACTGAAGACCAGCGATGCCTCAGGAAAGCCTCCAGGCCTTCAGTCCCAGATTGGGACAGCTGAGGCATCTGACCTCGTGGACTGAGCAGCTACCAGGTTCCTTGATTCTTGGGCCTGCAACTGCTATTGGACTACCATAAGCTAATCCAATAAATTCCCCTTTTAATATAATTCATTCTAGTGGTCCTGTTCCTCTAAAGAATCCTGACTAATTCAGGAAGTTTTTGATTATTTTTTCAATCTCCACGGATGTGATAGGTTTGTTTAGGAGAGTAGTCTGCTTTGACTTTAGTTTTGGTAGGTGGCATGTGGCTAGGAATTCATCCATTTCTTCCAGATTATCCAATTTGTGGAGTAGAGGTTTTGAAAGTATGTCCTGATGATTCTTCCAATTTCACTGATGTCTGTCATGACCTCTCCTTTTTCATTTCTGATTTTGTTAATTTGAGACTTCTCTTTTTTTGCTTGATCAAAGTGGTCAGGGGTTTATAATCTTGTTTGCTTTTTTCAAAGAACCAGCTCTTTGTTCCATCAAATTTTTTTAAAAAAATTGTTTTCTTATTTTCCAAATTCATTATTTTCTGCTTTAATCTTGATTATTCTTTTCCTTCTGGAGCTCTTAGGGTTGGATTCTTCTTGTTTTCCAATGCCTTTAGGTGTACAGTTAGGTTATTAATTTGGGATCTCTCTGTCTTTGTAATGAAGGCATTTAGTACTCTGAATTTTCCCATTAGGACTGCCTTCATTGTGTTCCATAAGTTTTAGTAAGTTGTGTTTTCATTATCATTCAATTCTAGGAATTTTGCAATTTCATTTTTTATTTCTTCCACAACCCACTCATTGTTTTAAAGTGTGTTGTTCACTCTCCAGGAGCTGGTGTAGTTTTTGATGTGTCTCTTGCTTATTTCTAGCTTTAAAGCATTGTGATATGATATGATGCAGGAAGTTACTTCAATTTTCCTGAATTTATGGAGACATGTTTTATGGCCTAAGTAAGGGTCTCACCCAAGTCCAACCTAGTAAATGAGTGAGTTTTCTGAGCTTAACTTTCAGGAGCAGGGGTGAGGGGTCACTCACAGGAACATGGTTGAGGGACACTTACAGGAGTGTTAGTGACTCCAAAACTGCTGGGTCACTGGAAAGTCTCACGCTGGTATGGACAATGGCTTCCCTATAGCCACCTGATGGACTCCACTTCTACTGAACCACGCATCTCCTACACTCCTACATCTCCTGAGAGCTCTGCGAAGCTGGGCAGCATTCCATCCAACTGGGAAGGAGGTGCAGGAGGGAGTGGTTGTGATCTCAGGTGAGGCTCTCTGACCTTCCTACCTCCTCCAGGAGGCAACGCAGGCCTGTCTTGAAGGTCTCCCGCTACTCACAGCTCTTCTGACTACGAGGGTCAAGGTGTTGTGCTCAGAGGACAGTGTTCCATTCCACAGCACTCCTGAAATCATGCCAGGCAAGCGCTCCACCCCCAGCATGCTATCTGAATTAGTATCTTTTTTTTTTGTTTGTTTTTGTTTTTTGTTTTTCAAGGTAGGGTTTCACTCTAGTTCAGGCTGACCTGGAATTCACTATGTACTCTCAGGGTGGCCTCGAACTCATGGCGATCCTACCTCTGCCTCCTGAGTGCCAGGATTAAAGGCGTGCACCACCATGCCCAGCTTGAATTGGTATCTTAAGAGAGCTGTTTTTTAAAAAAATGGTAACCAGGGGCTGGAGAGATGGCTTAATGGTTAAGGCACATGCCTGTAAAGCCTAAGGACCCAGGTTCAATTCTCCAGATCCCATGTAAGCCAGATGCACATGGTGGCACATGCATCTGGAGTTCATTTGCACTGGCTAGAGGCCCTGGCATGCCCATTCTCACTGTCTTCTCTGTCTCTCTCTCTCTCTCTGTCTCAAATAAATAAAATATGTGGTCTATTTTGGAGAAGGTTCCATGGAGAAGTCTGTTATGTCTAGTTGATCTATGGTGTTGTTAAGCTCTTTTATTTCCCTGTTGATTATCTGCTTCTATGATCTGTCTATTGGTGATAGTAGTATTGAAGTCTATTGTACTGATGGTGTTTGTGTTTATTGCAGTTTTGTTATCAAATAGGTTTTGTTTTGTAAACTGTGGTGCACCTGTGTTTGACACATATATTTTTAAAATTTTATTTATTTATTTTCAAGCAGAGAGGAAGAGAGAGAGAGAGAGAGAGAGAGAGAATGGGCATGCCAGGGCCTCTAGCCACTGCAAACGAACTCTAGATGCATGTGCCTTGTGCACTGCAAACAAAACCTCTTTGATGCATGCCTTAACTGCAAGCCTTGTGCATCTGGTTGTATGTGCTCATGGTCATTCCCTTGATGGTAAGAAGTGGTTGAACCTTGATTACTTTTGGTTTCTATTTCAGGCAAAACACCTGCCTTAACTGCTTGGAATATTATTTTCAATCCTGAGGAAGCCAGTTATCTTGAAAACAGCCCAATCACATTAACTATGTTTTTGGTTGTATGTGCTCATGTTGAATCATTCCCTTGATGAGTAAGAAGTGGTCTTCTTTGTCCTTCTTGATTACTTTTGGTTTGAAGTCTATTTCATCAGATATTAACATAGTAACACCTGCTTTTTTCTTATTTCGATATGCTTGGAATATTATTTTCTAGCCTTTTATCCTGAGGAAGTGTCTGTCTTTAGTTATGAGGTAGGTTTCTTGAAAACAGCAGGTGGAAGGGTCCATGTTTTTGATCCACCTTATTAACTTATGTTTTCTGATGGCTGAGTTAAGACCATTAATATTTAAGATTATGGCTGTGAAGTTTGAATTAATCCCTGCCATGATGAGATATTTTATGGGGTTTGGTGATTCCTTGTGTTTTGTACTTTTTTGAGCTAGTCTATTTTTGATTATTGTGATCTTCTTGTAGGCTCTTGAGATTGGTTGGTTGTTTGCTTGTGCTGTGTGGAGTATTCCCTGAAGTATTCTCTGTAGGTTTAGCATTGTGTTCATATAATCATAGAGCTGACTTTTTCATGGGAAGTTTTCCTTTCACCATCTATTATGAGGGATCCTTTCACTGGGTACAGTAGCTTGGGTTGGAAGCCACAGTTTTTTAGACTTTGCAGTGTTCTGTTCCAGGCCCTTCTGGATTTGAGAAATCTGAGGTAATTTTGATTGGATTGCCTTTGTATGTAGTGAGTTGTTTCTCTTTTGCTGCTTTTAGCACTCTCTCTTTGTTTTCATTAAGAGTTTTATAAAACTGTGATGTACCTTGGAGAGTTTCTTCTTTGGTCCTGTATGTTTGGTGTTCTGTGGGCTTCTTGTATCTGGATGGGCCTCTCTTTTAAGAGATTGGGAAAATTTTCTTCAATAACTTTATTGAATGTTCTCTATGCCTCTGGCCTGGATTTTCCCTCCTTCTGGCATACCGATGATCCAGATGTTTTATTGTTTTCGGGTATCCCAATTCCCTCATATTCTGTTCACATGATTTTTTGAACTTAGCAAAGATTTTGGCTTCCCAATCAATTTCTTCTGTCTTGTCTTTCAATTCAGAGGTTCTGCCTTCCACATGACTAACTGTTTACTGAGGGATTCTAGAGATGGCTTAGTGGTTAAGACATTGCATGCGAAACATAAGGACCTAGGCTTGATTCTTCAGATCCCACATAAGCCAGATGCACAGGCACATGCGTCTGGAGTTTGTTTGCAGTGGATAGAGGCCCTGGCATGCCCATTCTCTCCCTCTATTTTTCTCTTTCTCTCCCTCTCTCTCTGTCTCAAATAAAAACTAATTACAAAGCCAGACCTGGTGGCACATGCCTTTAATCCCAACACTTGGGAGGCAGAGGTAGGAGGATCACTGTAAGTTCAAGGTCACCCTGAGTTCCTACTTCAAAAAAAAAAAAACCCTGAAAATAAATAAATAAAAGCTCTATGTGATTTTTTTTCTGTTGTGTTATTTTGCATCATGTCCATCTTTTTTTTTTTTTTTTTTTGAGGTATGATTTCAGTTCAAGGTCTGGTTTTCTTGATGCTTCTTGGAATTCATTATTGCATTTGATCAAGTCTTCATGAAGCTTAATCAACTGGTTATTGAGACCTTCCATTTGTTGACTCACCTCTTTGGATTACTCTATTCTCATTTCTGAAGTTGGATACATAGATTATGAATTTTAACCTTCTTTTATTTTTCCCCTTCCTTTCTTATTTAAATTTTTTTATTTATTTGAGAGAGAATGGGCCTTCCAGAGCCTCCTCCAGCCACTGCAAAGGAACTCCAGAGGCATGCACCACCTTGTGCATCTGGCTTATATGGGTACTGGGGAATTGAACCTGGGTCCTTAGGCTCTGCAGGCAAGTGCCTTGACCACCAAGCCATCTCTCCAGCCCTTTCTTATTTTTAAGTTTGTGTGTGTGTGTGTGCATGCACATGTGTGTGGATGTGTACATGGGTGTGTACATGCTTTAGTACACATGTGCAGGTCTGAGGGTCACCTCAGGGTGTCTGTCCTCTCCTTCTGCTTTGCTTGACACAAGGTCTCTCTTTCTTTTTGTTTTTGCCCTTCATGTGCCCTCAAGCTTCCAGATTCTTCTGGCTCTACCTCCCATTGCCATGGATGTGTTGGGATTACAGATGGATGTGCCACTGTGCATTGAGCTTTATGTGCGTACTGGGGAGTTGAACTTAGGCTGGCAGGCTTACAAGTATGTGCCTGTAACTGCTGAGCCATCTCGCCAGTATATTCTTAATTCTTCAAAGACAGGGTCTTACTCTATAGCTGAGACTGGCTTCAAACTCATGGCAATCCTCCTGCCTCAACCTCCCAAGTGTTCAGTGACAGACAGGCACCACCATGCCCAGCTCCTCTATTCCTTTTGACAGCTCCCGAGTTACCATATATCATTTATGGACTGTTTTCTCACTGAGGACAGGAATTTGGGGGAGCGGGTTGTTTGTTTGGGTTTTAGTTTTTGAGACAGTGTTTCATTCTGTAACTCAGGCTGATTTAAAACTCACTCTAGTTCAGGCTGGCCTTGAACACATAGCATGGACTAGGAAGATTTTTCTCAGTGGTTAAAGGCAATTGCTTATAAAGCCTGATGGCCTGAATTTAATTTCCCAGTACTCATGTAAAGCCAGACACACTAAGTGGCACATACATCTGGAGTTCTTTTGTAGTAGTAGGCTGTCCTCGTGCACCTATTCTTCCCCTTCCTCTCAAATAAATAAATAAATAAGCAAATAAATTTTTTAAAAATTCTGAAACCTATGGCACTCCTCCTAAGCCTCCCCAAACTAAGGTTAAAGGTGCTGGCTTTTAATTTCTTTTTAATCTAATATATATGTAAGTCTTACCCTCTGAGAACTATTTTAGCTACATTCCACACATTTTGGTATGAACCATTTGAATGTTCTGTAATTATTCTTTCTTTGATCCATGAATTATATACGTGTACACTAACATGGAATTTTACTGCCATCTTTTATTAATGCTAATTTAATTGCATTGTGTGGTCAGAAAGAATGATCTGTATGCTAACAACCCTTGGGAATTATTGAGATTTGCTTTATTACATTACATTCATCAATTTTTGTAAACATGTCTTAAGTGCTTGGAAAGAATGGAGTTGTAGGTTTGGAGGGAACCACAGAGGGGGCCCCACCACTTTGTGTCATGTCACAGGAAGGCTGCAGACAGTCCACACTCCAGCCTCGTCAGTGCTGACCTGGCTCCCTGGCTGAGGAAGTGTTTTTCAGGTATCCTCTGCATAGCTCCTGCTTTCTCCTGTTTTCCACACTCTCCTTTGAGAAGGACCCCACTGTTGGCGTGCACACTCCAGGGGTGGAGAGTGCTAAGCTTCACTCCTATCAGAGGGTCATCTGCACAGATTACTTGGACTTCTACATGGGAAATTTGTCTCTACCCCTCCATTTGTTTATTAACTCAATAATTTGCATCAGATGGAATCATGGCTATTTTATATTTGGGATTATAATCTACTACTCGTTTATTTTGTGGCTGAAGGTGTTTCAGCTTTAGCTACTAAAAGCTTATTCATCTAGCTCCTGTGTCCTTTTGACATGGCATGTGTGTTCACTCACATGCATGGGTATACATATGTGCTCTGTACTTTCCTACATTCGGACACTGTAGGATGCTCCAGGGTTCTTTTCTGTATTTTCTTCTTCAAAACTAGAATCATTCATTTTTCTCATGAAGTCCTTGTGATTGATATTAGAGGATGGGATACAATGGAAGCTTAGATTTAAAGTTATAACATTGGGTGCTGGGGAGATGACTCAGTGGTTAAGGGTACTTGCTTGCAAAGTCTGCTGGCCCAGTTTCAGTTCCCTAGTGACCACATAAAGCCAGATGCACAAGGTGGCACATGCATCTGGGGTTTCTTTGCAGTGACCAGAGGCCCTGATGCACCCATACTCTCTCCCTCACCCTTTCTTTCTCTGGCGAACACATAAATAAAAGAAATATTTTTAAAATTCTTAACATTGGTACTTGGTTTAAAAACAGTAATGTATATCAATGATAATGACCACCTCCTTCAGAACACTGTTTCAACCCAGAATAACTGTCTGGACTTGTACCTGTACTTCCAAAATCCATTGCTATTATTGATTTATACAATCAAATTAAAAAAATATTTCTTTGCCCACCATTTGCTCTCTTAAGTATCTCCTTAAGGCCCATGTGTTAAAGGCCTGGACCCCAGAGTGGCAATGTTTAGAGGTGGTGGAATCTTCTAGAGGCAAGGTCTGGTGGGAGCTCTGTAGGTCATGAGCATATGCCTTTGAAAGGTATTGTGGGACCCCAGCTCTTTCTCTGCTCCCTGGCCATGGGGTGAGTGATTTTACCCCACCACGTGTTCCTGCCACAAAGTGCATCCTGATCACGACCACAAAGCAATGCGTCCAAATAGCCAGACTGGAGCCTCCAATACTGTGCCAAATAAAATCCTCTTTATAAGTTTATTATCTCGGGTATTGGGGCTGGAGAGATGGCTTAGCTGTTAAAGGCACTTGGTTTCAAAACCCAGTTCCCTAGTACCCATGTAAAGCCAGACACAAAAAGTGGCATATATGTCTGGAGGCTATTTGCAGTGGCAAGAGGCCTTGGCATGCCAATGATTGCTTGTTTTTTCTCTCTCTCTCTCTGTCGTAAAAAAAGTTTAAAAAGAAATCTGTGATACTATTGATCTTTCTGTGATGATTCTCATTCAACTGGAAATATACCCATAATTCTCCACAAAGAAGTCAGAATGAAATGAATTTCTCTTACTCTTTTATTTATTTGCTTGAAAGAGAGAGGGGGAGGGAGAGAGATAAATTATGAGCACATCAGGACCTCCCGCCCCTGCAAATGAACTCCATACACATTCATCACTTTGTTCATCTGTCTTTACGTGGGTACTGGGGAATTGAACCCCAGCAGTCAGGCTTTACAAACAAGCACCTTTAACCACTGAGCCATCTTTCCAGTCCTCTCTCTCTTATTCTTGAATGATAGTTTAGCTACTTAGTTGGTCTTCGACATCTACAAATTCCATATCTATGGATGAAGCCAACTACAAATTGAAAAAATATTTTAAAGAAATTCTAGAATGTTTCAAAAGCAAAGAATGAATTTACCTCATACCAACAACTACCCCAAATCTTCAGGATGAAGTGTTGGGTAGGCCCTCCCTGCATAGTCTGTCTCCCTCCAGCAATACCCTTCAGCCCTGCTCACCCTACATCTCATCCAGGTCCTCTATGATTGTTGCATCTGTGCCAAGCATGTACAGACATTGTTTCTTATCACTATTCCCTAACCAATACAGTATAGAAACTATTTACATAGTATTTGCATGGAATTCAGCATGATAAGTAATCTAGAAATGATGCAAGGTACTCGGGAGGATGTAAATAGGTTCCATGCAAATGCCAAGTTGTTTTATGCAAGGGACTTGAGCCTTCTTAGACCTCAGCATTCACTGGGGTCCTGGAAGCAGTCCCCTGCAGATACCATAGAGGAATCTAAGTTGACAACTATCTTCCCGTATCATTTGGAAAACATTATTCCATTGTCTTCTGGCTTCTGTCATTGCCAGCCATCTACTGTCAGTCTAATTTCCATTTTCTATTGATCAATAGAATCATTTTCTTCTCCATATTATTGTTTTTTTTAAGAGAGAGAGAATTGGTGCGCCATTTTCAAATTGATCAATCTGGAATCATTTTCTTCTCCATATTATTGTTTTTTTAAAGTTCTTGGCTTTTGCTTTTGTTTCATTATGTTGTGTCAAGAGATAGATTTATTTTTACTTATTCCTCTCATGACACACTGGGGTTGTGATCATTTTAATAACTGCATTGTTGTTTTATCATATCATAAAATTTATCATCCTAGCCATTTTTATCTGTCTGTGTCCATGGCAATCACACCATGGTAAAGCCATCACTGACCTCTGGTTCCAGAATTCTTATCTTACAAAAGTGAACTTTTGCTGCAATCCTTTTCTCTCAGCCATTGGAAGGCCCCATTTACTTTCTGATACTCTGAATCTGACAATTTTAGATTCTTTACATGGGTGGAATCATGTCCTTTGGGTGACTGGCTTATTTCACTTAGCGTAACGTCCTCGAGGTTCACCCCTATTGTAGCATGTGTCAGAATTTTCCTTCTTTTCAGGCTCGGTATGATTCCACAGTTCTGCATATGCCATAATCTGTTCATCTATTATCAAATGCTTGGCTCACTTCTGCCTCTTGGTTATCACAAATAATGATGGTATGCAAATGATGTAATGAAGGTCTGGATATGAAGTGTGCCCTGTAGCCTCAAGTGTTTATGATTAAGCTTCTTACTCAATCCTCAGCTGGTGGGGCCTTTGGGAGGGAGAGCCTGGCTGGAGGTGATGTGTCATTGGGGTTAGGCTTTGAGGGTCTTAAGGCCTTTAAGCAGCCCACTAGGTGCTCAGAGTGAGCTAGCTTGCCCTTGTTTTCTCTCTCTGCTACAGATGTGTGAAGTTGTGAACCAGCTTCCATGCTTTCTCTGCCACGATGAAAATGCAAGCCTGAAATAAACCCTTTCCTCCCTAAGCTGCTTCTGGTTGGGTGTTTTGTCCCAGAAACGAGACGATAACTGCTACAATATCTTTTCCCGATTTACTTCTTCTGGATATATACCCATAAGTAGGATTACTGGATCATACACTAATCACACTTTTGAATTTTTTATTTATTTAGTGTTTTGGTTTTGCAAGGTAGGGTTTCACTCTAGTCCAGGCTGACCTGGAATTCACTATGTATTTTCAAGCTGGCCTCAAATTCATAGAAATCCTCCTACCTCTGCCTCCCAAGTGCTGGGATTAAAGGTGTGCACCACCACACCCGGCTCCACTTTTAAATTTTTTTAAAAAATTTTTATTTGTTTATTTATTTGCAAGCAGAGAGAGAGAGAGAGAGAGAGAGAGATGGAGAGAGAGAAAGAGAGAGAGAGAGTGTGTGCCAGGGCCTCCAGCCACTTTAAATGCACTCCAGACACATGTGTCATCTTGTGCATCTGGCTTTATGTGGGTACTAAGGGAATCAAACCTGGATTGTTAGGCTTTTCAGGCAAGCACCTTAACTGCTCTGCCATCTCTCCAGCCCCCCACTTTTAGTTTGTTGTTGTTGTTGTGAAACCCCTGTACTGTTTCTCTAGAGCTAAACCATTTTCCACCAAAAAGACACGGGGTTTCTGCTTCCCCATACCCTTTTCAATATTTATCAGGGAAATACAAAGTTAGAAACTGTAATTTTCTATTGTTTGAGAGTTGCCATCATAATGGGTATAGAGTATTATTTAATCATGGCTTTTATTCATATATATACAATAATTAATGATTTGTGGGGTTATTGGGGGCATTGTGAATATTTTAAATCAGTTCTTGCTCTGCATCCCAAGTGCTGAGTCAGATTCTAACTCTAATTTTCTTTTTCTTTTCTTTCTTTCTTTTTTTCTCTTTCTTTCTTTCTTTCTTTCCTTTCCCTTTTTTTCTTTCTTTCTTTCTTTCCTTCTTTCTTTTTTTTTTTTTTTTTTTGAGGTAGAGTCTCACTCTACCCCAGGCTGACTGGGAATTCACTATGTAGTCTCAGGGTGGCCTTGAACTCATGGCAATCCTCCTACCTCTGTCTCTTAAATGCTGGGATTAAAGGCGCGCACCACAATGTCTGGCTTCTAATTTTCATACTGCTTTCCACAACCTCAGGAATGCTTTCCATAGTGGTTGCACATTCCTACCAGCAGTGTATGAAAGTTCCTTTCTCATATTTTTTTTTGAGGAACATCTGTTCACAAGATAAAAAAGGAGTTTAGCCTGGTGGATGTCACATCCAAGCACTTACTTGGGAGGCTGAGGAGAGAGGATCACCATGAGTTCAAGGCCAACCAAAGCGAGCATGCGTGGTTAAATGAATAACTGAAAAAAAAAATCAGTTTTTGATAATTCTCAGCCATTTTCTTTTTGAATATTGTCTTTACTATTCCCTTTATTTTCTCTTCCCCTTCTATACCAAAGGAGATTTTCACCAAGTCTGCCTTTCACAAACCCCAATGGTCAAACTTCTCATCCAACTCATGTGCAAAGCCCCGTCCCGGTCCCTGTATGGGCACAGGCCTCCTCAGTCCACGTTCCCTGGGCAGCTGAGAGGACAGTCAGTCCAGTTACTTGCCCCTTTGGTTTTTAGTTCTCACTGCATTTCTTGCTCCTTGAAATTCCCTGTACTCTCTGTAAGCCCGAGTGTTCATTACCATGTAATACACATTTCTAGATGTTTGTGGCAGGAAGATGATGGGGAGGGGGTGCTATCTGACCCACAGTGCTATTTGCAAAGCTAAATAAACCTGCAAAGGATAGCACCAAAAAGAAGCCTCCAGGCTAATCTCATTTACAAATATAGATGCCAACATCTTAAATAAAAGATTAGCAAATTGAATCCCACAATATATTAAATGAATATTCCACAATGACCAGGTAGGGTGTATTATTGGAAAGCAAGGACAGTTCTATTTTCAGAGCTCTATTAATATAATTCATCATATTAATAGGCCAAAAGGGAGAAACCATGGATGATAAAAAGGCATTTGGTAACATTCAGCATCCATTTCATAGAAAAACCTCTCATGGCAAAATAAAAATAGATTCTTCATTAGCATGATAAGAAAGGTTCATAGAAAACATCCCATCCTTGAAGGGGCAGCCAGTGCCACATGGGACCTTTCTGAAGTTAGAGAGGGACTCTCCTGTCGTGCTCACTCAAGCTGAGAGTGTGGCCGCCTCCTTATTTCTCTGGCTCAGTGAGCACAACATTCCATTCACTGTGAGATGTTTTATGTTCTAAGCACACACTTTGGCCCCAGAGAGACAAAAAAAAAAAAAAATGCAGAACTATGTTGGGCAAGTGGCTGGCCTTTGCTGAGCTTGGGCCCTCGGTTTCCTCATTTCCAGAGCTAAGATTCTCTGTCATGGGGCAGCCAATGTGAAGCCACTAGGTACCATCAGGGCTCAGAGTATAATTGTAACCTAGCCCATCCTTCCATACTCATTTCTCCTTTTGCTGCCTCCCCATCTGTCGTAGACAGCTTCACATTGCTGAGATGAACCTCCAGACCAGATACAGTCATGGGAGGAAGGGAATTTATTTGAAACTTACAGATCCTGGGGAAGTTCCATAATGGCAGAAGAAGCTGATCCCCCCCCCCCACAGGTCCATGCAGAGAGAAAAATACCACCACTAGCATCACAGACCAGCACAATCTAGGAAACTCAGACAAGTACTCTTTGCACATCTTTGGCTGGACTTCCAGATCTTCCCCCATACCTTAGGGCTGGACCCTAGGATCCACCAGTATTGACACCACGTTATAAACATAAATAAAACTTCTGAATCTATTGGGGGACATCTGTTGGGGCTATCACTCCATGTCTGAGATTCCCTCTTCTTGATTCTTTCATGACCCCAGTCTTGGCCATTTCAGTCTCCTTGCTCCAACAAAGCTGTAGTTGGGATACTGGGGGACTAAGATCTCCAACTTAGATCCAAAGTTAAGAAGGAAATTGCATAGGATCTGATGGTCAGGCCAACCCGAGGACCTTGTGGGGGCTTCCTGAATCATGTCGGGGACAGGCCAGTGAATCCAGAAGTGACAGGAAAGCTCTGGAACCATAAGTCCCTTCTGAGCTACTGGTCCCATGGTGGGACCAATGAGGAGGTATGGTAGGGTGGTGGATGGTTATCAGCTGGAAAAGAGGCTCCTCTGGCCTGTTGCCAGCCCTTCCTACTTCTGGGTTCCCTCTCTGGGGGCAGAGACTGGGGTCACTAATGCCCAGTAGCTCAGATGAAAACAAAAGCTAGACCTTGGCTTCCACCTTCAGAGGCCCTGCTGATGACCTCACCAACACTCTGTCTTCCCTCCCACTGGCCTTCGAGTTCCTGCCGTTTTGCTAAGATTCCTACGTGTCCCTCCCACCTACAAGTCTCCTCAACCTTCTACTGCCTGCTACTCCTCACTCTCTGCTCAGTCCTCCCTAAGGTTCACCCACTCCTCCCCACATCTTACCTGTTGCCCCTTTCCTGCCCAGTGCTCCTTGATCACTCAGAGTCACCATTTTGTCCTTGCCCTGCAGGGCAGGCACATACCGAGGATCCCTGTATTAGTCAGTGTTTTAACCAATGAAGCTTCTATTTCCTGTGTCCTGACTCTAGACATGGAGTCAGGTGGCTTGCTGCCTTTAGAGGGATGACTCTTCTCAGGGGGTGGCTTAGCTGACTCTCAGAGATAGCCAACAACTGCACACCTGTCAGGTGCAAAGCAGTCTTTCCAGAACCCTTGTAACTTACCTCCTCCTCAATCAAGCTCCAACTCACCCGGCTACCATCCCCTGCCCTGATCCCTCACGAACAGCTACAGACAGTGCCAGCACCCAACTGTTGTCACTCTGTCACTCCTAAGCCTGCTTCCCTGGACTCCCAGTTCCTTCTGTAGAGACTTCATGGACCTCTGTATGCAATGTCTCCTCACCCACTCTGCTTCCTCACCTTTCAATGGTGACCATGCCCTGATCTGTTGGCCTCATCACGCTTGGAGTGAAATAAAATCTACATTTGAAAACAGGACAGTCCTGCACACAGTAGCTCGGGGATCCAGCCTGCAGGGGTCTTTACATTCCTGTAGCTGCCCCATTGGTTCACTCAGCCACCGTGGAAGGAAAGGAAGGAAACATTGGGAAGTTTGAGACCAGCGCTGAGATGTTTTGCCCCACAAGTGGCGCACGTGGTTTACGCTGAGCCCATGGGTAGACCCTAGTCACAAGGTGACTTGAGGGGTGTGGCGTTCTAGGTTGCTCAGAAAATAGGCATGGGAGATGGAAAATCCAAATTTCTTTTTAATTCTTTGTTTTTCTGAGGTGGAGTCTCACTCTAGCACAGGCTCACCTGGAACTCACTATGTAGTCTCAGGGTGGCCTCAAATTCATGGCGATCCTCCTATCTCTGCCTCCCGAATGCTGGGATTAAAGGCGTGCACCACTATACCAGGCTCGCTCCAAGTTTCTATCACACTTTCCCTTCTGTGGGTGGGGGCATGAGATGCATTTCACATTTGGGATGTTCTCTGATGTGCACTCCAGGCTGCTGGTTGGGAGGGGCTATGCCATCTGTTGGAGATAGCTGGATGCAGAGGACAGTGGCTGGGGCTGGCTGGGACAGGAAGCATGTGTTTATGGAAGGAACCCTTGGTCAGCTCCTTCAGACCAAATAGACCAGCTTAAGGGTGCTTTTATCTGGAACTTTAAAAAAATTAAAAAAGAGCAAGAGAGAAAGGCAGACAAACAAGCAACTCCAATCCCAACCAGGCAGACACAAATAGCGACTTTTAATTATATAATCTGCTTTTGATGAATTTATTTCTGACAGTTTTATAGGTTGACGAGAGAGTGCATTTTAGATGCAAAAAACCCATTATTCATTCCAGACTCTTTGAGCATAAAAATTGTCAAATGATTTTAATACAGTTTTAAGTTTTATGTTTATTGTCAAGGAAAAAAAAAGTCCATAGCAATTACCAAGTCACATGCCCCTTAAATCTTTATGTTTCTGACAGCAAGAACAATAAAATATGTTTTTGCCCAAACCTTTTACCGTTCAGATTGACATGGCTTCCGCGACAGCTGCTTTTCTTCCGTCTGGGCCCCGTTTATGAGAATGCTGACTTTGATCCACTTCTTCCATGGGGGGGGCACAGGAAGAGGGGTCCCTGCTGCTCCATGGCACTGCTGTTCATAGTAGGATGGTCAGACCCCAAGATTTGGGCCTGCTTTGGAGGTGGGGGAAAACAGATGGCAAAATGAGCACTTTTTTTTTTTTTTTTTTGAGAGGTAGGGTCTCACTTTAGCTCAGGCTGACCTGGAATTCACTATGTAGTCTCAGGGTGGCCTCGAACTCACGGCGATCCTCCTACCTCTGCCTCCCGAGTGCTGGGATTAAAGGCATGTGCCACCACGCCCAGTGCACTTTTTTTTTTTTATTGACAACTTCTATACTTACATACAAAAAAACCATGATATTTCCCTCCCCTCCCCCTTCCCCCATTCCCTTCAGAACTCCATTCTCCGTCACATCTCCTCCCTCTCACCATTAGTCTCTCTTTTAATTTGATGTCATCATCTTTTTCTTCTATTTTGAGGGTCTTGCGAAGGTATTACTAGGCACTGCAAGGTCATGGATATCGAGGCCAATTTCTGTCTGGACAGTTGCATTGTAAGGAGTCATACCCTTCCTTTGGCTCTTCCATTCTATCCGCCCCCTCTTCCGCAATGAACCCTGAGCCTTGGAGGATGTGACAGAGGTGTTTCAGTGCTGGGCACTCCTCCATCCCTTCTTTTCAGCACTATGTTGCCTTTTGGGTCATCCCAGTGCTGACACCATCTGAAAACAGAAGCTTCTCTAACCAGAAGTGAGAATAGCAGTAATGTGTGAATATGAACATTAAGTGTAGTGCTTTCAGGGCAGCTTGGTGGGAATAATATATACATTTAGCCAGACAAGAGCAGGCTTTAGATAGAAGGGATCGCGGAAGAGGGGGCAGAAAGATTGTTAGAGTCACAAGTTGGGGCATTATGCACAGAGACTGGGGCCTATCCACCAGATCTCTTGAGCAAACTCACAATGCACGATCCACATTCTCCAGTGATGAGGGCCCCTTTGAAAGTGGGAGGACAGAGAGGAGGACAATGGAACCAATACTATGAATGTAAAATCAGAATAATATAAATAAAAAATATATATTTATTAAAAAAATTTTAAAAAAAGAGCAGGCTTTATACCCTAAGGCTCATGACCTCCCCTGCCATAGACTTTTGCATAGTTTTTTCAGTACCAGGCATGTATTCCCTCCCGTAGAGAGGGCCTTCAGTCCAATTATGGAGCAGTTGGTTTCCCCAAGAGGAGACATGCCACTATTGCACCTGTTTGGTCATTTGGCCTGTCTGGCCAAACTTGAGTTTTCCAGTATCCACTGTTTTCACTCCTGATGACTTCTGTCTCCCATACAGCTGCATGCAGTGCAGCTTTTTCCAGCTTTCAGTTGGCTGGTCTACAGGGAGAAGGTTTTCTACTCAGCACCAGCTTGCTTTCTCAGTGACCTTGCCTCTCAGGCAAGAGATATCTTCAGCAATAGGGTCTTACCATCTGTTTCTCAAGGGAAACCAAGGGCCTTGGCAATAGCCATTAGTGTTTTGGAGGCTACCGAGACCTCCTTGGCCAACAACTCACTGGTAGGTATCCCATCCCAGGCACTGAAAATTTTCTAGTAACAGTTTATAGCTTCTGATCCAGCTATAGCACTCCTAGGCATATATCCGAAGGACTCTTCTTACTACCTTAGAGATACTTGCACAACCATGTTTATTGCTGCTCTATTCACAATAGCTAGGAAATGGAAGCAGCCTAGATGTCCCTCCACAGATGAATGGATAATAAAGATGTGGTAAATTTACACAATGGGGTTCTACTCAGCGGTAAAGAAAAATGAAATTATGAAATTTGCAGGGAAATGGATGGATCTGGAAAGGATTATACTAAGTGAAGTAACCCAGGCTCAGAAAGCCAAATGTCACATGTTCTCTCTCATATGTGGACCCTAGCTACCAATGTATAGACTTGTGTGTGAGCTGGAACCAAAAATCAGTACCAGAAGCCAGTAAGCTGGTAAAAGGCTGTAAGGGAGGGAGGAAAGGGAAGGAATTAAGTGGATGGTATTGTACATATGTAAGTAGAAGAACAGATTACAGGGAGGGGAAAGGCCTAAGCGAGGCCATGGGAAGAGAATGTGTAAAAGAATGGCAGGGGGAGGGTCAATCAAAATTCAAGATAGTCTGAATAAGACTTATGTAAACCTACTTTTTTGAATAATAGCACATCCAAAATGAGCACTTTTATACCATCTTTGGGGCATCTTGTTGATAGGGGATCTAGGTGGGTAGCCATTCCCCTTATGTGCCCCTGGCCATAGGTGCTTCAATCAGAGGACCACAGAGAAGACTACTCACCAGATGTGGGAGCTACTTTTACAATTAGATCTTGAGAGAAGGTTTCTGAGCAAGGAACCCATTGCTCTTTGCAGTCCCAGCAAGTGGGAATGCAGGGTAGGAAATATCAGAGAGAGAGAGAAAGAGAGAGAAGAAGAGGAGGCCAGGGAGCCGAGAGACATGAATTGTCATGTAAAGGGCCATGGCATAGGGAAATCCCTACTGGTGGCTTCTGGATGCATTGTGGAACATGTCTCTGATGGCCCCCATTGGAGGCCTCGACAGCTTCAGGATTCACCTCTTCTTGCCTGGCCAAGATGCTTCTAGAAGTGGGAACTCTGACCTCTGGCTCACTAGGTATAATCCTAGTTCAATGTCACAGGCAAAAGTGAAGTCTGAAGCTGAGGGGCACAGCAGGTGCAGTCAGAAACTGACAAACAGTTTTTGCCTGGAGCAGTGAAAGCCTCACACTTGGGCAGATCTGAGAACCCAGTGGAAAGATGACTCATCCCTCAGGGAACCCAGGCCCATTGGGCATGGTACTGATTGCACTGGCACCAGGCAGGTGGCCAGGGTATAGGCAGCCCTTTCATTCCAGAGCTGAACCATGTCAAGAGAGCTCTGGGGGCCTGGAAAGGAGGCTTTCATGGAATCACACACCAGGGCAGGGCTGAATAGTGGTGATCCCACAACAGGCAGGGGCATGGCTCCTCAGGGCCTTTCCCCAGCTGCCAGGGCTATCTCCTTCTCACCTTCAGGATCTGGCCCACAGCCTTGCTGGATTTTCTGTTCTGCTCAGGTGTGTGCTGCCATGCCACTGCCACTGCAATTTTAGTAAGAGTAGTCATGGTTTCTGATGATTTTTTTCTCTAGGTTCTTAGTTCTATAGGGTCTAAGTCCTGATCTGGGGCTGGAAAGATTGCTCAGTGATAAAAGACACTTGTTTGCAAAGCCTACCGGCCAGGTTTGATTCCCCAGCCACCCATGTAAGCCTTATGCAAAAGAGTGGCACAAGCATCTGATGTCTGATGTTTGTTTTCAGCAGCAAGAGGCCCTGGAGCACCCCCACCCCTTCACACAATAGTGGTTTGAATCAGATGTCCCCCATAAACTCTTGTATTTCCAATGCTTGGTTCCCAACTGGTGGCAATTTTTGGAGGTAGAGCCTTGCTGGAGGAGGTGTGCTGCTAGGGGTGCACTTAGGGGAGTTATAGTCTAGTTTATGCCTTGTTAGAGCTCAACTCACTCTCTTGCTGCTTTCTGCCAGCTGGTGTGGCAAGAAGTGGTGTCCAGCCTCTGCTTTGCCATCTTTCCCCTGCCTTGATGGAGCGTCCCCTCAAGACTATAAGCCAAAATAAAACTCTTCCTCCCATCAGTGGCTTCTCAAGAAGTATTTTGTCCCTGCAACTTGAAGCTAACAACACACTCACATAAATAAATAAATAAATAAATAAATAAATAAATAAATAAAGTTTAGAAGTCCTGGTCTGATTTGCTTACTTCTTTATCCAAAAGACAGCATGGCACCCAGCAGACAGACAGCCGATCTCATTAAATTTTGTATATATGTATACATGTATGTAAGTAATGGACTCTGCCCCTGCAGATGGAGCAGTAGAGACCAGCCTGAGTAATCTGGACTCTGAAGTCACATGGTATGTTCCAATCCTGACTTGTCTATGACTCTGGACTGTCACTTGCCATTTCTGATAATAATGCCAGCCTCTCTGGGACATGCCACCCTCTCAGAGCTGGGGTGTGGAGCACTGAGCAGAGTGCCTGACACCCGGGAGCACTCTGTAAAAAGGAGTCATCATCGTAATTATTATTTTTCTTGAATCCTGCTGTCTCCATTTCAGGAGGCCCTGCACTGAAAGCCTTTTGTCTCCTTCCATTTCCCAGCCAGACGGCCCCATTTTTCTCCCAGTTTCCAGGGTCTGTGAGCGCCCAGTGCCTATTACACAAACCCCAATGCATCTTTGAAGCAAGCAGCTAATTATGTTCCAGGAAGTTATAGATCTGGAGTTTCCTAGGTGCCAGCGGCAATCGCTGGCTCCTGCTCTCATTTCAAAGAACAGCCTTCCCAGGCCTGACGGAGTCTGTAATTGGGAACCCCTTCTTGGCCCCAGGGGCCTCTGTGCCTCGAGTGTTCACTGTCCCTTCACCTTCTCTCCCACCTCCCAGCCTTTGCATGTCCCTGCCACCCTTGGCAGCTCATGGAGGGGATGGGAAACTGGCTGTTGTGGGCTGGGGAGGGAGCGGTGGAGCAGGATCTCAGAGTCCAGGGCCAATGGGAATTTTTCCTCCCTTTTGGGAAAGACCTGGTTGGTCCTTCATTATACAAGTCTCTCTCTCTCTCTCTCTCTCTCTCTCTCGTGTGTGTGTGTGTGTGTACATTTATAGTATCTATGATATACAGTGTAGCATGTATGTGATGTGTGTATGTATAGTGTATGCATGTGTGTGCAGATATACACGCCTCGTGTACATGTATACAGAGGTTAGAGTAGAAAGAACATAAGGGGTCCTTTGTCACTCTTTTTAGCATTGTTTCCTTGAGAAGGAGTCTCTCACTTAACCCAGAACTGCCATTTCAGTCCGCTTGGTGTGCCAATGAGCCCCGTTAATCCTCTTGCCTCCATCCGGCACAGGGCTGGGTTATAAGCATGCATGACCATGCCTGGCATTTTTCACATGAGTGCTAGGGATTGAACTCGGGCCCTTTCAGGCTCTCATGCTTGTGCAGCAAGCACTCCTACTCCCTGAGCCATCTCCCCAGACCTATCCCCATGTGCTGAATGACTGAGCATCTTGTGTTTCCTTAATGTGTAAAGGATTGTACCCACTTTCCACTCTAGTGCCTTTCAGCCCTGGCCAGCTCATCTCATTTCTGTGTCCACTGCAGCTAGATAAGCATCCCTCCAAGGGATGTCACCAAGGAATTGGCTTGCTCTGTTTACAGTGGCATCCCACAATCCATTGCAGAGACAGGAACTAGGGAGAAGGTCGTAAAGTGCCCAAGGTATTTCTCATTCACTTTTACACCCCCCATGAAAACTTCTCTTTTTAATTAATTAATTATTTATTCATTAGAGACAGAGAAAGAGAGAGAGAGAGAATGGGCGTGTCAGGGCCTCTAGCCACTGCAAACGAACTCCAGATGCATGTGCCACCATGTGCATCTGGCTTACATGGGACCTGAAGAATTAAGCCTGGGTCCTTAAGCTTCATAGGCATGCTCCTTAACAACTAAGCCATCTCTCCTCCTGAGAACTTCTTTTTTATAAAAGCATTTCTATTTATTAATTTCTGTTTGTAAGAGAGGAAAACAGAGAGAGAGAGAGAGAGAGAGAGAGAGAGAGAAATGGGCACACCAGGCCTTTCTGTCACTGCAAACAAAATCCAGGCACATGTCCCACTGTGTGCATCTGGCTTTACTTGGATACTGGGTAATCAAACCCAGACCAGCAGGCTATGCAAGACAGCACCTTTAACTGCTGAGCCATCTCTTCAACCCCTAAAGTGAGTGCTTCTTAAATCAGGTACCTGGCTGGCTTTTGCCTAGTCCAGGCCCCACCACAGTGAGACCTCCCATCTCCTGGGAGATGAGTGTACTCACGCAGCAGCCTTGCTGAGACTGCTGATGGCGTGAGCTGAGGACACAAGCCAACACTGTCCCACTTGGCCTGGCATACAGTGGGTGCCCTGCTCCCAACTGCCTAGATGAAAGTTAGTGACGATGGCAGTCCAGTACTGAGCTGGACTCCAACCAGATGGTGGGTGCCATCAATGGGCTTGGTTTGAGTTGGGGACTCCCCATTTGGCTGTGGAGTGAGCTACTGTTAGGCGGTGAGCCCCTTCGTGAGAAGTAAGCAAGAGAAATGAGATTCCATGCGCAAAGACAGCTGCAGAGCAGGATGCACTTTAAAACTCTTGCAGATGCAGGGCTGGGAGCTCCCTGAGTCATTGTGTGCTTTACATCTGCACAGCTGTGACCAAACACCCAACAGAATCAACTGAAGGTGGGAAGGATTTATTGTGGCTCGTGGATTCAGAGGGTTGAGACCGGGTCACTTGCTGTGTTTCTGGGCTCCTTGTGGGGGAGAAGCATCTCCATGGCTGACTGGAAATGGAGAAGGAAATACAGGAAGGGGCCAGGACACACCCCATACATTCTGCAGCTGGGCTCCACCTCCCACTTTTCACCACCTCCTGCTAAAATGCCACTGTGTTATGAATGCAGCAAGGGTTTAATCCATTTGTTACAGATCAGAGTTTTGAGAATCCAGTCACTTCTCAAAAGCCAATCAGCTGGCAGCCAAGCCCCTAGTACACGAGCCTTTTGGAGAGGGACACTTGGTATCTGAATCATAATAGTCATCTGCTTGTCTACACACCTGCCCACCCACCTGACCATCTGTCTACCCAACCATCTACCTACCTACACACTCATCCATCCATCCACCTGCCCATCCATCAATCATCTGTTATCCATCTATCAACCTGTTCACCCAGCTACCTGCCCATCCATCCATCCATCCATCCATCCATCCATCCATCCATCCACTTACCCACTAACTCACTCATCTATCCTTTTCCTATTCATCCACCTATCCATCCACCTGCTTCTACATCTATCCATCCACCTGCTGACCCATCCATCCATCCACCCACCCATCTCTCAATCCACCCATCCATGTATTCATCTATCCATCTGTTCACCCACCCATTCGTCATCCATCTTTCTATCCATTTACAATCTATCTATCCACACAGTAGTCATTGAACCCCAGCCTTGTGCAAGGCACTATGCTGGCGGAACAGTAACAAACACATTCTTCTTCCTAACAGGCTTCCATTCCAAGGGAATTAAAAATAGTGAAAGCAGACGGGCTTTCCAACAGCAGAAGGACCAACTTCAAGGAGGATTCGAGGAGGATTCTTCTGTGGCCTGGAGCTGAGCCATTCCCTTCAACAATGGGGCCATGCTTTGTCAACCAGTTCACTGAAAGAAACGTGACACAGGATGAATCTCAATCTGTCTCCTGCTCCGAGTGGATTGTGGGCATGCTAAGGTCACCTGGAATGGAAAACATCTTACACAGGGTTGGCCCAGGAAAAGTTAGGCCACTGAAGAAGTAGGAGGAATTATGGATGGGTAGATGGGGTACATGGTCTGAGAGATGAACCACAGGCCAAAGCCAGGAGGCCTGTGGCCACTGGGGTGAGTTGGGAATTACCACTCAGAGTGCCCTTTGTCTCTAGCCAGGCACCAGGTGTCTCTTCAGTGCTATGGGTCTGTGAATCCAGCCTTGGCCCCACTGCCCTGTTGGATATCATTAGCTGTGACCCAGATGGGCCATCAGGTGGACAGAGCTCAGAGCAATGTAGGTGACAATGCCAGCTGCCATGCTCAGTGGGTCTGCAGTGCCTCTAACGACGCGGCCTGCCCCTTTCTAATGGGAAGATCGATCTCCTCGATGGAGAAGCTGGGATCAATAGAGGAGTTGATTAGTTCTGCGTTCTCGCTGCCATCCGTTTCCAGCGTGATGGTGTCATGGAAAGGACACAGGCCCGGGTCCAGGATCTGGGATGATTTCTGCACATGCTTGCAGCCCATTACCTCCCCTCTCTGGGCCTCAGTGGTGGGACCTTGAAAATGGGGCTATTCCTGCCACCTTGGTGTCTTTGAATGCCTGGCACTGGGATTGACAGACAAGGAGTATGGATACAGTGGGCCACGTTCTTTATGTCCCTCTTAATGATAAGCTTGTAGGTCCCTAGAAAGGCTGAGAGGGGACTGATGCCATTCTACCTCACATCAGTGTCTGGGTACCTTGGCTTCAGATGTGGACATCACAGCTTTGCAAGCCTGTGGATGAGCTTGGATGGGCACATACTGGAGGATTCTTCCTCACGCTGGAGATAATATGGGGTCAGGTACTTTGGGGTCCTGTGTATACCCCTAAAAATTTTAAGCCCTGGTTACAAGCTCATCCCCAGGATGAGGAAACAGGGACAGGAGCTTCTGTGCCATGCAGCAGCATGGACAGTCCTGGGAGAGTCTGCCATGCAAAAGACTTTATGATGCTCTTGACCTTTAACTCCACCACTTAGAGAGAACCCACCCTAAATGGCAGTCCTCCATCCTTGTTTCCTATTAATAATGAGTATAATCTTAAAAACAGCCATCTCTGGGGCTGGGGAGATGACTCAATGGAAAAAGTGCTTGCTGCATAAGTGTGAGTACCTGAGTTTGGATCCCCAGATCCCATGTAAAATCAAGAAGCTGATGGTGAGATGGGAGGCAGAGACAGGACAATTTCCCAGAAGCTCACAGACCAGCTAGCCTGGCAAATGGAGCAGTGAACAATAAAAGACTCAGGGGACTGGAAAGATAGCTTAGCGGTTAAGGCATTTGTCTGCGAAGCCAAAGGACCCAGGTTCAATTCCCAAGGATCCACATAAGCCAGATGCACAATGTGGCACATGCACCTGGAGTTTGTTTGTAGTGGCTGGAGGCCCTGGCGCACCCATTCATTCTCATTCTCTATCTATCTATCTATCTATCTATCTATCTATCTATCTATCTGCCTATCTATCTATCTTATTTACTCTTTCTTCCCCTCTCTCTCTCTCAATAAATAAAAATTTAAAAAAATTTTAAAAAGCAAAACAAAACAAAAATAAACCAAAGCCAGGCATGGTGGCACACACCTTTAATCCCAGCACTGGGGAGGCAGAGGTAGAAGGATCAACATGAGTTCAAGGCCAGACTGAGACTACATAGTGAATTCCAGGTCAGCATGGGCTAGATGAAACCCTACCTCAAAATAAATAAATAAATAAATAAATAAATAAATAAATAAATAAATAAATAAATATTAAAATTAAAAAAAAAGAACCTGCCTCAGATGAGGTAGAAGGCACGTTGACCTCTGACCTCCACATGTCTGCTGTGTGGTATTTGTACACCTGTACACACACCACCACCACCACCACCACCAAAGAAAGATACTCTTGTTTTTCTCTTGGTCATCTGGCGAGTCATCAGATGAATGCTTCCTGGGTCTGCCAGCCCTCCAACAGTCAGGTTCCATGGAAAGCCCCAGAGGAGTCCATCATGAGTAGGCCCATGAGCTTCAACCACAGGTGACCAGAAGATGGAGGCACAGGGCCCTCTGCAGGGTCCACACAGGGATGCTGGGGGTGGTGCGGGTGTGACAGGCTCATTCTCCCCAGTTCAGGGCCCACAGAGGATCAGCTCTTGTTTGAACCCCTGTGAGCCCATCTGCCAAGTAAGAAAAGAGTCTCAGAGAAGCATCTTACTTGCTCAAGGTCACACAGCAGTGCAGGTAAGAATCATCCAGGGCATTCTGAGTGGTCAGTCTGTGTCCTTGACCCTCAGTGGACAGTTAGGATAAGAGAGCTTCACTTTGTTCTTAGTTAGATATGACCTTGACCAGGGCTGTTCAGCAGTGAATGGACCATGCATGAGAGGCCCAATGCTTTAGGAAGGGGGGTCAGTTGGCTGATGGTAAGAGTGGATGGTGGTTCTGGGGCCTATGTGTCCCATTGCTAAATGAAGATAATTGATAACGATGATAAAAATTGAAGTATCACTTATTGGTATACATGGCCTCTGCGTTGCTGAGGGTGTTTGACAGGGTCTCGCATTCCTTGCCAGAAGCTGTGATTACCAGCTCTCACATGCACACTCACAAGTTCACGGGTCCTCTTCCATCCATTCATCCTCACACTCAAGCACATGCACTCACACTGCAGACTCGCATGCTTACACACTCTCTTACACCCTCCCCAGCCTGTGCCCACCAGGTTCCTGCTGCTCCTTTTCTGCCTCCCTCTGTCTGCCTCGCAGACCATTCTTTTTTCTCTTTTCTTCCTTTTCAATCTCCACGCCCCTTTCTTTGTGTCTTTCTCTCTTCATATCTTTTTCTCTCCCCCTGGTTCCCTACCCTTGCCGGCTTCACTATCCTGGGTCCAAGTCCTGTGCACCGCCTCCCCGCCCCCCAGGGACTCTCCCTGCCTGGGTAGGTGCTGTGGCCTGGGACCTCTGCCAGCCCCTCCCCAGGCTGGGAAAGGTGCTTCAACGCTGCCCGCGGAGTCTGCGTGGTGTGCCGGTGATTTCATCCGCCTTTGGATATGCTCAAATTGCACATCAAAAGGATAATGCATCTTTAAGCTGTTACAACGACTTCTCAATTTTTCATTTCCTGTCAGGGTGGGAGCTGCAGGGGGCAGGGCGGCTGCGGAGCCTGTCTCCTGCCAGCCAAGTGTCTGCCTGGATTTGAGCAGTAAGAAACCCAGGGGTGATAAATCGCTATTTCTAAGTAAATTTCATGCATTTGCCCTTTGGTTAAAGTCTCCCCTCTCAGCACTTTCCCTGTGCACACAGCCCGACTAATAACGCGCCGTGCAAGCTCTCTCCGCTGTGACAACTGATTGCACTTTGAAGTAATAATGGCTGATTTAATAATTGGTATAATTTTTCACTAGTACCTGAATGTCATCGACGCACAAAATAAGCTACCTGGACCCACGGCTGCAGCTCTTTTCCCTTCTTCAGGAAATCAATAATGCATTAAACCCCTCCAACCTAGGACCCTGAGAGGCCAGGTCCCGTGGAGGCTGTAATGGGAAGAGACTATGGTGCCTTAAGAGTGGGAAGGCTGGATAGGGAACTTTGCGATTCTGAGTCCATTCAGGCTGGAAGAGCAGAGACAGAGCCAAGACTCCTAGGTTCCAGCTCAGTGGCTTCCTCCTCTACCCTCGAAGGTGCTGGAGAGACATAGAGGGACTAGAGACACGGACAAGGGATGATGACCCATCTCCCAGCGACAGATGCTGCCCTCACAGACCACATGTGCTGTGTCTGTGTGCACACGCGTTCGCATGGAAATCCTCAACTTCATCATTATGGGTGGGGCCGTGGACTGTGTTGGGAACAGAGTAGACAGCAAGACTCATGGCGTCCCTGTCCTCAAGGAGTTTACAGTCCCTTAAACCACATGTGAACAAGTGTGTCCTGGTACTATGGAGATGCGTGGCTAGCTAGGTCTGTGTGCTTGGGTAACTGGTGGACCTTTCCCGCACTTGGCTTTGAGAGACATGCCACTTGTTAAGGTCAGACTCTTCCACCCCATGGAGTTGGACAGTGACAGAGAGACCCTGCCTTCTTAGCATGGAGGTGGTCCGCACCTCCCCATGGTTCCTTCTCTGCCATGGGCACCTTCCTGCCACTTGCCTGGGTGAAACACTCCCCATATATAGAAAGGGCATAGACATTGCAGACACATCTGGATCCCATCCTTGGGCCTGTGACATACTCCTATCCAGGTGCCCACTGTCACATCTGAAAAGAGAGATGGCTCAGCCGTTAAGGCACTTACCTGCAAAGCCTAAAACCTGAGTTTGATTCCTCAGTATCCATGTAAAGCCAGATGCACAAAGTGACACATCCATCTGGAATTTGTTTGCAGTGGCTAGAGGCCCTGGCACATCCATTCTCTCTGTCTGTCTCTCTTCTCTCTCTCTCTGTTCGCAACTAAATAATAAAAAAATTTTTAAGAAAAAGCATCCTAGGTTCCCGGGACCTATGAAGACTCAAGAAGATAATGTATATATCGTCTTTAGCCTGATGTAGACATTAGCTCCTAACACTCTTTCCCCACTCCATGAATTCCTGGACAACCAAGAGATTTTGTTGCTTGTTTATTTGGTTTTTCAAGGTAGGGTCTTGCTCTGGCCCAGGCTGACCCGAAATTCACTATGTAGTCTCAGGGTGATCTTCCTGCCTCTGCCTCCCAAGTGCTGGGATTAAAGATGTGTGCCACTATGCCTGCCTCAGAAGTGGATTTTTTTTTAATATATTTTTATTTATTTATTTTCAAGGAGAGAGAGAGAGAGAAAGGGTGTACCAGGGCCTCCTACCATTACAAATAAACTCCAGATACATGTGCCACTTTGTGCATCTGGATTTACATGGGTACTAGGGAATCAAACTCGGGTCATTAGGCTTTGCAGGCAAATGCCTTAACCACTAAGCCATCTCTCCAGCCTCAGAAGTGTGTTTTATTGGAGTCTGGGGTTTGGTGACTGAAACCAGGGCACACAGCAACTGTGCAGTAAAATCTGCTTGCTGCATGGATGTGTTCTGGAACACAGTGTTTAGAGATGCCTAAGAGCTTCAGTCACGCCCACTTTCTGGATGACTTTGAGTTTGTCTCCCACCCACTGTGCAGTTTTCCAGAGTTTTGCAGGCACCAAGGGTCTTTCTAGGGCCAGGAGGGTCCTGTGAGGCCTGGACAACCCACCTCCCCAAGCCCCCTCCCCTCCCGCCCTCTGCTGTCTGCCTGTGAACCGGGAAATCGATTTCAACTTCATCTCATCTCCAGATCAAACATCTTAAGTGAGATTATTCACGGCCCTCCATTGTTTCTAACTCATTTCCTATTTTCCAGTTGAAGAACCCTGCCAGAAGCACTCTGCGGCAGAGATTAAAACAATTTCGGAAGCAGGCACCCAATTCTTCTCTTTGGATGGTAAGCAAATTGGATGTCTGTGAGAAGCAGGCAAATTTTATTATGAACACATAGTTTGCTACTTAACTATCCTTAAGACCTGGGGTGCTGAGAGTTCTCAGCAGGAGGGCTCTGGAGGGGGCAAGATGAAGAGCGGGAAGGGAAGGAGAAACAGACCCCCAACCGGGCCTCAGCCTCTCCAAGCATGGTGGGGAGCTAGCTGTCAGACCCTCATCAGAGGTGCAGGCAAACACAGTTCCTGGTCCCCTGGGACAAAGGCAACCCACCCTTGCTGTGCCTAACTAGGACCAGGCTTGGCTCTCTTCAAATGCTTATTATTTTTTTCCCCCTCTGAATCATCCCAGAATACTTTGCAAACAAAAATTGCTCTGACCTGTTTGTGGATGAGGAAACCAAGACTCAGAGAAGGGAAAGAACTTGGCTGAGCTCTCACAGGACCCTTCGTCACCATTGTAGGAGGCGGCTGATGGAAACAGCAGTGGCTCATGCCCTCTCCGTCTACCCTGCGGTGGCAGAAGAGGAGGCAGTTCTGGAGGACAGCCCCTTGTCCTAGCCAAATATGTCCTAGACGAGCCCATAGCCAACCAATCTCCAAACCTGAGATAAAACCCAGACAAGAGAAGCCAAGCCGACCCTCTATGGGCACAGCTGAGACCAGAGGACTCACCCGGCTGGCCAATAGGAACATCTCATTGTTTGAAATGATTGTAAGTGACTGAGTTGGGGTGGCTTGTTATGCAGTTACAACTAGCTGATATAATCATCCATGGGAGCCTACAGGACTGGGGACAGAATCCTAGATTTTCTACAGGGATTCCCCCAAGCCCATACTGAATAGTGATTGGCTTCTTGTATAGAACAATGAAGGTATGGACATGTCATCTTCTATCCTAGCACCTCCCCTGACTGCTCCACCCAGTGGTCATCTCTCCTGTTAGACTCTGTATGCCATGCGCTCTGCCCAGCACTGCTGTTCACACTTCATTGTATCCTGGGCCCAATTCTGAGTTACACAGTTACTTTCCAATTTATAGACGAGGCAATGAAGGCTCAGTAACATGTCCTATAAACAGAAGGTGGCAGAAGAATGGCAGATTCCAGGATTGCCCTTCTGTCCTCCTAATTGCCTGTTGGCCAAAAGCCTTTGCCAGGGCCTGTATGAGGATGAGTATGACAGAGAGCCCCCAGCCCAGACCTTCTTAATGGTGGCATTTCTCAGACCATGTTCCTCCCATTTTAGAGGACCCACGCTGATCAGAAGGCACATTCAAGTCTTCAAGAGGGTCCATCCGAACTACACGTGCTCAGACCTGATCATAGCACACCCTTGGGGAAAGCCTCTTTCCTTCTCAGGCCTCATCTTCCAAATGCATACAGTGGGCTGAGACCTGCCCATGGCATCTGACCATGAGCTCACCATGATAGAGTCTCCTGGGCTTTTTCAGGCTCGGACAATATAACTGAGTGAGGAGGGCCAGGCCTGGAATGGACATAGTTGGAGGCTGCAAGACATGGCACATAGGAGAGGGACAGAAGATGTTTATGGGGACCCTGGCCAAGACAGGTACAGTGCTGAGCCCTGTTACATAGATGGGGATGCTGGGGTGGCAGCTACCCATCTCTCTCTCCATCTTCACAGGCTGTCCTGGGCCTCTGGCTGGCCACTGAGCTCAGATGTCTTCACTTTGCAGTGGTTTCAGCTTCTGAACTGGCCAGTTCCTAAGATTCTCCCGACCCTCCTCAGCTGCTCCTAGACACTGGGAATGAATCCCTGAGGCTTTGCATGACCCGCCTGGCTTGGTGACACCCTAGTGGGTTCTAGGCTTCAGCTCAGTGGATACTGTGAGGGGGCTGGCTGGAGAGTTCAGCTGGAGGATGCCCTTGTGCTGGCTTCTGCTTCCTGCTAGAGGCGGAGGTACCGGCTCTGGAGATCAAAAGCTGGGGAGGTCAAGAGAAGAGGGAACTGATGGGGATCGTGTGGTCACAACACAGAGTCTCAAGGTAAGCACATGCTGGCTGCACACCTGGGCATCAGTGTGACCTTGGGCAGGTGGTCCAAGCTCTAAGACTGTTTCCTCAGCTGTGAGACGGGGCTGAGGATGCATCCTCCATTCTCAGGCTGTGAGTGTGACCCCAGACAATGCCAGTAGGTCGGGCTGAGCCCAGATCCCAGATCCCAGCATATGGATAGCCCTCAGCAAACACATTTGTTTACCACTGTTGCCCTTCCAGAACAGGCATCACGGGATACAAGGTGGTACAACTAGATGGCGAGGGCCCAAGGTCAAGACAGCAAGGAGCTAGGGGTCTTCAATGTGGATGTCATGGCCCTGAGTGTGGTATTTTCTTTCTCTGGAGCCCCAGGACCAGAGGCCCCCTGGTGCAGGGCCTAGTCAGCTGTCTCTGTACCCTGCACCCAGCAGGTTCTGGCAGTGAGTGTTAATGGTGTACGAGGCTCAGAGGGCACACCACAGGAATTCAGAGCTGACACTCAGATCAGGCAGAGCCCAGGCTTATCCTTGGAGGGATATGAACTCAATGTCGCAATACAGCTACTATTCATGGACTCAGTCCACACTACACACAGGCCCCAGGTCTGTTGGGCCCCAGGGCTGACACCTCTGCCTCTCTTCAGCGAGGGAGGGTGATTCTCCTCACCTGTGGCTGTCCACACGTGTCCTTTGTTTTTCTCTACCAGACTTTCATCACAGTATCAAAATTTTCTACGTGGATTTTCTTCAGGATGGGTTTAGGCAAAATGACCACACCTAGGTCTCATGCCTGCTGGTGGCTGTCATTCTCTGGTGAGGAGCCACCTCTGGCGTTTCCACAAAACTCCTAGTGGGATTCTCCTGGGAACAGGCTGAACCAGGGCCAGGTGGGTCCAAAGTGTTGGTGGCCCCTCCCTTACACACAGCCTCGGCTCTTTATCAGCTTAAAGCTGTTTGCATCTGGGTTTAATTAAAAGCCTTTTTTTTTGTAACATCATTTTACCTTCCTGTGACCTTTGGCACCAGATCACCCTCCCACAGGCTCTGCCAAATTTTCCTGTTTCTGGGCCCACATCCAAGTTTCCTTTGGTCCCCGTCCTGCCGATGAGTAGTCTGATGTGGGTGTCATCAAGAGAGGCAAGGTCTCAGCTCCCTACCCCCAGGGACCAAAGCCTAGTTGTGGCGGCACCCACAGCAGACGTGGATAAAACACGCGGCCCCTCCTGAACCCCACAGCGGCTGGGGAGGTGGGGTGACTTCATCTCTTCATCTCTTCCCAGGCGGTTCCCTTAGCAACAGGGGCCTCGCTTTGACAGCCGACTTCACAGACAGTCTGCTTTCCAGTGGGGGGGGGCTCTTTGCACCAACCCCTGTGCTCTTCAAGCGGAAATCATCACAGGGGTGTGAAGCATGGGCTCGGAGCAATCTCCTCCTGACCCTGGGGAATCCCAAGCTGCCCCAGAGCCTCCAGCCTCCCAGACTGCAACTGTCACCTCCATCCCAGAGATTGGTCCTGCCCCTGCTTCTGGCTTCCTGTGATCTCCCCTGCAGATCCTAATTCTCTCTCTCCATCCCCTCTGCCTTCTTCTTTGCTTTTTCTACCTCCTGACTTCTCTCCTCCTCCAACACACCTGGGCCCCACCTGTCTTTCACCGGTACATTAGCAGTTGAAGCGTCTGCGCCGACATTTAATGTTCTTAATATAGGCCTTGGTGACAGCGGACTGGGAGCGGAGTTCCCACACTGCCGGGGATGGGACTCTCCCCCATGATCATTACAGGAGCTTTCTCTCCTCCATCATGGTGGGGTGGGAGGGGGCACTTGCTGGCTTTTCTCTGTCAATTCATGGGACTCCTTCCCCCTGCCCTTGTTCTCTAGATGACCGAGAATAACGCTAAGACTTGCAACCGCTTATAAGTTTTTTTGAACATGGCTCTCAGGCCCTTCCCAGGGAGCCTGGTTGCAGCTTTCAGCCCCCCTCTCACGGGGTTGGAAAAGAGAGCTACAGGCAGGTCAGTAAACATGCTTAGGACTGGTGATTAATAAGTGGGGTGGGGCTGGAGAGATGGCTTAGTGGTTAAGGCATTTGCCTGCGAAGCCAAAGGACCCAGGTTCAATTCTCCAGGACCCATGTAAGCCAGATGCACAAGGAGCACATAAATCTGGAGTTTGTTTGCAGTGACTAGAGGCCCTGGCGTGCCCATTCTCTCTGTCTGTCTCTCTTCTATCTCCCTGTCTCTGCTTGCAAATAAATAAAAATTAAAAAAAAAAAAAGTGGGGTGCCCATAGCAACAGTAAATAAAATCCTTTCAATTTCAAAGCCTCCACTTGATGGACATGTGGTGACCACCGAGTCTCAGAACAGGGTCCTGTGTGGTATGCTCATGGTTGGCCTCCACCACCAGCATAGACCCTGCACCCCTGCCCCATCTGCATTGCTCCCCTCTTGGCTACTGTTGCTGATGTGGGAACAAGGTTCCTCTGAACCAAGGCAGTGATGAGTTGGGGGTCAGAACCCTGGCAGTGAGTTGAAGAATGAATGAATGGCTCTTCTGTGGTTCCCCACAGAACCCCCAAAACTTTCTTTGGCCAACATGACATGATAAAGGCTGGGGCGGGGGGGATGGGCAGGGCCTGGTGTATACCACTCTTGTTCTGGAACCATCCGCACTTTGCTCCAGACATTGCTGTCAAGCCCAGCATCTTGTCACCATCCTTCTGACAAGTTTTCCTTCCCAGAGGAGCATTAAGGATCTTCTTCAAATGCCTGTCCTGGGCTCGCAGAGCACATGGAGATGACTGCTGGGAAAGTGTCGGTCACAAGGAAGGAAGAGAGGGGACGTCATGAGGAACACTAAGAGGGTTTGAGGGAGAAAGTAGGAAGTATGGGGTCACTAAGGCAGGGAGCTGGGATTAGTCAAAGCTCTGCAAGACAGGAGGATAAGGGCCAAGTATCGCGGACCCAACAACAGCAACTTCATTGGTGATAATGGCAGACATCTTTGGTAAAGAGTGGGAGAAGACTCCAGATTTGCTAAGCAGTGTGCCAGAATAGCAATAGCAGAACAGAGTGAGCAGGGCAGGTTGTTCTCTTCAGAATTCTGACCCTAAGGTCTAGTGGGGAGGTATAGGCAGAGGGAAAGTGAGGAATGGCTTCTGCTTGGTCATTAGAGGTGGAACCTGGAGCATGTTTAGGGCCAGGAGCCAGGGGCTGAAGTGCTGGGCCTGGAATGCATTAGCCTGAGTAGGAGGAAGTCTCCCTTGTCCTCCAGAAGGGAGGAGGTGGTGGCAGCTGAGGGGGTATGTACACAGGTTCAAGTGGAGGGATGATGACCTCACCATCTTTGCGGGAGGAAGAGGAAGATGAGAGGGAGGTTTGAGGAGAGCAGGGGAGGTTTGTGTGTTCACCAGCTTTATGTCATTGTGACACATAGCTGAGAGAAGCCATGAAAAAGGAGGAAAGGTTGACTTGGGCTCATGGTTGCAGAGGTTTCAATGCACAGTTGGCTGGCTCTATGGCTTTGGGTCTAAGGTGAGGCTGAATATCATAGCAGCAGGAATGGGTGGCGGAAAAGGCTGCTCACCTCATAGCAACCAGACAGAGTGGGAGGGTCCTAATATACTTTTGAAAGTGTACCCCAAATGTCCTCCTTCCTCTGACCAGGCCCACCTCCCCCATCTCCCAGGAGTGCCTTGGGGACCAGGTCATCAACACATGAACATTTGGGGGGAACAGTTCATATCTAAATGATTATAGTTGGTAACTATAATGAATAAGAGAGACAGAGAGAGGGAGGGAGGGAGGGAGGGAGGGGAGAGAGAAACAGTGATGAACATTGCTAGGCAATGATGGAAATCACAGCACAGCACCAAGTGATGGAGCCACTGTTTTTGTAATGGGCACCATCTCAAACATTTTCCATTGCAAGATATTAAAAGATGTCTCAGGGCTCATGTGCATTGTAATCCACAGGAAATGTGTGTATGTGGGGGGGGGGTCCATTTTTGTTTTGTTTGTACTTTCCCCTCATAGATCATCATCAATGGTCTCAGGTGAGATCTCTTTCTAAGTCCACATTCAGTCAAGGCACACTGACAGCTTGATGTGGGTGGTGACGGGAGTGTTTACTCCAGAGAAGTTGGCAAGAGCTAGTATCGGGGTTATTTTCCCCAGAGAAACTGGTTGTTAAGTATGTCTTCTCACATAGAGGATGGTATGAGAGCACCTTGCTGCCACGAGGGGTTTGGGCAGTTGATGATTGCTGGGAAAGTAGGAGACGGTTTCTGCAGTGATGTATTTACCAGTAGACTGCTCGTGCTGTGGTAAATACTCCCCACCCACACTCACAGATGTAATCCTAAAAAAAAAAATCAAAATAGAAGAGGGACTAATTTGGGAGAAGGGTTCATTGGAAGGGGAAGAGAAATGATAGAATATTATAATGGAAGGGGATTTGATCAAAAAAATATATAAATTGTCAGTGAAAATGGAAAATGTATTTCCCTTCATATCTCAGAAATCTTGCCCTGGTCAATGTAAAAAAAGAAAAAGAAGAAAAAGTGATAAAATCAGAGGAAAGAAAAGGGCAAATATCACTTATTATATGATTATTTACCTAAGAAATCCAAAAGAACAACTAGCAACTATTATAATTAATCAAGGAATTCAGTAAGATGCTGACTTAAAAGAAATATTCAAAAATCAATGCTTTTCCTATGCACCCACATTAATCACCCAGAATATATGATGGAAAAAAGATGACATTCACAATAACAACCAAAGATAGAATATATCTAACAACAAACTCGGGCATAAATGTGTGAGGCAAAACTTCACATAAAAATAAAAATTGACTGCATGGAAACAGCGGCTGCGTTCACAGAAAAGAAGATTAAAAATTGTCAATTCCATTAAGATCAATCCATACATTTAATTCAATTCCGATTAAAGCCCAAATGTATTTTCTTACTTGCAATGTTAGTTCATTGGGAATTATAAATAGACAAGAATGCCTAAGAACATCTTAATAAATGAAATTGATCAGGGCAGAAAGAACTTCTAAGGTCAGATATTAAAATGCAAGTCCTGAGAGAGGCGAGAGAACTGGTGTTACATTGCCTGCTACTCCAGTGCCTGCTACGGGATGTTGGTTTCTAGAACAGTACCTTTCCACAGAACTCCTGGATCTGTAGTTGTTGAAAAAATGATTTAGTGAGAGAACGCATGCATCAAAATGCATTGTAAATATATAGCAATGTAAACCAGTATAAATTGGCACAATTAAACAAATGAGCCCATGCAGGAAAATAACTGGGGTATGCATAACTATTTGTTATATGATAAAGGTGACATTTCAAGTCAGTGGTTAAAAAAACATAAATTATTTAAAAAATAGTGCTGGGATAATTGGTTAACCATTTGAAAAGATAAAGTTAGACAATTTGATGCAAACTAATAACAAGACCAGTTATATAGCAAATTGTTATCTCAATCTGATCAAATGTGATGGGTTCACAATAACCATGTTGTGAGCCAGGCATGGTGACACAAGTGTGTGACCTCAGCACTCAGGAGGTAGAAGCAGTCAGCCTAGGCTACATAACCAGACTCTGTACACACACACACACCCTCTGACACACACACATCCTCTGACAGACACACACACACGTACAAATAAATAAATTTAAAAATAACAATACAAAATGGAAACCATGTTTTGGAACTGTGAAGGTTCACTTTCACGGTCAACCTGAATGGATATGGAATTACCTAGGAGACACACCTGTGACTGTGACTGTCTGTGAGGGTGCTTTCAGAGAAGCTTAACTGAAGAGGGAAGACACACCCTATATGGGGGTTGCCAGCCCATAGTCTGGGGTCCCAGACTGAATAAAAAGGAGAAATTAAGCAGAGCATCAACGTTCATCACTCTGTGTTGCCTGACTGTGGATGCAGTGTGACCTCCTACCTCACGCTCCTGCCACCATATCTTCCCTGCCATGATGAACCATATCCCTTGAACTCATTGCCACAGCAATGAGAAACATACATGGTATTTGTTGGCATGGGTCACTGAGTTGATGGTTGGGAAAGGGTACAGGAACCCAAAGAAAAACATGGTAATAATGTAGCTCAGAGTGCTTGCCCAGGCATGTGCCAAGAAGCCCTGAGTTTAATCCCCAGTATAAACTGGATGTGGGGGTGAATGTATGCAATCCCAGCACTCAGTAGGTGGAGGCAGAAGAATTAGAGGTTCAAGATCACCACTGGGGAGATGGCTCAGTGGTTAAAGGTGATTGGCTACAAAGCCAGCCAGCC
This sequence comes from Orientallactaga sibirica, assembly GCA_036365145.1. NCBI lineage: Eukaryota > Metazoa > Chordata > Mammalia > Rodentia > Dipodidae > Orientallactaga > Orientallactaga sibirica. Next base: position 8,179,415 of record JAEOAD010000034.1, on the reverse strand, counting down.
CAAGTTTGACTTTCCAGTACCCATGTAAAGCCAAATGCAAAAAGTGGTATATGTGTCTGGCATTTGTTTGCAGCAGCAAGAGGCCCTGGTGCACCCTGCTCCCCCATAAATAAATATATTTAATTTTTAACATTTTTTTTACCAGAGAGAAAAAGAGAGAATTGGTGCACCAGGGCCTCCAGCAACTGCAATCAAACTCCAGATGTGTGCACCACCATGTGTGCACGTGCAACCTTGCATGCTTATGTCACCTTGTGTGTCTGGCTTATATGTGATCTGGAGAGTTGAACATGGGTCCTTAGGCTTTGTAGGCAAGCACCTTAACCACTAAGCCATCTCTCCAGCCCAATAAATAAATTTAAAAAATAAATGGAAGTTAAAGGTTATATTAGGCTATAAAGAGAGCTTCAGGTCAGCCTGGGCTACAAAGTGAGACCCTGCTTCACTCCCCCCCCCCAAAAAATCTACAACTGATAAAGTCAACACTTTGGTTTTCAGTTCAACTTTATGATTGTTAGCATGCCGTGCAACCCAAAGTGAGTTACAGAAGCTTTCTGTTTCTCCATTTTTCCATAATAATAAACAGGAATAAAGCCCATTTGTTCTCATGAAGAATAGACAGAAAGACTGGAGAGATGGCTTAGTGGTTAAGGCGTTTGCCTGCAAAGCCTAAGGCCCCAGTTTTGATTCCCCAGGACCCACCTAAGCCAGATGCACAAGGTGGCACATGTGTCCTGAGTTCATTTGCAATAGCTGGAGGCCCTGGCATGCTCACTCTCTCTCTTTCTCTGACTCTCTCTGTCTCTCTTTCTAATAAATAAAAATAAAAAAGTACTTTTATTTTTAAAATAATAAACAGAAGAAAAAGCACCAAAGTGATTAACCTTGTGCTTGGCATACAGCAGGCACTTGATAAATGTTCTCTGTGAGCACAGCACCTCCAGTGGGCCCTGGAGGCATAGAGATGTATGGGAGGCAGCCTTCACCAGAGGCAGTCACAGGCAGTCACAGGTTGGGAAAGGAGGAGGAGCTAGCAAAGCTTGCTCTGAGTGATGGATACTGGAGGCAAATGATCAGGCCATGACAAATTCCACAAAGCCCTGGTCCTCCCCTTATTCCTGCAGGATGGACCAATAAGTATTAGCCAGAGAGTGCAAGGGACAAGCATTCCAGACTGGGGGACAGTATAGGCAAGTGATTTTGTGTGTGTGTGTGTGTGTGTGTGTGTGTGTGTGTGTGCGCGCGCTGTAATGTAGATGGTGTGGGGGTTGAGGGAGGAGGAAAGAGCAAAGGATTGTGGGACCAAGTTGAAGTGCTGGAGGCCTTGCACATTGCACAGATGAACAGTTTCATCACCACCCCAGCAACTGTGACAAGAGTGCCCTGAGTGGAGAAAGATAGTCAGTGGGATTGTGATGGGGCTGATATGAACACCCAGGCAAATGATGAGTAACAGCACCTGGAGCCAGTGCTAAGGAGCTAGCTTCTGAGGACCCCGAGCAGCAGACGGGAGGCTGTGGATAAGGGGTGAGAAGAACCCAGGCCCTGGGGCCTCCGGGAGAATGTTGGACCGAAGATGGGCTTGGAAGATGAAGCCCATTGCTGCAGGAGGATCGATGAGGGCACATCCAGTCTCCTCAGGAAGGTCCCCCAGAACAAGGAGACAGACACACAGAGATCCCATGGGGTTTGATGCTCTGCGGGGAGAGAATGGGAGAAGAGGGGCCAGGACGTGGCCTCGAGACAATGATAGGACCAGCCTGCACAGAAGCCATAGGAGAGACCCAGGAGGCCCGGCCAGAACAGAAGCAGGGCTCTTTACATGTAGTCCCAGGAGGACAGAGGGCCTGGAAGGGCCAGCTTGCGGCAGGGTCACAGTCTCCCAGGAGGTTCTGAGTCATCCATGAGGCTGCTGGTGAAGAACGGACTGAGCCTTCTCAAAGAAGCTAGGAAGCACAGTAGACTGGTAGCTCCCAGGGGCTCTAGGCTCACACATGGCTTGTTTAGCCACAGGAAAACTGGGGATGCAACAGGGTTTCCCCACACCTCAAATCCACCTTTCCCTATTATTAGCATCTTACATGAATACATTACATTTTTCTCCTTTATTTTTTTTTTTACCCGATATGCTTTCTGGCCCTAGAATGCCACCCACAATATTATGTGACATTTAGTGCCATCCTGTCTCCCTCCTTGGGCTCCTCTTGACTGCAACCGTTTCTCAGGCTCCCCTTGCTTCTGGTGACCTTGACAGAACACGTTAGGGCAGAATGTTCCCATGGGGGCTGGTCTGACGTATTCCCCACTATTAGACTGGAGACCTGGGTTTTAGGAAGGAGGACCACAGAGACAAGGGACCATTTTGGTCAAAGCATCTCAAGGTTACCTGCTGTCATTGTGAACATGATTCCTCCCTGCTGCTGTTGGCCTTCATTGTCTGACTGGGACAGGTTTGTCAGGCCTCCTGCTGGAAAGATATGTTTTTGCCCCTTTTCATACTTACCCTCTAATAGGAAGTCACTAGGCACAGCCAGCACTTCAAATGGGGAAGTGTGGCTCTGCCTTCTGTCTGGCTCCCCAACTTAGCAGCTCTGTGACCTCAGGCAAACTATTGACCTCTCTGTGCCTGTTTCCTCATCTTGAAATGGGGGTGGTAGCGTCTTTCTCCGTGGCAGTGCCTTTCTCAAAAGGCTTTTGGCAAGGATTAAGTTCTTGACACTTGGGAAATTCTTAGAAGAGGGCTAGGTGTGTCTAAGTGCTATGAACTTGTTGTTTAATTGTCTGCAACCATGTATGCTGTTGTTTTGGCTGGTTGGTTGGTTGGTTAGTTTTTAATATTTGAGTCATATCTCATATTGTAGCCCTGGCTGGCCTAGAACTCACTACATGGATCTGGGTGGCCTAAACTTTGTTGATCCTTCTGCCTCGGCCTCTGCCTCTGCCTCTCTGCCTCTTGAGTGCTGGGAATAGCCATATTTTTATGCAGTCATTGAGCACTTAACCCCACTCCAGATACTAGTGCTGTATTGCACCTGCTGTGACTCTCTGAATGTACCCTCACATTCATTTTAGGCTGTTACTGTAAAATATAATTTCAGGAGCTGGAGCAATGGCTCAGTGGGTAAAGTGCTTGCTGTGCAAGCATGAGGACCTGAGTTTGGATCCCCAGAACCCATGTAAAAGCTGGGTATAATATGGCCCATGAATGTAATGAGCTAGGGAGGAGGAGACAGGAGGATCCTTAGGGCCTTCTCATGCATTCACACACATATATACATACACACAACCACAGGCACCCAAATACATGAATATGAATGTATTTTTTTAATTTTAAAAATGTAATTTCACATTTATAATATAAATAGCAAGAATAGTACAATTTCCACTACCCTTTTTGTGATTTAGCCAGTTTCATTTGACCCCTGTGCTCAATAATTATCTATCTTTGGGTATATAGACATATCAAAATACATTTGTATATGTGTGTATACATATAAATAGGCATGTGGATGCATCTTTATATAAACATATGCATACAGATGTATTCCCTCATAAGTAATTTCAGAGTTATTTCAGAGACATAAACTTTCCTTGTTCACAAATATTCAAAGAATATTTCCTAAGAACAAGGAATTTCTTTTACACAAAGTACATTTATCAAAAATATGAAATGAATATAGCATTATTACAGTGCTTATTTATTCCCTAGTCCTTATTTCATTCTCTCCAGTTGTCCCAGTAATGCCACTTACAGCTATTTAATTTGTGGTCTGAGATCTAACCCAAGTGTATTCATTGTGTTCACTCATCCTCTGAGTCCGTCACTTTACAAAGATCACAAAGCTGGCAAGGGTAGAAGCAGAGGTTGAACTATCCTTTACTTGTTTTAAGATTAGGATAAAATCCATATGACATAAACTATAAAATAACTAAAATTAAAACAATGATATTAACCCATGAACACTATGCAATTCTGTTGTTTTGAGAATACTCACAATATTGTACAACCATCACCATTATTTAATTCTAGAACATTTTCATCACCCTCCAAAGAAGACTGTCCCCCCATCCATTAAGCAGTCATTCCCCATTCTTTTTTGCCATGACCAGCACAGCTTGGTCCTGTTGGGGCTACTTGAGAATTGAAAGGAAAAAAGGAAGGAAGGAAGGGAAGGAGGGAGGGAGGGAGGGAAAGAGGGAGGGAGACACAAAGAATAGAATGAAAGCTGGGATCGGGTGGTCTGCAGGCTCTGTTGGAGACACTGCAGCACTGCCTAACCAGTGTCGGTTTACATATATACATTCAGAAAAACTTTGACAACAACTTTCTTTAATCAAATAATAGAAAAAGTGTGGGAACAGGAGACAAGGTCAGATGATGTAGGAATGAGGCAGCTGCAGACTGTGTTTCTACATGTACTGTCCTACCAAGGTCAAGCCCTTACAAACAGTCCAACAGGAGGAATTAAGGGGAGGTTGTGCCCCACTCTGGTCTCTGTGGTTCAACTGGAGGTAGACATGGCTGTGCCTATGTCAATGGCTTCTACCAGCTTTCTACACTTTTTCCCTTCCTTATGACCATGAATCTATATTCTGTTTCTATTTGTCCATTCTGGAACATTTCACATAAATGGAGTCATGTAACACGTGGCCTTTTGTCAGTTCTGAGTCCCTCCATTTAGCATGTCTTCAAGATTCATCCATGTTGTACCAAAATTCCATTTTTTTTTTTATGGTGGAAAGAAATTCTGTGGTTTGGATATATCACATTTGTTCATGCATGCATCAGTTGATGCCAATGGGCTGTTTTTGCTCTTTTTTTTTTTTTTTTTTTTTTTTTTTGCTATTGTGTATATTGCTGGCATGAGCATTTGCCATGTTTCTGTGTAAATAAGTACTTTCATTTCTGCATTATATATCTAGGAGTGGACATGGTGGGTCATGTGGTAACTATATGTAACTTTTTAAAATATTTTTATTTATTTATTTATTTGAATGGAGAGAGAGGGACAAAGAGAGAGACAATGGGCACACCAGGGCCTCCTGCTGCTGCAAATGAACTCCAGATGCATGTGCCACTTTGTGCATCTGGGTTTGTATATAATTATTGGGGATTTGAATCTGGACAAGCAGGCTTTGCAAGTAAGAACCTTTAACCATTGAGCTACCTCCCCAGTCCTATATTTAACTTTTTGAGAAACTTTCAAGCTGTGTATCACAATGATTGCACCATTTTACATTCCCACTGGCAATGGCTTGGGGTTCAATTAGTCTACACTTTCACCGATGCTGTTATTTTCCATTGAAAAATAATTATAGCCCTCCTAGTGAATGTGAAATGGAATCTTATTGTGGGTTTTGATTTCATCTTTCTAAAAGTCCTTTGTGTTTTCTGGTTATTTGTTACACTGTGTCTGACTACTTTGAAAAACATAGGTATTTAAATCCTTTGCCCATTTTTGACTGTGTTGGTTCTCTTTTTGTTGCTGAGCTGTCAGAATCCATCATACATTCCTTTAGATAAAGGATTTATAAGTACATTCTCCTACATTGGAGGGATGTTTTTTTATTTTATTGATAGCATATTTTATTTATTTATTTATGAGAGAGAGTGAGAATGGTAGTGTCAGGAGCTCCAAACACTGCAAACAAACTCCAGACACATGCACCACCTGGTGCATCTAGCTTTATGTGTATACTGGAGAATTGAACCTGGGTCTTTAGGCTTTGTAGGCAAGCATCTTAACCTCTGAGCCATCTCTCCAGCCCTGATAGTATATTTTGATGAATGAAAGTTTTAAATTCTGATAAAGTCCAAGTTATGTTTTTCTTTTGTTTGTGCATTTGAAATCATATGTAAGAAAATAAACCCATTATCTAACCCATGAGGGCAGGGAACATTTATGTTTTCTTCCAAGAGTTTTAAAGTTTTAGCTCTACATGTTTATGTTGCTAATCCACTTGAATTAATTTTTGTATATGGTATGATATATGGATCTAATTTCATGTTTTTGCACATGAATGTCACTTGTCTCAGTCCCATTTGTTGAAGGGACTTTTCTCCCCTAAGCACTGCATTTTAATTTCATTAAATGGCTTTGGCATTCTTGTTGACAATCAGTTCATCGTATCTATACAGAGTCTGTTTCATTCCTTTGTTTATCAGTCCCTCTGCCAGCACGATGTGGTTTTGATTCCTACAACTTTGTAGTCAAGTTTTGAAACAAGTAAACTTACATCACCCAGTCCTCTTCAGTTTCTTTTCAAGACTGACTATTCAGGCCAGGCATGGTGGTACATGTCTTTAATCCCAGCACTCAGGAGGCAGAGGTAGGAGGATCACCATGAGTTCAAGGCCACCCTGAGACTACTACATAGTGAAATCCAGGTTAGCCTGAGCTAGAGTGAGACCTTACCTCAAAAAAAAAAAAAAAAAAAAAAAAGGCTGATTATTCAGGACTCCTTATAATTCCATGTCAAGTTTAGAATCAATTTGCTCATTTGAAAAGGTGGGAGCATTCAGAGTTTGATAGGAATTTAATTGAAATGGTTGATCATTTGGGGAACATTGTCATCTTAACAATATTCAGTCTTCTAATCCAAAACATAGCATGTCTTTCTATTTATTGAGCTTGTGTTTAATTTTTTTCAAGTGTTTTGTAGTTTTCAGTGTATAGGTCTTCCATTTCCTTGGCTAAATTTCTTTTTAAGCATTTTATTCTTTTTGATGTTATTGTAATCAGTTTTCCCTGAATTTCTTTTTTTTAAGCATTATACATTGTTCTTTTAAGAAATACAATTGATTTTTATGTATTTTGTGCCTTTGCTTCACTTATTAGTTCTAGCTTTTGGGCTTTTTTTCTTTTAGATTGTTCAAGGTTTTCTATATATAAGATATTATTATCTATGAATGGGGAGAGTTTTACTTCTTCTTTCTAATCTGGATATCTTTTTTTCTTGACTAACTGCTCTGCTTCAAACCTGGAGCCCAATGTTGAGACATTGTGTTTGTTCCTGATCTTGAAGAGAAAGTTTTCAGTCTCTCACCATTGAATAGGAGTAAATTGTGTGGTTTTCAAAGATATCTTTTATGACATTCAGAAATTTCTATTCCAAGATTTTATTGTTATTTTTATTTTAATTCCAAGGATGTTGGATTTTAGTAAATGCTTTCCCTAAATTTACAAACATGATCATGTAAAGTTTTCCCTTCATTCTTGCTAAATTAGTATATTATATTGATTGAGTTTTGTATGTTGAACCCAAACTCATGTTCCTGTGACAAACTTTACTTGCTGTCATGATCTATAATCTTTGCAATATGCCACTGGATATATATTTAAGGATTTTTGCATTTATATTCATGGGTGAGTAGTGGATGGATAGATGGATGAATGGCAAATGGGTAGATGGATGGGTCAGTGGGTGAAGGGATGGATGGATGGGCAAATGGATGGGCAAGTGTGTTAGTGGATAGTGCATAATGATAGATAGATTGTCAAATGGATGGGTGGGAGAGTGGGTAGGTGGGTGAGTGTGTGGGTGGATGAATGCAATGTTGGAGCCATCTCCCAAGCCCCTATTTCTTCCTTTCTTTCCTTCTTTCTTTTCCTTTGTTTGTTTCTTTCTTTCTACATTTAATTAATTAATTAATTATTTATTTATTTATTTATTTTAGAGAGAAAGAAGCAGAAGGAGAGAGAGAGAATGGGCATGCCAAGACCTCCAGCCACTGCCAACAAACTCCAGATGCATGTGTCACTTTGTGCGCCTGGCTTATGTGGGTACTGGGGTATTGAACCTGGGTTCTTAGGCTTCCCAGGCAAGCACTTTAATCATTAAGTCATCATTCCAGCCCTCTTTCTTTCCTTATTTTTTTAAGGAAGGCAGGGTTTATTTTGGATTGTAGTTCTAGGGGGGTACTTTCCATATGATGGGAAAGGCAAGGTAGGTCTGCTTGTTTCACTGGAGCCAGAGCCAGGCAGCAGAAGACAAACAGGAAATAGGGCCAGGGTCTCTCTCTCTCTCTCTCTTTCTCTTTATTTGAGAGCAACAGACAGACAGAGAGAGAAAGAGGCAGATAGATAGAGAATGGGTGCACCAGGGCCTCTAGCCACTGCAAATGAACTCCAGATGCATGTGCCACCTTGTGCATCTGGCTTATGTGGGTCCTCGGGAATCGAGCCTTGAACCAGGCAACTGGCAACTGCTAACTGCTAAGCCATCTCTCCAGGCCCTCTCTCTCTTTTTTAAAATGTGGGTGTTTACAGCTATACTGTACTACATTCTACAATTTTTGTTATGTTGTATTTTTGAGAGAGATACTTGTTTTGGTTTCTATATAATAAATCTATGAAGTTTTGTTTCAGGGCTTAACATACTTTTTATCCTAGAGAATGCTCCATGAACAATTGTTGAATTGTTGCCAAGTACCCTATTTAACTGGTTGATTATCTTTCTAACTGTTTTATCCATTATTGACCACAGGGGCTTGAAGCCTTCAGCTGTATGGGGAAGGTCACTATTTTCCCACTCTATTTTGTCAGTATTTATTTTATATACTTTGGGGCTCTGTTCATATATATGTTCATAATTACGATGACTCTTTTATCATTATTTAAAGTATTTCTTTGTGTCTCATAACCATTCCTTTCTTAAAGTTTATTTTTTCTGATATTAATGTCATCACTCCAGTTCTTTGATCACTTTGTTGTATAGTATTTTCCGCATTCTTTTACTTCCAACCTCTGTGTGGCTTTATATTTTATTCCATTACTGTCTTATTCTTATGAAACACATATTTTTCTAGTGTAACATTTTTATTTCTTTGTCATTTATTTTAATGTGTTTTCTAAAAGTTATTTTCTTAGTATTTCCCTGGGGATTACAATGAACATATTAATTTATGATATTCTATCTTGGAATTAATACCAACTTTGTTTTAAAATTATACAAAAACTTTGTTCCTATATAGTGTCACCCCCTGTTTCATGTTGTCTCACAAATTAGATCTTTCTAAATATTGTGCCTATTAATGTAGATTTATAATTATTATAAAAAAACATGATTATTATTTAATGAATTTATTGTTTAAATCTTATAAAAAGAATTATAAACCAAACATACAGTAATGCTGGCTTTTATGTTTGCCTATGAAGTTATCTATATATATATTTATATATTATCCATGTGGATATATAGTTCTGTGTATGCTAGTTTGGTTTTGCTCTCTAGCATCCTTCATTTTCAGCCTAAAGGATTCCTTTTCTGCATGATCCCCACTGGAATGACCACTCTTCATACTTAAAGTCATTTCATCTTGTAAAGCCCCACTTCTGAAACTCACCTGTTTGTTGTGGGGATGAGTTCTGAAACAGCGAAGCTGGCTTTGTTTTCTGTATCTCAGCATCACTTTGGAATTCCCACCCCATCTTTCTATGACTTCTCCTCCACATCTGCTTCTTTTTGGAATCATACCTGAAATGTAACCACCCTCATTTTGCCCACCAAGCTCCCTCTTCTGAACTCACTGTGTCTCTCCATCAATGAGGAATAATCCTTCCTTCCACTCGGACCCCACAGACCTTTTTCTGCTCTGTGGCATCATTTTTCTGTGTGAAAACACTGGCTGGCCCTCCATATATTTCTGAGGAAAATTTCTTGTCTATGCATGCTAACTGTTCCTGAAATGTAGCCATTATCCTCTGTGGTGGTTTGATTCAGGTGTTCCCCATAAACTTAGGTGTCCTGAATGCTAGGTCCCCAGCTGATGGCAATTGGAAATTAAAGCCTCCTGGAGGCAGTGTATCATTGGGGGTGGGCATATGGGTGTTATAGCCAGCTTCCTCTTGCCAGTGTTTGGCACACTCCCTGTTGCTGTTGTCCATATGGTGTTGGCCAGGAGGTGATGTCCACCCTCTGCTCATGCCATCTTTTCCCTGCCATCATGGAGCTTCCCCTAGCATTTGTAAGCCAAAATAAACCCTTTTCCCCACATGCATGCTGCTTTTGGTTGTGTATTCTCTGCCAGCAATGTGACCTGACTGCAACACCTACCCAGGTAAATCAGCTTGACACGGGGTTCCTGGACACTCGCAAAAAGGAAAGGTCAGGGATGTCCTTCAGCTTTCCCCTTGGTGGCTGGAGATCCTTAAGCACATATCTGATGTTTGGAGATAGACTGAAGGAGGGGAGATGAATAGGGAGAACCAAGAGGTCCAAAGGGAATGCTGACCTGGGGCGCAGGGAGCCTGTGTGACAGCCAACACCCTGCCCAGGATGTGGCAGCCATAGAGGCTCTGGGCAGCCCTGTGACTGCAGTATCTTTTCTATTTTAAAGGATGGTTTTATTATTTATTTTTATTGTGTGTATGTAGTGTGTGTGATGTATTATGGTGATGCTCATGTCTATATGTGTGTGCAGATGCTCATGTCCTGTGCACACACATTTGGAGGCCAGATGAGGACATTGGGTGTCCTGCTGTGTCACTCTTCTGCCATATTTCCTGGAGACAGAGTCTCCCACTGAACCTGCAGTTGCTGCTTTTTCAGTGACACTGGGTGACCAGTGAGCCCCAGCAATTCCCCTGATCATGCCCCCCTCAGCGCTGGTGTTACAGGTGTGCCACATCCAATGTTGTACCTGGTGGTTGGGATTGAACTCGGGTCCTCACGTTTGTGCAACAAACACCCTTACCTGCCATTTCTCCTGCCCCGAGTTCAGTTATTTTATGAAATAACCCATCTCAATGTTGTTTGACATGAGAGAGAAAGAAGGAATGAGGCATGAACTGGGGTCCAGGATGTATCAGCCATGCTCAGGGGATCACGGACATCCATGGTGATAGGAAAAGAGTCAGGAGGATGTGGAAGTCCATGGCAGGGAAGATGTGCAACTGAGCAGGTGGTAGAGAAAGGATGGCCTAAGATTGGGCTGCTGGGGGTTGAGGCTCATTCTCGGGATGATTGTACACACTGAACTTTGTTTCATGGTTTCAGGTTGGGGAAGGTTGAGGACATTGGGATTCTGTCTAAAAAAGAAGAAGGGAAAAAGAAAGAGAAAGAAAGCGAAGAGGCAAGGATGCAAGGTAAAGCTGAGGAGGAGATGTGGAAAAGGACAGGGCTGGACAATGATGGAAGGAGAGAAGAGAGAGGGAAGGAGAGAGAGAGTGGGAAAAACAGTTAGCAATGGAACAAGTTGGAGATGAAAAGGCATCTGGCAACCTTGCATTGCCGATGAAATGATATTAACATTTTATTATTGTAAGGTGAGCTTTTTAAAACGGAATTTTAAATGTTACCCTGCTGTTCAGGAACACAAAAACCTTTAATTTTATGCAAATGAACCGCTAGGAGCTGAGCGCTTAATGTAAACGAACACTTTCTTTGTAGGAGAGGTTGGAAGGGAGAAAAAAAAATTCCCCAGGATTCTTTAATTGCTGTCTGAAATTATGTAAATCCCAGCACCAGGCAGAACACAATTACCCCGCGGCCCTCCCTGCCAGCGCCGCTAATGTCTAACAAAATATCGGTGGGTGACATTTAGACGAGGTAATGCAAATGAGAATTAATTTTTTTCCAAGACAAAGGGCAGCTGAAAAATCACCTCATTCATATACAGGAGCCAGGAAAGCTCATGCATGCGGGGGGTGGGGTGGTGGATGGGGGTCCTGGGGCAGGAGTTCCTCTCTTGGGCCTGGGTTCCTGGAATGCTGATCTTGGGGAACCCTTAGGTCACTAACCCTCTTGCTGCATTCTCAAGCCATTCTTTATAGAAATTGAGTTACATACATGTAAATAATCATTTAAAAAATATATGTTCTTGCTCATGTAGGTGACCCAGCCTCAGCAGGGCTATCAGGTACTGTCACAAACTTGCTTATTCCTTGCTCAGGGCAGTTTTGAAGGTGCTCACGGGAACTTAGGTGGAGGACGAAGTTGGTACTCTGGTCCTCCAACCAAAGGCATACTGGGAACTCCAGGGGGAAGAAGCCGGTCAGCTATGGAGGGCAGAGGTTTTGAGTTTATGTGTCCTTCATTCTTTCGTTCACCACCACCCTCCCCCTTGCTCCTTCCCTTCCTAGTCTTTCCATTTAAGAAAATGTTTTCACTTAATAATTGTTTTTCTTTTATTTGAGGACCTGAGTTAGGATCCCAGCGTCCTTGTAAGAGCAGAGTGCAGTGGTGTGTGTATGTAATCCCAGTGTTGGAGAGGTGAAGGCAGGAGGCTCCCTGGGGATGGCCAGCCAGTCTAACAGTGAGATCGAGGCTCAGTGAGAGACCATGTCCCCAAAAATAACATAGAGGGGCTGGAGAGATGGCTCAGTGCTTGCCTGCAAAACCTAAGGACCCATGTTCAGTTCCCCAGTATCTACCTAAAGCCAGATGCATATGGTGGCACATGAGTCTGGACTCTGTTTGCAGTGACTAGAGGCCCTGACATGCCCATTTATATTCTCTGTCTCTCAAAAACAAACAAAAAAAGATGGTGAGTGATCAAGAGAGACACCAGATGTTGACCTCTGGCTTCCACATACATACACATGCACACTTGCACACGCCATATACACCATCATACATATGAACATATATACATATCACACACATATACACATGCAAAAAAATTGCTTCCAGGGCTGGGAAGATGGCTCAGTGGTTAAAGGCACTTGTTTGCAAAGCCTGCTGGCCTGAGTTCAATTCTGCAGTGCCCACATAAGGCTAGATGTACAAAGTGGCACATGCATATGGAGTTCATTTGCAGTGGCAAGAGGCCCTGGTGTGTCCATTCTTTCTGTCTCTGCCTCAATAAAATATTTTTTAAATATTTTATTTATTTATTTATTTGAGAGACAGAAAGAAAGAGGAAGATAGAGAGAAAGAGAGAATGGGCACTCCAGAGCCTCCAGCCACTGCAAACGAACTCCAGATGTCTGTGCCCCCTTGTACATCTGGCTTATGTGGGTCCTGGAGAATCGAACCAGGGTCCTTAGGCTTTGCAGGCAAACCCGTTAACTGCTAAGCCATTTCCCCAGCCCCAATAAAATATTTTTAGTTGCTTTTAGTAAAGAGGGCTTATCAGAGAAATCTAGGTTCCCAATTTAGCCCCATCCCACCATACTCCAAGTTCTGTTCTCTGCTAAACTTCACATGTAAACCCAGCTCCTGCCCCCTTTAAGTCTCAGCAGACATGAGGCTTTCTGGGAGTAGCTCTCCCTGTCCCTCCCCACCTTGGCCCCACCCATGACCTTGACTTGCCAGACACAGGGATCGGGCTCTCTTCTCTCTGAATTCCACAAGGACAGGAGCATGCTCTTGTTGCCCCTCTAACTCCAGTGTTTAGCATTTGCTCAGTAAATGATTCATGACTCCATAAACACATGGATGCCCTAGAAGGAGACTGAGTGGTCAAGGTGAACATAATGTTTTATGCACATAAAAATATGAACCAGGAGCCGAGCGTGGTGGTGCACGCCTTTAATCCCAGCATTCGGAAGGCAAAGGTAGGAGAATCACCATGAGTTCGAGGCCACCCTGAGATTACATAATGAATTCCAGGTCAGCCTGGGCTAGAATAAGACCCTACCTTTATAACTCCTGGAATTCTGGTGATTGGAATTGGTGATTGGAGGAGTGGGAATACGTTTTAGAAGAAGGGCGGGCAGGGATCTTGTGGGTCAGAAAGAGCTCTCTGCCATTAGCCTTCTATGATACCAACACAGCTCACATCTTAGATTCCATCAATGATTCATTTACTCAACACTCCATAGTCTTTGTTGCCAGTATTTAATCCCAAAACCATTGTCGTCTTCTCTCTGTAGGATATTTGGCACATTACCCAAATCTGAGGCAGTGAATCTCTCACTAAAAAAAACAAAACAAAACAAAACAATCGTCTATGTGCAGTCTTTGTTATCTGCTTTATCTGGGCTGGGGAGACAGCTCAGTCTGTAAAGTGCTTGTCTCATGTCCATGGGGACCTGAGTTCAATCCCTGGTAGTCACATAAAATGCCGGGTGTGGTGGTCCATGTTTGAAATCTCAGCTCCAGGGAGGTGGAGATAGGTGGATCCCTGGGACTCACTGGTCCACCAGTCTAGCCTAATTGGTGAGCTCTGGGTCTATGGGCGGATGGTGTTCCTCAGAAAGACTCTCAAGGTTGTCCTCTGGCCTCCAAGGCATGCACAAAGACATGTGTGCACAAGCATACAGACACACATGCATAAAAAATAAAAAGACAATACTTGTACCTATAGCTCTGAAAGTATTATCTCGTAGTCTGTTTTTAGACTTTAAAAATAAAGTTTAGCCCTATGTAGATTCACAGTCATGGAGGAAACTGAACATTCTTTTCAGCTCCCCTCCTCAAAGTCTATAGGGTAAGTTCATGCCTACTTGCTAAAACCCAATTATATGGGCTGGGGAGATAGCTCAGTTTGAAAAGTTCTTGCCTCACAAGCATAAAGGACCTGAATTCAATCTGTAGTACCCATGTGAATGCTGAGTGTTAGTGGGGTGCTTCTGTAATCCCAGCATTGGAGAGGTGGAGACGAGATGATTATTGGAGCTCTCTGGTGAGTCGCTAGCCTAGTTGGTGAGCGAGGTCAAGGACAGATCCTGTCTCAAAAAGAAGTGGATGGATATGACCAGAGGTTGTCCTGTAGCCTCCACATGGGTCCGCACATCCATGTGGACCTAACCACACATGTTGTGTAGCAGATTCTTTGGAACTGAAGAGAGGAAGCAGAAACTGAAATGTTTCTTCTTGTAGGTGAGGCAGTGGAGGCAGGAGCTTGCAGACTCAAGAAGTCTAGTCGAGTCTGGGAAAGGGTTGTAAGACCCCACCCTAAGGGGAAACAACTGCTTGAGGGAGAGTCTTTCCAATGGAGCTGCCTGCAAGTGGTGCAGTGCACTCCAGACACCCAGCTTCCGTGAGTCATCACCCATGCTGAGGAGCACTATCTGGTGATGCAGCTGCCTTTGAGTAGAAGCAGCTATGGGAAGGTCATCATTCAGGATGGGATGAGACGACTTGTACTATGGCTACAATTGAGTCCATCTATTGCTCCTGTAAGCAACCCCTCACCCTGCTCTATAAATAACCCCGATCAACTCATTGGCTCCCCAAACTGGTTTTGGTGTAATCATCCTTTGCTCTGTCATCTGTGCCCTATCTTGGGAGAAGACGTGTGTTTGCGTCACCCCAGGGCAAAGGTTTCCTGTGACAGTATGAACACACATATGCACCTGCATACATGCACACGTGCCCCACCACAAACAGAGAAAAAGACATGGTCAGGAGATGCTGGCTGATGGGCACAGCACCACCTGTGAAAAGTTTTGTGCTAAATTATCAAAGTGGAATTTGACCATCTTTCAAACTAATTCTGAGTTTACAGAAAATATAGGGAACATAGAAATATGTTAGGAGAAAAACATAAATAGAACCTGGAATATACAAACTGGGCATGATGTTGCAAACCTGTAATCCCAGTAGTCGGAAGGTGGAAATAGGAGGATTAGAGTTCAAGGCCATCCTGAGTTCACAGCCAACCTGGCATACATGAGAACCTGTCTCAAAAATATATATATATATATATATAAAGAGAGAGAGAGAGACAGAGAGATGGAATTCCAAATTTTATTTGGGATAACAAACATATGAATACAAAAGTATCAGAAGGATTCAGAGAGGTTTCTAATAATGGCACTGAATATCCTGAGAGCCTATTGATAGAGCACGCCTGAAAATCCTATGTGAAATTTGAAAGCATGTTGTGCATGTTCATATTTGTATGTGTGGGCACATGTGTCATGGCACATGTGTGTGGGGTCAGAGGAAAAAGTGTCTTGTGGTTCCCCCACTGTGTTCATCAGGCTAGCTGGCCGGGGAGCTTGCTGTACCTCCCACCTCACCATAGGAGTGCTGGCATGACAGATGTTCCTGCTGCCATATCCAGCTTTATATGGGTTCTGGGGACCTGAACTGAGGTCCTCGAGCTTGTGTGGCCAGCACTTTATCCACAGAGCCATCTCCCCAGCCTGAAAATATGTTTTGACATGTCCATCTGAGGCAGACATGAAACAGAGTCCAAAGACTGCGATAGGCAGGGCTGCATGCTGGGAGCTCCTGCTGATCCATGCAAGGAGAAAAAAATAGATGAAGAAATCCCACAAAAAAAAAAAGGAAAAAAAAGTCTCACAAAGCAATCCTGAAAGAGGAAGTCCCCAATCAGTACATGCCTGCTTTAGCAGAGGAACACGACCCGCCACCACCAGCAATACCCACCTGATGGGGGGCACGTGATGTCTTGGCCTTATTCTGATAAAGAGAAAAATGAGAAAAACTATTCCCCTAGAGAATTCCAAACCACAAGCAGATTGTCACGTGAACTGGGATGGACTCCGTACCCCACCATCTCACTAACACAGAAAGTTAGAAATGAGTGTCAAGTCCTCGTGTTGTATCAGTGTCATCAAGCACTTGAGAGGAGCAGAGGAAAAGATTCTGTGGAGGAATTTCTCTTAAAACCCAACCTCAGGGGCTGGGGAGATTGCTCAGTGGTTAAGGCACTTGCTTGCAAAATCTGCCAGTCTGAGTTTAATTCTCCAGCTATCTATATAAAGTCCGACATAAGAAGTATTACAAGTGTCTTCTTGCAATGGCAAGAGACCACACACACACACACACACACACACACACACCACACACACAAGCATATAAACAAATAAATGAAAATCTAAAAATAAATCTCCGAAAATGCCAGGAGATACCGAGCAAATGATTATGAGTTCACCAACAAAACTCATGAAAGGCACTGCAGAGGTGGCTTTGTGGGTAGAATGATTGCCACACAGGCATAAGGATCTGTTTGGGGCTTTCTGATAGATAGTCTAGGCAAGTTATTGAGCTCTAGGGTTAGTGAGAGACCCTATCTAATATCAACCTCTGCTCTCCACGTGCACATGCACACGTACATACACACCTGCACATTCATCCACACACCTTAATATGTACACCATGCACACACACATACACACAAAACCAGCTCATGAAAAAGACTGAGGGGATGTTTTAGTTTGGTAACATGCTAGCCTCGCAAGCATGAAGACCTGCGTTCAGCCCCTAGTACCTATATAAAATGTAATGCATGGTGGTGTGATCGAAATCCCAGCACTAGGGAGACAAAGACAGGAGGATTCTGGGAGCATGCTGGCTAGCCAGTCTAAGCTAATTATTGGGCTCCAGGCCACTGAGAGGCCCTGTCTCAAAAAGAGATGGATGGCATACCTAAGGAACCACACCCAAGGTTATCCTCTGGTATCCACAGGCATGCACACACATGTGCACATGCACACCCTCACATGTCCACAAACACATATGAACATGCATACATACATGCACTCCACGCACATACAAAAGCAGAAACAGAAGACAAGAAAACTCTTGTAATATGTAAATAAGCAATGCTCCTTGTGTGGGAGGGAGCAGAAAGAAAGGACTATACAATTAGTCCCACAGGGTTGGAGAGACAGCTTAGCAGTTAAGGCATTTGCCTGCAAAGCCTAAGGACCCATGTCCAGCTCTCCAGGTCCCACGTAAGCCAGACACAATGTGATGCAAGTGTGCAAGGTTGTACATGCTCACTAGGGGGCGCATGCATCTGGAGTTCCATTATAGTGGCTGGAGGGCCTGGCATGCCACTTCTCTCTCTCTCTCTCTCTCTCTCTCTCTCTCTCTCTCTCACATACACACACACACACATTAAAAAAGGCCAGTCTGTCGGTCAGAGTACTTGGTGACCCACCAAAGGTTAATGGTAAGACCCTACTGTCGAAGACAGCATACGTGTGTGAGACCAAACACAGAGAGAGACCTGGCCAGAATATGGAAGAAGGTCAGTCCCCAGACAGTTAGCTAGTCTAGTACCAGAGGGTGCTACACAAGCAACTGGGGGAAAATGTCTGACATTGGTCCAAACAACTTGCAGTCTAAAATACCCAGCAGGAAACAATCTGACGTAATGCTCACACAAGTGCAGTAGTGGCAAACAGCCATGGTGGGTAACCAACTGCTCTTGATTTGGCTAATAAATCCATTCAGTGGAATGGAACTCATTGCTGGAACTGGGAAATAAGTCAAAGCCATGTACAAAAAATGAGCTCAGTCTCCAAGATCTAAAGGCCACCAAATGTGGGCTAGAAGAGAGCCAATGCATATAAAGTTCCCTCCAAAACATATATGGTTATCCCTTCTATCTAGTACTAACTTCTCTCTCCGTTGGAGAATTTGCTTATCTCTTTTCAGGTGGACAATGAACCTGAAGGGAGGATCAGCTAACCACACCTCACCAGCTGAAACCATAGAACAACGCAGGGGAAGGGCAAGAATACAGCGCTCAAGGCGATCACAACACCAGAAAAAGGCTGAAGGAGATAAACACAGAGAACATCCAACTCCAACTAAGCCAGATATCCAGAGACACAGAGGCTCCCAAAACCTCATCAAGGAAGCAGAACTAAAATGACCCCAATGTGGCTCAGGGAAACTCGCGGAAGAGGGGGCGGAAAGATTGTTAGAGTCACAAGTTGGGGCATTATGCACAGAGACTGGGGCCTATCCACCAGAACTCTTGAGCAAACTCACAATGCACAATCCACATTCCCCATTGATGAGGGCCCCTTTGAAAGTGGGAGGAAGGGGAGGAGGACAATGGAACCAATACTATGAATGTAAAATCAGAATAATATAAATAAAATATATATATTTATTAACAAAAAAAAAAAAAGGCCAGTCTGTTGCACTTGCCTAAAAAAATAAAAAAGAACAAAAAGAATTAGTCTTACAAAGGTGGACACTCTTGGATGCAGAATATAACATGGTTTTGTCTAATATATTAGGAGAAATAAGACACTATCAAAACCTAAAAGGCAGATAAAAGGAATCACAAAGAACTTAAGGAAATAAAAATGTAATTGACCTGGGAAATTCAATGAATGGATTAAACACAGATTAGACATGGCCAGAGTAAAGACTAATTACCTGGGAGACAGAGCTGAACAAATTATCCAGGTCAAAGCAGGAAGAGAAAGGAAGGGAAGACATAAAGTAAAGCCCACTACCTATCAAGAGCACAGACACCATGTCTAAAAATATATAACCTTCAAATTACCACAAAGAGATAGTCAAGAGAGTAGGAAGAGCTATCAAAAGAGATAGTATCAATTTTCAGAATTGATGAAGGACACACTCATATTCAGGAAATCCAGTAAAACATGAGTAGGAAAAGTAAGAAGAAATCCATACCTAGGCACTTTATAATACACTTGAAGAATGGGGGTTGAGGATGTGGCTCAATTGATAGAGGGCCTTCCTAGCAATAATAGCCTGAGCTCTATCCCTAGCACCAGAAACTTAAAGAATAGCATAGACAAATTATACATACATCCATCCATATATATATATATATATATATATATATATATATATATATATATGGATGGATGTGTATATATATATATATATATATGTGTGTGTGTGTATGTATGTATATGGAGAGTGTGTGTATTAGAGATATAAATATAAATATATACACATACTCAAATACACAATACATACACATGCAAAGTAGCCACAGAAAAAGAT
Source organism: Orientallactaga sibirica (assembly GCA_036365145.1). Classification (NCBI taxonomy): domain Eukaryota; kingdom Metazoa; phylum Chordata; class Mammalia; order Rodentia; family Dipodidae; genus Orientallactaga; species Orientallactaga sibirica. The sequence continues at coordinate 8,159,774 of JAEOAD010000034.1, read as the reverse complement.
AACCTACATGGCAAAGACAGGAGCCAAGAAGACAGTAGAATTACAAAATGTATATCCAATGGAGCTGGTTTCAGAAAGGCAGTTATTGCATGTTCTCTCTCATGCAGAATATAGTCTTAAGTGTGCATGCATGTGTATGTGTGTAACATGAAAACTGAAAGGGAACTATGAGGGATAGGATCTTATGAGAAGGGGGAGGAAAGGAGGGTAGTGGAATACATGTGATAGGAAACAGAGGGGGAAACTCTCCGGGAAGGGAAGGAGAACAGCAAGAAGGAGCAGGGGGGCTGGAGAGATGACTCAACAGTTAAAGACGCTTGCTTGCAAAGCCTGTCAGCCAGGGTTCAATCCTTGTAAAGCCAGGTGTACAAAGTGATACATGCATCTGGAGTTCATTGGCGGCAGCAAAAGGCCTGGGTCACCCATATTCACTCTCTTCTCACAAATAAATAAAAATATGATTTTTTTTTTCTAAAGAAGAAAGGGGCAGGAAAGACAGAGGAGAGCAGTGGGGAAGAGGAATAAATAAGAATAAAGTGTAATGATTATATATATGAAAATGTCATAATGAAACCCAACATTTTATATACTATCTTAAAACTTTACAAAAACAATAATTATGAATGTAAGTTAAAGAAAATAAAATCCAGAGGTTTTATATTAATAAGCTTTCACACATTTAAAAACATTTTTTAGGGCTGGAGAGATGGCTTAGTGGTTAAGGCGCCTGCCTGCTAAGCCTAAGAACCCGGTTCCAATCTCCAGGTCCCACGTTTAGCCAGATGCAAAGTGACGCAAGGGCGCAATGCCGCACTTGCCCACACGGGGGCGCACACATCTGGATTTCGTTTGCAGCAGCTGAGACTGCTGGCGCGCCCATTCTCTGTTTCCTTCTTCCTCTCTGTCTGTCTCTCTCTGTGTCTCTCACCAAAAATAAATAAAATAATTAAAAAAACATTTTTATTATATATAATAGGATTTATATCCCCTTGCCCTAGCTCCCACTACCAGAGGGGCCCTCCTAAATGGGGTTATAGTAATCACTGTGGGATTGTGAAGACCTCAGTCAATCCCTGTGTGATAGCAGGGGACCGTGCCTCAGAGTATTCCTACCCATTCTGTGGCTCTTACGATCCTTCTGTCTCCTCATCTGCTATGTTCCCTGAGCCATGGCAGGCCTGTTGTCAGTCTGATACAATGTTGAGTTCTTTGTAGCCTGTGTTTTTCTGCTTTGATCGGTTTTGATTGATCACCATGTCTGTCACCATCACCATGGAGTTCATCATGGTTGTCAGGCTAGCAGTAAGAGCAATATTCATGTCGCCACTTCCTCTGCAGGTTCTCCTGGGACCTGGCAGATATGGTAGAAGTGGCAGGTTTTGTGGTGTGCAGTTTTCTGTGCCATCTATAAAATAAAACAGATTCTCCAACCAAGAGTAAGAACTGCTTGGGTTAAAAGGGATATGTAAAATTATTTGAGGGATTTTTTTGGTGTACAAGCCCACTCTTCTCTAGAGAGCAGTGGAGGCTTCTTTCTGCAGTCTGAGTTTCCTGACTATGGGATTCTGACTTGGTTTCTAGTACCAAGTATGAGTTCTCTCCCACTGAACGGGCTTCATGTCTAATCAGAGAAGAGCTGATTACCTGCAGGGGCTGTGTGCCATTATTGCACGAGTATGTACTTTTTGTCTGGCTGGTTGACTTCGTAGTCTGCAGGGTCCCCTGCTTATTCATGCTGTTGGTAACCATTGACCTTCAGGGGCTCCCATAGGGCTCTCCAGGACTAAGGGCTAGCAAGGAGAAAGCTAGTTTCCTTTCTGGTTCCAGTATGGTATTCTAATGTCCTAGGACTGAAGCCTGCTACACACGTTTTTGCATGCATGTAGTATGTGTGGTATGGTGTGGTGCATGTATGTAGTATGTGTTGGCATGGTGTGGTGTGAGTGGTGCATCCATGTGTGTGTGCAGACATGCACATCCTATGCGGAGGCCAGAGAGCAATGGGGTATTCTCTTGAATTCTTTATTCAGGTGTTTCCTTGAGATGGCATCTCTCACTGAATATGGAGCTGCCATTTTCAGTCAAAATGGCTCCAGTGATTCTCTGGTCTCCATTCCCCACAAGCCTGAGGTTACAGGTATGAGTAGTCATGTCCAGCCATTTGAGCTGGGAATAAAACTCGGGGTGAGTCAGACTCTCTCAGTCCTCATGTCCTTAACTGCCGAGCCATCTCCCTAGCCCCACACTCATTTTTAAATACTTTATTTATTTATTTATTTATTTATTTGAGAGAGAATGTATGGGCACTCCAAGGCCTCTTGCCACTGCAACACATGTGGCACTTTGTGCATGTGGCTTTATGTGGGTACTGAGGAACTGAACCCTGGACTGTCAAGCTTTTGCAAGTAAGCATCTTTCACCACTGAGCCATCTCTCCAGCCCCTCATTCATTTTTTTAAAAGTAAAAAAACAACCAATACTATGAATGTAAAATCAGAATAATATAAATAAAAAATATATATTAAAAAAAGAGTCCTATGAAAGTAGAAAAAATTTTTTTAAAAGTAAAAAAAATGTACTTCAAAAAGAAAGAAAATGGAAGCCAGGCATGGTGGTATACACATGAAATTGAAGTTTGAGCTTAGCAGACTGAAGTAGAGTAATTCAGAGGTCAAGGTCAGCCTGCCTACATAGTGAGATAAAAAAAAATAAATAAATAAATAAATAAATAAATAAAAAAAATAAAGATGGGCCTTTAGTCCCAGTACTCAGGAGGCAGAGGTAGGAGGATTGCTGTGAGTTCAAGGCCACCCTGAGACTACATAGTGAATTCCAGGTCAGCCTGGGCTAGAGCAAGACCCTACCTCAAAAAAAAAAAAAAAAACCCATAAAAACAAACAAAACAACAACAAAAACAAATACAACAAAAATAAAAAGGAAAAGAAATTGCCTCAATAGGAAAGTTTAAACTGTGGACAGAAGGAAGAGCAAAGGAGCTGGTAAATGCATCCATATAGCTGAATAAACATGCATTACATAAATGTGTCAGGTACTTCTTCATTGCTGGGGCAAAATACACAACATGGAGCAACCTAAGGCAGGAAAGAGTTTATGTCAGCTTACATTTCCAGAGTGTAGAATCCATCATGTCTCTACCGCAGCAAGAGCTCAAGGCAGCTGCTCACATTCAGCACACTGAGCAAGCAGAGAGCAGTGAATGCCCTTGCTCAGCCGACTCTCTCTGTTTTATACAGTCTAGACACAGCCATGGGATGGCACTGCCTACAGGGAGGTGGGTCTGTCTGGCCACCTCAACTAACCTAATCAAGATCATCTTTCACAGATGGGCACAGAGACTAACTTAATCCCTCAGGAGTGATTATAGGTCCTGTCAATTTGACAATCAGTATAATTGATTGTCCCTGGGGTGGTTGGATTCAGGTGTCCCCCATTAACTTAGGTATTCTGAATGCTAGCTTCCACAGCTGATGGCAATTGGAAATTAAAGCCTGCTGGAAGTGGTGTATTGTTGGGGGTGGGCCTCAGGGTATTATTGCCAGTTTCCCCATGCCAGTGTTGGGCACACTCTCCTGTTGCTATTGTCCACCTGATGTTGGCCAGGGGATGATGTCCACCCTCTGCTCATGCCGTCATTTTCCCTGCCATCATGGAGCTGTAAGCCAAAAAAAAACCCTTCTTTTCCCAAAATCTGCTCTTGGTTGGATGATTCCTGCCAGCAATGCGAACCTGACCGCAACAGTACAGTTGGTACTGAGGACACCTGACTGTGTGGGTTTGGCCTTTTGGAGCTGATTTTCAAGAGGAACGTGGAAGGATTTGAAACCTTGGCCTAAGAGACACCTTGATCTGCTGTAAGTACAGCTTGATGGACTATTCTGGTCAGAGCTGAAAGACCTGAATGCAGTAAGAACCATGGTTTATGAGGTTTGGCTTGTGAGGGTGCGAAAGAGCTTTGCTTGGACTGGGCTACAAGCAGTTTGTATGAGAGGCTTGCTGTTATGGCTGTGTCCTGAGAAGTTGTGCAGGGTTACATTTCAAAGAAATGGACTGGTGTGAACAGAGGGATATGGCACAGAAAAAATGAAATCTTTGGGCCTAAACTGATGCCCATTCACCTGCAATTGTGTGAGATATTACAATCGTTGAGATTGGGCCATTGGAAATACATTGGGACAACAGAAAGAATGCAGTCTTGTGAAGGGGCCTGAATTCTGAGAGTGTCCTATTCTTCAAAGTCTGCTTTATTTCCCCCCTGGATTAACAAATTGGCACCCTACCTGGTATTATGGAGTATAAGAAATGCAGGAAAGAGAGGGTCATTGAATTTGCAACGCGGTCTTGTGTTTTGGAAATGGCCATGGGCAGTATGAAGCAGGATTGCCTGCATGGAGACCCAATGGAGCTGTGAGGATGAACCGTGGGTTGCAGTGGGGACCCAGTAGAGATGCTGGGACCACGAGATGACTGCTAAGGAAAGCTGCCAGCCTGGATGAGGTTTTCCAGGACTATGGGTAGCCTAGCTGGAGGGGTAGAATTTGAACTCCAGAGACTTGTTGCTGGTTAGAATTATAGGACTTGGAGATTTGTCGCTGGCTAGAGTTGTTGGACTCGAAGCTAGAGTTTGATGTTTGTCCTGGTTGTTTTAAATCTTGTATTGGTTGAATATTTCTTTGCTATGCCCATTGCCATCTTTTGCAGTGTGCGTGTTTATGTGTGCCATTATGGTTTTGGGGGGCAGTTTTTGGTATTATGGCTCAGTTAAAAGACCTTGGATTATGGGGATATTTGAATATCATTAGGATTGATATAAACTATGGGGACTAAACTGAAGAGATGGCTTAGTGGTTAAGGCACTTGCCTGCAAGGCCAAAGGACCCAGAATCAACTCCCCATGACCCACATAAGCCAGATGCACAAGGGGGCACATGCATCTGTAGTTCATTTGCAGTGACTGAAAGCCCTGGTATGCCCATTCTCTCTCTCTCTCCCCACCTACCTACCTATTTCGGTATCTTGGTCTCTCTCAAATAAATAAATAAATAAAAATAAAATATTTTAAAACAAAAAAAAACTATGGGGACTTTTAAAGTTGGGCTTAATGCATTGAATTTTATATCATGTATAGATATCAGTTTATGGGGACCAGGGGCGGAATGTGATGGTTTGATTCAGGTGTCCCCCATAAACTTAGGTATTCTGAATGCTAGCCTCCACAGCTGATGGCAACTGGAAATTAAAGCCTGCTGGAGGTGGTGTATTGTTAGGGGTGGGCTTCAGGGTATTATAAACAGTTGCCCCATGCCAGTGTTTGGCACACTCTCCTGTTGCAATTGTCAACCTGATGTTGGCGAGGGAGTGATGTCCACCCTCTGCTCATGCTGTTGTTTTCTCTGCCATCATGGAGCCCCCCCCCCTTGAGTCTGTAAGCCAAAATAAACCCTTTTTTGCCCAAAAGCTGTTCTTGGTTGGGTGATTTCTACCAGCAATGTGAACCTGACTGCAACAGTCCCCAAATAGACCCAGAGAGGTAAAAAGATTATCCCATCAGTGGTGTTGGGACAATTAGTCCTTTGGGAACTGATTGCTTCCAGAGCTGCTAGGTGGTTGGCTGGGTTTTGAATTCTGTATATAACTTTATAGTGATTATCTCTGCGTGGGTAAATCCAGCAGGAACAAAACTCTCAATGGCCTGACTTTCACCATTTACCATTCATAAGGAGCAAACTAAAATGGGTGCCACCAAGTGCCAGCTTTAAGCATTGTTGGGTGGTGATGGCAGTAACTGACTCAAACATCATGCCATCAACATTGTACAGAGCCTTCTCTCCAGTTACCTTGGAGCTATAGTGTCTCCTCTGGACACACTGTTCACGTCTCATCCAACAGCCAATCTGCTCCATGTGTCCCCAGCCAAGGTGGACACTTAGGGGAGGATGCCATGTGCCCACTAAGGGAATAGTGAATGAGCTGTCTGAAGAGAGAGGTGAGGCCATCAAAAAAAGAAAGAGAGGGTTGGAGAGATGGCTTAGTGGTTAAGGTGCTTGCCTGCAAAGCCTAAGAACCCATGTTCTACTCTCCAGATCCCATGTTAGCCAGATGCACAAAGGTGAGGCAAGGGCAAGGTCACACATGCCCACTAGATGGTGCAAGGGTCTGGCGTTTGATTGCAGAGGCTAAGGCCCTGGCATGCCAATTCTCAATCTCTCCTCCCTCTCTGTCTCTGTCTTTCTTTTAAAAAAACTTTAAAAAAAAAAGAAAAAGAAAGAGACTACAGCCAATGAAGTCACTGAAAGGTATTTGTAAGACAGAAAGAAGAGTAGGTGACATATACCCAAAGCTATTATTTCTTCATTCTTGGGACTCAACCATTTCTGTTCTCATCTTCATATTATTCTGAATTTTCCAAGTTTTCCATTCAAGTATGACTTATATATTTCTGAGACACATGAATGTTTGGGATGTTTTGAATCCTGAAATTCTCTTTGTGTTTTCATGAATATCTTTAATGAAGCCTCAGGTCAAATCTCTAACCAGTGTCTTTTTATTGGAGCCTTAATTTTCCCTCATTGATATATCTCATACTATGCAATAGTGACATAACCCTTTCTGATTCTCTCCTTAGTGTCTTGCTTGCCTTTCAATTTTGTCAATGGGATTGTTGCTGCTAGAATTAACTTATTTGAATCTAATGAAATTTCTGAATATGTTCCTTGGATACCTTCAGCAAGTTCCTTAGCTCATGTGCCAAGAACATCCTCCCTTCAGTGGAGTGAAACAGGCTCTTTATTTGCATATATATTCTTCACAGTTTCCTCCTTTGATTTCCATTCTGTAAATCCTGGAACCGTTGCTCTGGCTACACTCAAAATTTTATTCTTCTTCATGGACTTTACAAGTTGGTCCAACCCATTTGATGCTTTGAATAAAGCTGTATAAAACCTGTGAACCAATTTGGGAAGATATTATTTTATTCTCCTCCTGCTCCTCCCCCTCATCCTTCTTTTCTTCTTCTCCCTCCTCCTTCTCTTTCCTCTCCTTCCCCCTCCCTCTCCTCTCCTTTTCCTCCTCATCTCTCTCCTTTCCCTCCCTCTTCAGAACAGGGGATTGAACCCAGAAGCCCATATGCTAGGCCAACACTGTACCACTGAGCTATATCCCCAGCCCAGGAATCATGCCAGTATTTCCCCTCCAAGTCGTGACCTTTCATTCTTTTTTCCAGTCCCCTGTCATTGAATAAAGGTTTGTGACATTCTCCACCTAGAACTCCCGCACACTTGATTTGAAAGTTACTGCTAAATAGCTTGTGTTTTATCACATTGAAAATAAAATTTATTTTCTATTGTATCTTATAACTGGCTATGGCTGGGAAACTACTGGTTTTCAAATATTTGCCTAATATTTGATTGCTCATTTGCTCCAGGATATTTTTTTAAATATTTGTATTTATTTATGTGAGAGAGAAAAGAGAAAGAGAGAATGGGCACTCTTGCTGCTGCAAATGAACTCTAGATACACGCCACTTTATGCATCTGGCTTTATGTGGATACTGGGGAATTGAACCCAGGCCAGGAGGCTTTGAAAGCAAGTGCCTTTAACTGCTGAGCCATTTCTCCAGCCCCCTGAGAGCTTTTCAGTTGATACTTTTATGTTTTCTGGGCATGTGATTTACCAGCTGAAAGGACGATAACCTCATTCTTTTGTTTCTAATATGTAGACCTCTTATTTCTTCCCATATATTTTATTACTTTAAGCAGAAAGTTAAGTAAAAAGTAGAAGGGGCCATGCTTATTTTGCTCTTGATTTTAGAGTGAATGTTTTTATTATCTCTTCACTAGTTCAATTCTCATTTTCTTTTTATATATAGCCTTTATGTTATCCTCCTATTCCTGAGTTTAAGAAAAATTAGCAATGGGTGCTTGATTTTATTCTACATCTTTTCCATAACCTTTCCTGTTATCTCTCTTTTTCATTGCTCCTTCTGCTATAATATATTATGCTATTGTGTTTCTTGCATAAAAATTATACTTAAAATCCTGGGATGAATCAAAGTTGATTATTAAGGATTTTATGAATATCATTATTGATTTTGATCTACTCATTTTTCACATCTTAATTCATAAATTAGATTCACCCATCACTTGTGCTTTTTTATTTTACCTTGTGCTATCTCTGTTCCATGCTGCCTCCAAATTCTTCCAACTCTACAAAACAGGTAAGGCAAACTCAGGACAGTTAAATTCGAGACCCAGATCTTCATATCCCTAACCATAGAATCAAGCATCCATGTCCTTGCCCTGTCTTCATAGTGTACAGAGTATGTGCTCTGCACCCCCAGTATTGGGCTCACCCATAGGTGTCCCTTGAACGGTGGGATGTGAGTGCAGACTTTGAGATAAGAAACTAAAACTGGGTATGGTGGCGCACGCCTTTAATCCCAGCACTCAGGAGGCAGAGGTAGGAGGATCACCATGAGTTCAAGGCCACCCTGAGACTACAGAGTAAATTCCAGGTCAGCCCAGGTTACAGTGAGACCCTACCTCAAAAAACCAAAAACAAGGGGAAAAAAAGAAATTAAAAATATACTCATGGAATGAGCTTGTACCAGCATCTATTGGCACTGCAAACTAACACCCATTCAGTTCCTTGGGCCGTCAGGACTTGCAAGCAAGCACTTTTATCTGCTGAGCTGCCTCCCCAGTTCTGTGTTTGCTTTCTTATGTTTCTACTAGCATCAAGAAAAGAGCATGCCCCAGATAAACTATTGTTCCAAACAAGGAGAGACCCATGGAACACACCTAGACCCTCCCTGAGCTAGTCTAGCTAACCCAAGATAGTATTAACCGCTGACCACAGGCTCCCAGACATGTGAGCAAGAGCGAGTGATTGTTGTTTTAAGCCATGTGGTTTGGAGGTGGTTTGTTACACAGCTATGTTGTAACAATAGCTGACTGATACAGTAAATTGCTTTTCACCTTTTCCCTATAGTCTGGAACAGTCTACTATAGCATGGAATTATTATTTTTTTTTCTCACACAAGTTTAATCTCACCAACAAAATCAGCATTGAAATGCCTACCTTGTTTTGTTGGTAGTAGTTAGGAGTTAAATTTGATTTTTTTCTTTGTGTTTCTTTTAAAAGGAAATGATACATTATAGTTAAATGTTTCTATAGGTCCTTCCAACATCCTAGTCCTGCTCTCCCCTCTCCTCACAGATAATAATAATATCCAACCCAAGTATGTTCTTCCCTCCAAGATTCTAAATTTTACTACATATAACACTATAATATTGTTTTTTATAATTTTGTATAAATGGTGTATTTCTGTAGGTATAACCCTATAATGTAAACATCATATCTTTAAAAAATATTTTTATTTATTTACTTATTTGAGAGAGAGAGAGAGTGTATGGGTGCACTAGGACCACTTGCCACTGCAAATGAACCCAAGATGCATGTGCCACTTTGTGTATCTGGCTTTACATGGGTATTGGGGAATCAAACCCAGGTCAACAGGCTTTGTAAGCAAGCACCTTTAACTACCAAGCCTTCTTCCCAGCCACAAATGTCCTATATCTTGATAAGCTTGCATTGTTTCTCTTTTCTTCTGCAATTATAATATTTCAGTAAACACCCTTGGTACCCAATCCCAATTCCTTCAACATCAAGTCTCTTTAAGTAGTGGATTTCACAAGCTTTTAAAACTTCAACTCATGGTTATAATTGCATTTCAAATCACAATGCAATCCACATATCTATAAATAACCTAAGAAAAAAATTTCATGAAATAATCTTTGTGTGTGTGTGTGTGTGTGTGTGTGTGTGTGTGTGTGTATGCATATGTATGTGTAGTGTGGTATATGTGCTGTGTGGTGTATGAGCATGTGTGTGCAGATGTGCATGCCCTATGCATGTGTGTCCAGAGGAAAGAGGAAATCACCATCTGTCCTTTCTTAGATCTCCAGCCACCTGGCTGGAGAAGGTGTCACTGTTGATGGATCCTAGGGTCCAGCCCTAAGGTGTAGGGGTGGATTTGGAATTCCAGTCTAAAGATATGCAAAGTGCCTGAGCTTGGCCTGGAGTTCTGAAGTGTGCTTACTGATGCTGCTGGTGGTTGCTTTTCTCTCTGTGTGGACCTGTGAAAGAGGGGACCAGCTTCTTCTGCCATTATGAAACTTCCCCTGGATCAATCAGCTTCAAATAAATTCCCTTCCTCCCAGAACTGTGCCTGGTTTGGAGGTTCATCCCAGCAACTAAAGCTGTCTGCCACAGAATTGGTGGCAGAATGGGGAGAGTTGCTGAAATGAATCTGACCATGTGGGTTTTGGTCTTTTGGAACTTGTGTGCTGGAGAAATGGGAAACTTGGTGCTTATCTTCTGGACACCTTCTGGAGTGGTAAGCCAAGTATTGTGGACTATTCTGATAAGAGTTTGAAAATGCTAAGTACAGAGAGAATTGTATTTGGAAGCTTGGCTTATGAACTATCTAAGGGGGAGGAAAGACTGCAGAAAACCTTGTTGGAACTGGGCTACTGGCATAAAAGCTGGCTGCATTCTGCTATCCAGGCCCAGAGAGTTTGATTAAGGTTAAATTTGTAATGGACTGATGTGCTTGGCTAAAGATATGAAACTGAGAAATTTAAGATTTTAAGTTGGAAAAACTCAAGTTTAAAATTTACTGGCACAGAGACTGACTTTCAGTTACGGAAGCTGCTGTTGTCAAACACATTAGCCATCTTAAGGAAGATGGCCCAACTGCTTTACATTAAAACAATAAAGAGAATGCCTGAGGTGATTTCATCCAGAAAGAGAGAATGATAGGAATACATTCTTTTGAAAGGAGGTCTGAAAAGAAGGAATCTGTTCTTCAAGTTCATGATTTATTTCATCCCTGAATTACAAATATGGCTGTGTCCTGCACAACTGGATTAGTTTTGCAAGCAAGAGAAATGCATGGAATGCATCATGAAGTACACATGGTTCTAGGAGACACTGCTGAGGCACAACATACAGCCAGGGCATGATGACCCTGCTAGGCCAGTGGAACCACTGGAAGATGGACCATGGTTTGCATGGAGATACTAAGATGTTTTGGATATACCAGGACCGTGCATATACCATGACATGCTGTTGGCTGGGGATGGAAGTATTCCCTGGCTATTCAGCCCAGTTGGAAGAGCAGAATTGGAAAGTCTGGAGCAAACATGGGTGCACCAAGGCCCTCTTGCCACTGCAAACCAACTCCAGATGCATGTGCTACTTTGCACAACTGGCTTTATGTGGGTACTCAGGAATTGGACCCAGGCCATCAGGCTTTGAAAGCAAGTGCCTTTAACCACAGCCATCTCTTCAGCCCTAGGAGTAACTACTCTTTTGTCAGAGAAAATAGTTGTCTAAGATAAAAATTGTAGAAAGATACAGACAAGGCTACTGCATAATGATCCATTATTAATGTAACAAGAAAATAAATATAGCAATTCTAAATGTATGTGCATCTAATACTGGAGGATCCAATTATATAAAACAAACATCTTTTAGCCGGGCGTGGTGGCACACGCCTTTAATCCCAGCACTAGGGAGGCAGAGGTAGGAGGATCGCTGAGAGTTCAAGGCCACCCTGAGACTACATAGTTAATTCCAGGTCAGCCTGGACCAGAGTGAGACCCTACCTTGCAAAACCAAAAAAAAAAAAACAAAACAAAAAAAATCTTTGTATCTAAAGGAAGAACTAGAACTCAATATCCACTTTAGTCATTATTGTTTTGATTCACATTTTCTTTTCTTTTCTTTTCTTTTCTTTTTTTTCTTTTTTAGACAAAGCCCAACAGATTGCCTTTTTTTGTTTATGCAAGAGTGAGAGAGTGAGTGAGACAGAATTGGCATATCAGGGCCTCCAGCTGCTGCAATCGAACTCCAGATGTGTGCACCCCCTGGTGCACATGTGTGGCTTTGCACTTGTGTCACTGTGTGACTGGCTTACATGGGACTTGGAGAGTCAAACATGAGTCCTTAGGTTTTGTAGGCAAGCGCCTTAACTGCTAAGCCATCTCTCAGCCTTCATTCACTTTTTTTTTTTTTTTTTTTGGTTTTTCGAGGTAGGCTCTCACTCTAGCTCAGGCTGACCTGGAATTCACTATGTAGTCTCAGGGTAGCCTTGAACTCATGGCGATCCTCCTACCTCTGCCTCCTGAGTGCTGAGATTAAAGGGTGCACCACCATGCCTGGCTTTGATTCACATTTTCTGATACTAGTAAAATTAAATATCTCTCCACACATTAATTTGCTATTTGAGTTTACTAATTGCTGAATAACTTACTCTTCACATGCTTTGCCCATTTCCCATTAGATTGTTCATTTTTCTTGTGTCTTTTTAGGATTGAATACATACTGTAAATACTAATTTCTTGGTTATGTGCTATGACAACCTCCCAGTATGTGTGACATACTTTTTACTCTAGATAATAGACGTTCTTAAATAAATAATTCAAGTTGTCAATTGTTTCATTATAGTTTATGGTTTTGGTCTTCTTTAGGACTTTCCTATCCTGTTAATAATGTTGATTTTCTTAGTGTTTATTTTTTAAATGATTTAAAAATTTTTTTTTATTGACAACTTCTATACTTACACACAAAAAAATGCATGATATTTCCCTCCCTCCCCCATTCCCCTTTAGAACTCCACCCAGCCATAGGACTAGGGTCTCAGGCATGTGTGGTCACATCTGGCTGGTTTTGGGGTTTGCTTTGCATGTGTTCTTACCCCCTAAGCAATCTCTTCAGTTCCCTCCAAATGTTTCAGTGCTCTGCTTTTCACATTTACATTTCACTCCATCTGTAATCTGCATCCCTTACCTCCACTAAATAAGCGACAGTTCTAACACCTTCTTTCCTTGCAGATTTGTGATCCCAGCTATTCAATGTACACAGTTCTTTAAGTGCAGGGGACAAATTTCTGAGGACTTAGTTTTGCATTTGTTGGTTTTGCCTTCCATGGAATGTTGTCTTAATTACCTTCACAGTGCACTCTCAATGAATTGTCACTCTTTCTTTAGTGGATAGATTTTAATGTCTCACTTTTCCCATTATTATTAGTCCATCCAGGCTGTTATGGAAACTTGGAGTTATTTTTGATATTAATATTGCTCCAAAGAATTGCCTATTTTTGGAGGTTTTTCCACAAATAAGATCAGAAATGATAATCTCATATCTTTGAAAAGCTAATATTTCTTTAGGTAAGGTGCTATGTTGTTTCTCATTGTATCTTGATGTACTAATTCTATCTTAACGTTTTTGTTTGACTTGTCACAGGTTTGTCTAGTTTTAATTTTATAAAGAAGATTTTGTTTTTAGCAGGTAGTTGCATGTTTTTGGCCTATAGCTTTGTGTTAATCTGTAGTTTTACTAGTCATGGTTAGAGAAAGAAGCTTGGAAATTTCAGATTTTTAAATAGGCAGATTACTTTTCTGGCCTGATATTTGAACAGTTTTTAGAAATGGTCTATGACTAGCTTAAATGCATGTATATTTTAAAATCAAATTTAGAAAGTTAAACTTATCTGTTAACTTGGACATATTTTACATACTTAAAAATTAAGTCAACATATGGCTTTTGCATATTTGGTAATGAAAGAATGAAACCATAGACCTTTTTTTATTTGACAGAGAGAGAAAGAGGCAGAGAGACAGAGAGAAAGAGAAATGGGCACACTAGGGCCTCTAGCCACTGCAAATGAACTCCAGACACATGTGCCACCTTGTGCAGCTGCCTTATGTGGGTCCTGGGTGATTGAACCTGGGTTCTTCGGCTTTGCAGGCAAATGACTTAACTGCTAAGCCATCTCTCAAGCCCAAACCAATAGTCCTTTTAAATATACTTTTAAAATTCTAATAATTATTTCTGTTCATTTCTTATGTTCTAATCATTTTAGTATATTTGATGCCATATTAGTAAGTACACAAACATTAATATTATATCTGTGTTTGCTGTGGACTGTAACTTTGGTCAATATAAAATGAGGCAATATTGCCACCAATGCTTTCTTTTTCTTTGTATTAATGTCAAAAAATATTTACTCATTATTTATTTTCTGTTTTTTTCTTAATGTTCTCTTCTAAACACCAAATGATTAGATTAATTTTTTGCTGTGTATAAGTGTGTGGTGTGTATGCATGTGTGGGTGGGTGGGTGCATATGTACATGTATATGCATGCTGGAAGCCAGAGTTTAACATTGAGTGCTTCCCTCTATTACTCTCCACTGTATTTACTAAGCTGGGCTCTCACTGGACCTAGAGTTCACTGATTGAGCTAGTATGGCTAGCTAGTTTACTCAAAAACTTCTTCTGTCTCCACCTCCCCCACAATGAGATTACAGGTGTGTACCACTGCACCCAGCTTTACATGGGTGCTGGAGATTTGAACTCGGGTCTTTATGGAAGAACCATCTCCCCAGTCCCTGAAGATTAAAAATTGTTAAATGAAGCAAGGTGTGATGGTTGTACACCTTGAATCCCAACACTCAGGAGGCTGAGGTAGGAGGATTGCTGCAAGTTCGAGGCCCGCCTGAGACTATATGGTGAATTCCAGGTCAGCTTGGGCTAGAGTGAGACCCTACCTCAAAAAACCTTAAAAAGGAAAAAGTGTAAATATTCCCAAATCTCTATATCTATATCTATCTATCTATCTATCTATCTATCTATCTATCTATCTATCTATATTAAGGTCACACAATAGGAATATCAGTAGGATTTTAGAGAACAGACAAGCTAGTTGTAAAGTTTATGTGAGAAATGAAATACACAAGAGCTGCCAGAGATATTCTACACAAGATGAGCAATGAAGACATATAGATGCTACCATACATTGTCATTAGTTTAACCAGCCTACCTGACCCAGTTGAGCAAGACTGCCACCCTCCTGATGTTATGCAATGACAGCTGGGGGCTATTTTAAGTCACTAAGATCTCTAAGGTGATATGTCACCTAGAAGAGCCACAGAGGGAAGCCAGAGTATCCTAGCAACCTTCCCCATGGGCTGCTAGAGACTGGAGGGTGGGGAAGGTGGGCGTGGACAGAAGGTCAGAGTTACCTATGACAAAGCCTGGTTTCCATAGCTCTGAGGTAGCCACTCACCAGAGTCCATCCATAGCATGTCTAGAGAGCTCTAGAAATGAGCGTACTTCCGTCTGTGCCTGGGCACCAAGGGCAACATTCGCTACCAGATGGAGACCAGAAGCACAGATGAGAAGGAGAGGGGGCAGCAGAGAGGTGAGGTAGGAACCTGGATGAGTCAACAGGCACATAAACCCTAAGAGCAGACATTGTGGTCTTCTTACTCCCCTCCCCACTCCCTCCCCCCTCCAGTCTGGGGACCTCCATGTTGTGGCCATGGCTGAAGTCATTGGTTCTCCCCTTAGGGGTTTGTCAGAATCACACCCAGAGTTCCAAAATCCAGCCTGTATGGGGAAGAATGGGAGAAGCTGCTGTTCCTGGATGGTGTGGATGCTAGACTGGGACCAATGTCTCTGAGAACCCTTGACCAGGGCTTAAATGTGGGTCTTGGCTTCAAGAATCCAAAGTTCTTATTTGATCCATGGCCAAGTCTACATGACTGCTGGCAAGTCACAGTCTCCCTGAGCCTCCGTGTGAATGTGTCTGTCCTACTGATAGAGATTAAGAGACGGGTAGTCTCCTTTTGCAGGTAGTTAGGGACATAGTACAAAAGAACTCAGTTGCCACCCTGCCATGGCAGGACTAGAAGGAAACTGCAGTCTGATTCAATGTGATGATCGGAGACAGTTTTCTGGTTCTTCATCCCTGCATGTTTTTGTGGGCTTTTTTCAAGTCTGCTCTCTATTCCATGAACCCCTCACCAAGCAAGGTCCTCCATATATATATTTGATCTTGACAATGAGGCTCATCCCAACTAGGTACCTCATTTACATCTCCAAGGTTATAAGGAAACCTGATCCAAGCCTCCACAAAGCTGCCTGCTTAGGATCCCTCTCAGCTTCTCAGCTGGGAAGCTTTTCTGATGTACTTTCTGCTGTGCTTCCTTAAAATAAATCTGTCATAATTTATGTGTCTTTGCATCAGTGCTTATCAGTTCTTTGCTAAACATAAAATGAGAAACTGGAGAACCGCTGGCTTGGGAAGTTCTAAGCCCATCCAGAACCCAGAGTCACATAACACAGTGTATGTGACGTTCCTCCGTGACTCTGGCAATTCCTTTGTGTGGACTAAGGGATGAGGAGTGGGGGAGAAGGAAGAGGAGAGAAGAGAGAGAAATGTGGTGTTGTGCCCATTTATAATGGCTGGGGTGATTGTGACAGCCCCATCCACCTTGCTTGGATCAGGATAGCCAATGTGGCCTACACTGTCCCCAGAGCTTCCCTACGGAGAACCAAAGGTGACAATCGTGCTTCATTTTCTGTATCAACTTGACTGGGCCAGTGGGGTGTCCAGACATTTGGTCAAGCATTCTTCTACCCAGGCCCCAGAAGGGGGTCTTGTCTGGAATCATGTTCTGGAAGTAGGTACCATTTTACACTGGCTAACATTAATATCCACATGCAGAAGGTACCTGAAGTTGCCCAAGCCCACTACTATTTTTCCAGGTGAGACCACAGGAAGAAAGGAGATTATTTAGGGATAATTTAAAGAAATCTTGTGCTCCTGGGGCTACCTGTCATTAAAACAAGGGAGAATATTTTAGTTACTTCCTTACTTCCTCTTTTTTTTTTTTTTTTTTGCATTTTCGATGTAGGTCTCACTCTAGCCCAGGCTGCCCAGGAACTCACAATGTAGTTCTAGGCTTGCCTCAAATTTACAGCGATCCTCCTACCTCTGCCTCCCGAGTGCTGGGATTAAAAGTGTGTGCCACCACATCTGGCCATTTTAATTACTTTTTAACTCTCATGTGGGCCACGCTTGGACCAGGGAGGTTTTAAGTCATGCACAAGGTTAGTTTCAAATACTAATTAATTTTTCTTTCTTGCACAGAAGCTGGTAATATAAGACGCATTGTGAGCAACATCATATGAATAGTTTTGTACTTGGTTTACTTGAGTTGGTATGGTATATTAAAGTTGCTTTGGGGCTGGAGTGATGGCTCAGCAATTCAAGGCATTTCCTTGCTTACAAAGCCTGACGACCTGGGTTCAATTCCCCCCACATAAAGCCAGATGTGCAAAGTGGTGCATGCATCTGGAGTTCATTTGCAGTGGCAGGAGGCCCTGGCACACCCATTCTTTCTGTTTCTCTCTCTCTCTCTCTCTTTGGTTTTTGAGGTAGGGTCTCACTCTAGTCCAGGCTGACCTGGTATTCACTATGTTGTCTCGGGATGGCCTTGAACTCACGGCAATCCTCCTACCTCTGCCTCCCGAGTGCTGGGATTAAAGGCGTGCTTCACCACACCCAGCTCTGGTTGTCTCTCTTTATCTCTTTCTGCTTACAAATAAAAATATATATATTTAAAAACCTGTAAGCCTGAAATAAACCCTTCCCTTCTCCTCCTCCTCTCATAAGCTGTTTCTGGTTGGGTGTTTTGTCCCAGCAATGAGAAGGGAAGTGCCACACCCACCGGGTAACACAGCCTTGCTCAGCCTCTTCCTGTGCGTGTCCACTCTTCCCTGGATAGTCACCCTAATGCAAGCACTGGGAATTCTCCCTCCTCTTGCTCACCTTCAGCCTGTTCACAGCATATACTTGCAGACCTCCTGACCCAAACCCAGTACTCCTCCATCACTTTCTGTCTCCCCTCAGTCAGCAGATAACCACAAGATGGGCAAGGGTAGGGATAGTGGAGGGGAGCCCTGTCCCCAATGGCAGCCTGACCAGAAGATCCCATCTCTCCTTATGGGCCTCAAGAGGTCAAATGTGTGGCAGGGGACTCGGAACCTACCACTCTCCCAGATACCCGGAAAGATGCCACTAAACCATGTGGACACTTGTGTGTGTGTGTGTGTGTGTGTGTGTGTGTGTGTGTGTGTGTGTGTGTAGGGGCAGCTGCTGCCCTCCCCACCAGCAGCCTGTCCTCCACCAGCTAGTGGATGGTACAGGAGAGGCTGCGGGCTGCCCTCATTAATATTTATGACAGGGAGAGGAAGTTGCATAAATCTTCCCTGATACTTAATTAAACCAAACTTCTTTTGATTTCCCCTATTTCTGCCTCACCAACTGTGGCCAGCATGCCTATTAGATGTTCATCTTCCCCCATTGGCCCAGACCTGGATAGAATCCACCCGCTACTCCACACATCCCGGTGATTACAGGCATCAACAGGGCCTAGGGAAACAGGTGACCCCTACCCACCCTTGGCAGACTCCCTGCGGCTTTGGATGAGGCTCCCTGCAGCTCTTGGGCCCAGGCAAAAAAACTATCTGTTCCCAGAACAGCTCCTCAGTACATGAACGATGAACGGATGGATACTGTGACCTCTCAGCCTCCCTGCTGATCACACAGGAAATATGCTGTGAGCCCAATGCCTCTAAAAGAGTGGCCGCGTCCCATAGAGAAGCTGGTGTCAGCTGTATTCCCTCAGCCCTCCCTCCCCACTCACCACACTGGCACCCCAGCCGGAAGACCCTGACGTGAGCCCTGTCAGAACTGGGTGTCTCCCTGAGCTCCGAGAGCTGGTTAGCGCCTGGCTGACATATCTTTGATATGGAATCATATACAGGAAGCAGCTTGACCCCTCAAGGCCCCTCTTAGCGTGGGATTGACACCAAGCATTGACTTTGCTTCAGGCTTATCCACAAATCTCAGCCAATTTTATTAAAGAGCCGCGTGTGGTGTGGAACATGCCAGGGAGACAACTTTATTTATAGATCTTGATCGGCAGAGAGGAGCCCACGCTAGCTTCCGTTGGCTCCCTGGCCTGCCTCGCTCCATCTCAGGTGGGAGGGGGTTGATTGGCAGGTGCGGCTCCTCACCAGTCCCCCTCCCAGCCCAGCTATACCCAAGACACACAGACTCATGGACTTGGGACACACACTCACACACAGTCCCTTTTCTCTCTCTCTACCCTCTTGAACACACAAAGGAAAGAGCAAAGTGAAGTGAGGACCCAATAAGAAGGAGGTAGCTGTCTGCAAACCAGGATCACCAGAGCAGAAATTACCAGCACCTTGATCCTGGACTTCCAGCCTCCAGAACTGTGGGAAAGTGAATCTCTGATATGAGAGGTGTGGCCCAAGCTAAAACACAGGTGCAGGCACATGTGCACAAGTGTGTGGATATTGCTACGGACACACCCACAGCCATGTAGCAATTTAAACAATTGTGAATGGAGACAGACACGTGGGAACAAACAATGAGCTTGTTGGACCAAGGCAGCCCCTACCCTGACTTTCCTTTAGCCTCAGCCCTTCACCAGGAAGGATGCCCAGAAATGGGTTGAGACATTCTGAGTGGGAGGAGCAAGTGGATGTTGACAGAAAGAGGACCCATGAGAACACAATCAGGTAGACAGACGTACGCAGACATTCATATCCTTCGATGCCCACGCCAGCACATACAGTCCTGTAAGTACTACCATGACAGAATGCCCGTGAACCCCGCACAACTTAAACAGATCCAGCTGCCATTTACTGAGTGCTCACTATGAGTGAGGCTTCTCACACCATCATCATCTCATTTTTACCCAGTGTGGAAGAGAGGTGGGGATTGCAGGAGTCAGGTCTGGAGTTGAGCAGAGCTCTGCCCATGCCCAGAGGTACACACAGTGAAGATGGTAACAGGATGCCACTCTTGAAGCTGAGCACCCCAAAGCTTGAATAGACATTCTCTGTGCTTGCTGAGGCCAGCTTACAATTTCCTTCACTGGGTTACAGCTGACTCTGCCCAGGCAGGATCCAGCCTGCTAACTGAGCCTGCAAGGGGTGCACACAGAGAGCCAGTGTCCTATGTACCAGCAAGCTGGCCAACTGGAGAGGCCCTCTGAGCACCTCCTGATTCATTTCAGACCACCACGTGGCCTTATTGTGCACTGAATCCAGACACAAGCAGGTGACCTGCTGTCAGACAGGGTTTCTCTCTGGTGATATTAAGGACAGGCTGGAAATGTTTGGCTCCAGAAACTTCTTTCTGTGGAGACAGAGGATTCTAAAGGGACTCATGGCTTCCTGCCAAGTGTGTGTTTTCCAGGAGGATGGACATTCATGGAAATTCCTTTGGCCTCTTGTGCGGGGCTCTGGGCTGGAGATTCACTGTGTCATTCTGGTCTGCCGGCCCTGGGAAGCCTCAGAGAATGGAGAATGGGGGGCTGTGTAGGACCAGCAAAGTGCTGTGCCTGATAGGGACCACAAAAGATGCTTGGGAAAGTCAAGTTGAGTGATTCTGAGGAGCATCAGATCCCCGATTTCACCCTGGAGGTAAAGATGCTGAAGGGCAAGGGAGAATCATGGGAGAGAGCCATTTCCCTGCTGCTCATGGTGGGCACTAGGACCATGGACTCCTACTTCTCGCTCCCAGGAGAGCAGAGGAATGGAGGACCTCAGTGTCCCTCTGCATATGGAGGGTGACAGAAGACCATCAAACCTGGGAGCAGGAAACAGGTTCAGGCCCTGAGGATGGGGTGCACAGGAAGGGCTAGGAGCCAAGGTCCCACGCAAGTGGATCTTTCATACTAGAGCAATGCTAGAGAAGCTGAGGCAGGTGCTGCAGTGTGAATGGGCACAGGAGAAAGTGGAGGTGGGAGGGAAAGCATGTTGCAGCGCTCTATGCCTCTGGCCTGCTGATGAGGTGGAGTTGACAGGCTGCCTGGAGACTGTCGGGATGATTCTGAGACACACAGGGCAGGAGACTGGGTTCACTTTGGCCCCATCCCATGGCCACAGAGCCGATGGTAGAAATGGGGTTTGTAGCTCACTAAGAAAGAGTGATCATAGTCATGGGTTGGAGGACAGAGCCCAGAGTGACTTCTCAGGGGTTTGGGGGTTTACTTCAAGCTTGAAAATGTAGGAAAACTAAATCAAGGAGGTGACGGGACATCATGGCGATTGCACTAAGCATTACTGAATTGTTCCCTTCTTGGGTATGTATCTGTATGTATGTGTGGATGTGTATGATGTGTACGTGTGAAGGGACATGTGCATGTCACGGTACATGTACCACACTACACGTGTGGTGGCCAGAGGACAACTTTGGGGTGTTAGTTCTCTCCCTCCACCCTGCTTGAGACAAGGTTTCCTTTGTAACTTTGGTTTTGGCCACTGGGCTTCCTGTGCGCCAGCCTAGCTGGCCCTGGAGCATTGGGATTCTTCTGGCTCCACCTCCCATTGCCAAAGGTGCACTGAGATTACACAGACGAGCCACTTTTGCATTCGGCTTTATGTGGGCGTTGTGGGTGAGCTTAGGCAAGCAAGCTTACAAGTAAGTGCCTTTCACCACTGATCCCCCTCTGAACTGTTCACTTTTAAATGGTTAATTCTGCATTATGCAAAGTCACCTTAATCTAAGCTAAGAAGGGCAAAGGGCATGGGTATTTAGCTCTTTACTCCTGCTCTTGGGTCCCAGCTCTGTCACTTGCTAGCTGGGTGATCTTCCCAAGTTTCAGTGTCTCTGTGAAATCTGCCAGATTACTGTGGGTAAAATGAGGGGATGTGTTTGAAAGCAGCTAGCATGCAATAGGAGCTTGTTAAATGAACCCAAACACTCTCTACAATGCATCTTACCTTCTTAACAATTGCAAGTCAGACAAGCAAAAGAAAGGTTGCTGTCAACAGGGCTTGGGACCAAATCTCTGGCTCAAAGACCTGCCAGCCTGAGGGAAAGACCTCTAGTTGCCACTGTGAGGATAAAGGCCTGAGCAGAACTGAAAGGCCAGGTGAGGAAAAGATGGCTGGAGATCTACTTCCCATCCTTCCTTCCGGAGCCTTCACTGGCTATGAAGAGAACCACTCCCTGCTGGGCTGAGACGGAGAAGCTAAGCAGTTTTGGGTCCCCAGTTCCCATCATTCTCACATCCCAGCGTTAAGGCCTCCCTGAACTACAGTTCCCCATAAACACTGCAGGTACTGCACATCAGGGCCTGGGAAGTTCTTGAAGGAACCAGACAGAATTAGCTGGGGAGGTGAGGAGAGGTGTATTCTGGGGATTGTAGTTGGTTGCGAAGCAGTTCCTGTAAGGAAAAACTAGAGTGGTCAGAGACACAGGAATGTCCTGTACTCCTCATGATGGGGCAACTCAGCTGGGAGATTCCTCCTTCAGTCACAAAATGCCTACTAAATAATAAAACTGAGAAAGAAAACCCCATCAAAATGGTGTCACCACATTCCACCTGGAAATCTACACTATACTAACTGTGGATCTACACTAATTGTGGTTTCGGTTTTGAATGAATGGGTTTATTAGGGATATGGCAAGCAAAAGGAAATGGGGGGGGAAGATAAAGAGTAGAACATCAAGCCAGGCACTGACCACATCCAGTAGAAATGTCTAGAGTAGTTCCACTGAGCAGTGGAAGAAAGAAAAGGCAGATAAATAATAGAATGTCAGATCAGACATTTACCAACACCTAGCAGAATGGCTGGATTAGCCCCCAACATCCAGTAAAATGATTGGGAAGGCCCTTAATAAAGGGGCCAGGGGCTGGGTAGATGGATGGTTCAATAGACAAAGCACCTGCTTGAAACTGAGTACCTGAGGGCAGATCCCTAAACCCCATGTAAGAGCCGGAAGCTGTGGGATATGGAAGGAAGGAAGGAAGGAAGGAAGGAAGGAAGGAAGGAAGGAAGGAAGGAAGGAAGGAAGGAAGAAGGGAGGGAGGGAAGGAGGGAAGAAGGAAGGAAGAAAGGGGGAAAAAAGAGAAAAGTCAGCTGGAAAGATCATGAATCCATCAAGAGTAGGGGCAGAGTGTGCTCCCCCAGGTGAGGTTGACAATCAGCAATTCCCACCACAGGCATTTTTATACTATGGGATAAACAACATGCCATGTTGACCTCTTCTGAAGGTTCAGTGGGGGTGCCAGACAGACCAGGAAATGGTTTATTTTCTACCTGTTCTCAAAGACACAATATTTTCCACCCTTAGGCTGTAAACATGCTCGGATCGTAGAGGAGGGTGGGTGCTTATGCAGTTCCCTTCATCAAACTAATTACACAGGACTATTTACTAATTAATACAGCTTATATCACATACCAGAATGATTTCTGTTTGAAATCTGAGGAGAAAGCAAGAGCCTCTGGTAGTCCATTGGTGTGCCGACCCGCGGCACGACTTCGAACGGACCCTGAGAGAGGGGGCTGGAATGATCCTAGGACAAGGACACAAAGAATGGAGCCAAGACAAATGCTGATCAAGGCTCAAAGTTTATTGCAGAAGTTTTAGCTTATATACTAGTAAGCAAAACAACGAAGCTCCTGAGAGCAGAGAACTTGTCCCAGTTACACAGCTGCACAGAGAGGGAAACTCAGATAAAATGTCTATCAATAATATTTTTTGTGGCTAAACACCCTGTCCTTGACAAACTCTCTCATCAGGCTGGGAAATATTACAATCTTTGTCTCAGCAAACTCCCTTAAAGCCTTAGGCTGTCAGCCAAGTATACTGTGCACAAAGCAAGGTCAAGAAATAACCAAGACTGCACCCGGCTCTCCACACATTGGTGCCCTGTGAGGATGTGGAACCAGGACCGTGGACAGGCAGGTCTGCTACTCAGAAGTCTCTGGAACTGTAGGAAGTGTGAGGGAGCAGAAATTTTTAGGGAGATTTTTGTCACAGGAAGCATTTACAGGTAAGCTCTAGAAAGCATTTCCTTTGTGATTTCAATACAAGTTAGGGAAACATGAACATGATTTACATAGAAAATAAGACCTAAGCCTGAGTTGAAAAGGAATTGAAGCCAGGAGTGGTGGCGCATGCCTTTAATCCCAGCACTCAGGAGGCAGAGGTAGGAGGATCGCTGTGAGTTCAAGGCCACCCTGAGACTACATAGTGAATTCCAGGTCAGCCTGACCTAGAGTGAGACACTACCTTGAAAAGAAGGAGGAGGAGGAGGAGGAGGAGGAGAATTGAGCAAGGAACTTAGCACAAGTAGAGTAACATCAGATCTAGAGATACTGAAAAGTGAGCAAAAATAAAATCAAAACTAAAATCAGCATAAAAACAGTAATAAAAAAATCAAATCAGGCTGGAGAGATAAATCAGGTGGTAAAGTGCTTGTCTTGCAAGCATGAAAACCTGAGTTCAATCCCAGCATGAATGTTTTTTTTAAAAAGGGGGAAAAAAAAAGATCAAATAAGAATGAACTCTGAGCTCCAGGTCAGCCTGGGTTAGAGTGGGATCCTACTGTTAAAAAAATCACAAAAATCAATAAAATATTATCAGGTCAGCACTGTAATGAACTGATTTTATGTTGTAGAAGAAAACTTGAGAAGCTCTTTTGAAAGTCAGAAAACAAAAACAGTTTTGTTTCTTTCTCTTAAAGATTAATATAATGATGAAGTGAAAACCCCCTTAGCTGGAATAAATAATAGATTAACAGGATTTGCTAAAATAATTGATAATTTTGTTTTGTTTTGCTTTTTGGCGTAGAGTCTTGTTCTTGTCCAGGCTGACCTGTAATTCACTATGTAGTCTCAGGCTGGCCTTGAAGTCATAGCAATCCTCCTGCCTCTGCCTCCCAAGTGTTGGGATTAAAGGAGTGTGCCACCATGCCCAGCATAATAGATAATTTTGAACAAGAGAGAAGAAAAGAGGCCAGAAGTAAGAATGAAAGGTATTTTGGAAGAAAATTGTCAAAGATTAAAAAAAAAATCAATAAGCTCACAAGTGTTCAGCCAGGTTGTTGGAGACCTGCATGTGGTCATGTCCTGTCGGATAGTTTTATAATAACAATCAAATCTCACAAGGACATAAGCAGGGGGGAAAAGTTGCCCTGAAAGCAAAAGTTAGTCATGCTCAGACTTACCAAATACTAAAACCACAGATGAAAATAAGGCAAGATCTAGGGTTATTAAGGGAATTTTATGAGAATTTTATGCTTATTTTTTTTTAAAAAAGATATTTATTTATTTATCTGAGATAGAGAGAGAGAGAGAGAGGGAGAGAATGGGCATGTCAGGGCCTCTAGCCACTGCAAATGAACTCCAGATGCATGCACCACCATGTGCATCTGGCTTATGTGGGACCTGGAGAATCTAACCTGGGTCCTTAGGCTTTGCAGGCATTTGCCTTAACCACTAAACCATCTCTCCAGCCCTATGCTTGTCTTTAAAAGCCAAGCTTTGCTTTCACAGATAGGGAAAGATCTGGGAAGGCTACATCCCTGGGCTCAGCGGGAAAAGATACTCTAAGACATTATCCAGCAGCTCCATTCTCCCCAAAATATTTTCTTGTGATGGCAAAAAAAAAAAAAAAAAAAAAAAGAGATGATGGCCGGGCATCTCTGGAGGCAGAGGTAGGAGGATCGCCATGAGTTCAAGGCCACCCTGAGACAATATAGTGAATTCCAGGTCAGCCTGGGCTAGAGTGAAACCTTACCTTGAAAAACCAAAAAATGAGGTGAGCTCAGTGGGTGAAGTGCTTGTCTCACAAGCATAAGGATGAGTTCAATCCCCAGAGTCCATGTCAAAGAGCAGCGCATGGCGGTACCACCTGTAATCCCAGCACAGGGGAGATAGAGACAGGAGGGTCTCACTCTGGTGGCTTCCCTGGCTTCCTTAATGTTCCTCAAATGCTTTGACACATCCCAGACTCAGGGCCTCTGCTCTTGCTCTTCCCGCTGCTGGAAACAGATTTCCCCAGCTTTCTGAATGACTCCCTCCCTCCCTACAAGTCTTAACTCATCCATACCCTTCTGCAGGACACCTTCTTTGGTCACACTGTAATCACAGCCCTCCCCATGTAACCTTTCTCATGCTCCCCACACACACACTTCATTTCTCTCCAGTGTTCTCACTGCTATCTAACATCCACTAGGTTTCCTCTGCTCAGTCTATTCCTCCCACTGGAATGTCAGCTTCGTGAAAGCACCCTACACCTCAGCCCCATCTTTCTTGACAGCCCACAGCTCACATGTGGAAGTCCACTTTTTGGGTTGGTCCTCTCTTTTTTCCACCTTGGGTTTTTTTTTTTTTTTTTTTTTTTTTTTTTTTTTTTTTTTTTTTAAAGCAGGGTTGTCCAGACTGACCTGGAATTCACTATGTAGTCTCAGTGTGGCCTCGAACTCACAGTGATCCCCCTACCTCTGCCTCCCAACTGCTGGGATTAAAGGTGTGCGCCACCACACCCAGCTTTCCACCTTTTTTTTTTTGGTTTTCGAGGTAGGGTCTCACTCTGGCCCAGGCTGACCTGGAATTAACTATGTAGTCTCAGGGTGGCCTCAAGCTCATGGCAATCCTCCTACCTCTGCCTCCTGAGTGCTGGGATTAAAGGCATGCGCCACCACGCCCCTGGCTCCACCTTGTTTTAAGACAGGGTCTCTCTCTCCCTCCCTCCCTCCCTCCCTCCCTCCCTCCCTCCTTTCTTTCTTTCTTTCTTTCTTTCTTTCCTTCTTTCTCATTCTCCCCATCATTGACTGCTGTGTCCACCACTAGCTTCTGAGCTTTTGGGACATTCTCTTGCCTCCGCCTCCCACCTTCCCCTCAGTATGCTGGATTATAGGAACTTGCCATGCTTTCTGGCTTTCTACTTCATCCAGGATCAAACTTAGTTACTTTAACTTGAGTTGTCAGTGTGAGGTTTTGCTGTGTTGATAGATTGTAACTGATCACTCCTGAACTCCTGAAGTCACTTGTGATTCTTTGTTATGCTAAAATAGCACAAATACATTGTTGGATTATATCTTCTTTACATTCTAAGGAGTGAGTTTTCAGAGGCCAAAAGGCATGCATATTTTTAAGCTTCCTGATACATATTGCTAAATTGCCCTTCAGAAAATTTCCACATTTACACTTCCTTCAGCAACAGTGGTTTGCGAGAGCCTGTTTCTACACACATACACCCGCAGAGGTTACTATCATTACTTTAAATCTTTAATAGTGTGATAGGTGAAAATTTATGTCTTGATGTGATTTTAATTTGTATTTTCCTTAATTACTAGTGAGGTTGAATGTCTTCTCATATTTATTAGCCTTTTATATTTCTTCATCTGTTCGTGACATATTGCAGAAGATAAAAAAACAGGTTACAAAACATTGTGTATTATTATATGATCTTAAGTTTGTTAGGAAAATAAGATGGGCAAGAAGTAAGACAAAAATGGACTGTGGGAACTCTTGGCTACCCCCACAATGCATGACCCACATTCCCCATTGATGAGGGTCCCTTTGGAAGAGGGAGGACAGGGAGGAGGACAATGGAACCAATACTATGAATGTAAAATCAGAATTATATATATATATATATATATATATATATATATATATATATATATATATAAAATCTTTAAAAAATAGACTGTGGATATGTCAAGGCAATGGGATAATGAATGAATTTCCCCTTTCATTTTTGAATTTTATTTTCCAAAATTATAGGTGATGAACATACATCATTTTCAAAGCCCCAAACAACATGATTTTTTAAAGGAACAGTTATAATAATCTTATTAAGAGACCAAAGTTGTCAGATGGAGTTGAGTAAGCAAAAACAGGCCACAAGATTTAAAAAAAAAAAATAGTCTAAACAACCCCCCTCCCAAGGATGTCATAAAAGGCTTCCTGGACACTACAGATATCCACTTGTGATATATTCTGCCTCTAGAAAGAGTGAAGGTGGGGTTGCTGGGGGCAGGGCAGCAGGCCTGAGATGTGGCCGGTGGTGGATACCCAGCACTCACAGTTCACAGGCATCTATGGTTAATTACATATCCTTTTAACGCATGCAAATTGTACTCATATTATTTATATATTCAAAGCCACGGATGAATAATATATGCATTTATGCAGAGGTAATTGCCTTAGCCAGGTTCTTCCTGGGACTTTTATTGTCTCCCCAGATACTGAATATTCAACTCCCTTTCCCTGACCAGTGACACTGTCTGCAGGCAGGCCCCTCCAAGGAAGGGGCAGAGGCTAGCAAGGAGAGAAGCCTGAGCTTCCAAGGGCATGTGGGGGGAGACACTTGGGGCAGTTCCTCCATTTGAGGATGAGGGCCTGGGGCTCAGGCCAGGGCTTGCTCCAAGAACTCAGCCTGGTCACTGATGCTCAGCTCCATGCTTTGGTACAGACTTCGGTCCTGCACATGTCTCCATTAAATCTGGACATTCACCTGTCCACAACAGCCAGCCCCACCTGCACAATCAGCAGCTCCTTTGTCCTGCTGGTGGTTTCACTTTGGCCGCTCTTAACCTTGACTTCGTACAGATCACCATAGCCAGAATCGGGGTGTGGCTGAGACGTGGTGGATGTGGTGGTCCCTGTTGGGACATCTTGAGTGTTCATCCTCCTATCTCCCATTCATCCTTGTCCTGTCCCTGACATCTCTATAGTCATCCTCAGTGGAGAGGTGAGATATGAGCTAAGGATGCACTGGGTGCCAGCCACCCCCCATCAAAGGAGCAGGATCATAAGCTAAGTGTGGCTTATGATTGACCCCTTTCTATGCACCCATTTTCTGAGAGAAGGGTCGTTTGGGGAAAAGCCTTGGGGTCAGCATCTGAACCCCACACATAGCCCTCACCAGGCCTTGAGCCCTCAGACTATCATGTGGGAACAGTTTGATGGAAGTTAAGAGCTTTGGAGAAAACACGGATGGGCTCAAGGGGGGATCCTGACAGCTAGGACAGTGTGAGTTGATGGCATATTCACGGGAGAGCGAAGGAGAGGAGCCTTCTCAGAGGGGGTGAGATGGGACGAGCCTGGTTCCCAGGTGGAGGCAGTGTCCTATGGGAAGAGAGACTCTCCTTAGCCCCTGAGGGCAGCGGTGGGGCAGGCAAGAAGAGGCTGTGAAGGCAGGGAGTATCTATCACTGCTTCTGCTTCTCATTAAACCACTCATGTTCCTCTGACATCTTGTCTACCTGAAGTCACTCCCCAGGTTTATGTGTGGAGTCTAGGAAACTATCTCAGGTGTCATTCAATTTAAAAAAAATTTTTCAGTTTATTTTTATTTATTTATTTATTTATTTGAGAGTGACAGACAGAGAGAGAGAGAAAGAGGCAGATAGAGAGAATGGGCATGCCTGCAAATGAACTCCAGATGCATGCACCCCCTTGTGCATCTAGCTTACGTGGATCCTGGGGAATTGAGCCTCGAACTGGGGTCCTTGGGCTTCACAGGCAAGCGCTTAACCGCTAAGCCATCTCTCCAGCTCTTTTTTTTTTTTTTTTTTTTTTTTAGTAAGGTCTCACTGTAGCTCAGGTTGACTGGAACTCACTCTATAGCCCAAGCTAGTCTTGAACTCATGATTAAAGGTGTACACCATCACACCTGGCTCTATCCACCTTTTTATTTTATTTTTTAAATTAAAAAGCTCACCAAGCAGGCTAGACTGACAGGCCACCAAGCCCCAGGGATCCTCTTGTCTCCACCTCTTCAGCACTGGCATCACATACCACCACAGGTTGTAGGGATTGGACTCAGGTCCTCATGCTTGCGTGGGAAGCACTTTACCAATGGAGCCGTCTCCCCATCCTCGCAGGGTCATTTCTGATGCTTTTTCCTCGACCCACATCAGATGATTCAGGAAACCTATCGGTGACCTTCTCAGTGTGCATCTTTGTCTCTGTTACCATGCTGGCGCTGTGTCTCTCTTGGTGGGCTCCTAGCACGTCTCTGCTCCCATTAGGACTCCTTTCTGGATGCTGCTCACCCAGCAGCCACAAGAGTCCTTTCACCACACAAGAGGTAGTCGCCTTCCCCTCTTCTAGCCTCCTCCAAGGGCTCCACATCACTCTGAGTGAAGCCCAGATCCTGCTGTGGCCTCTGAAGCCCCCTACCATCTGCCCCTCTGCCCATGGCTCCATCTTTCTCTCTCCAGTCCACTCTCCGCTCACATAGTCCGGTCATGGTGGTTGTCACTGCCTGGGGCTGACCTCAGGCTCTGCCTGAGGTTGTGGGTCGCAGCTGTTGGAGTTTAATCATCTTCAAAGTTGTCTGAGGTGAGGTGCAAACCCACCTGCCAACCCCACATCAGAGGCTGCCTGGACACGGCCAGCTGCACAGCCAG
The DNA here is from genome assembly GCA_036365145.1 of Orientallactaga sibirica. Taxonomy (NCBI): domain Eukaryota; kingdom Metazoa; phylum Chordata; class Mammalia; order Rodentia; family Dipodidae; genus Orientallactaga; species Orientallactaga sibirica. The sequence goes on along the minus strand of JAEOAD010000034.1, from coordinate 8,129,649 downwards.
GTCACGCTCCTGTGGGGGTCAGGGCAGCCCCTGGGGACGCAGCAGATGGCAAAGGGGCTGTCATTAAGCAGAGAGCAGTGGGGTCCAGGTGGGTGTGGAGAAATAATGCCTAGGGGGATCACTGCAAAGGCTATATTTTTAAAATGTGTATTTTAACACATTGCAAACATACAAAAAAGTGATTAATATAAGGAAACTTCCGCACCTATCACCCAGCTTTCATCCTCAGCTCCAGACCAATTTTGCTTCCTTCATTACCACTCACTCTCTCTCCATTATTTTGAAATAAATCCCAATCACCATAACATTTCCATCATGAAAATCTTGTGAAATACAGGGTTATCTAAAGTTGCCCTCATAGTCTAGGCTCTCTCATGACAGGCTCTTTGGGCTGGGTTTAGGGTTTGGGCCCTTGGGTATCTCAGCCCTTGCCCTCCAGGCTGGAGGGTTTCTGGTGGAAGATGTCATCTTGGGTGGAGCATTAGTTTTTCAAGAAATAGTCTCTGCCCCAGTTGCCTCTGCTTGCATCACTTCCAGGCTCAGCAGCCTGAAGCAAAATAAATAAATAAATAAATAAATAAATAAATAAATAAATAAATAAAATAAAAATTTAAAAAAAGAAAGAAAGAATGCCTGCAGCAAGGGCAGTGGACGATGACCACTAGGGGACTTTTCAGAGCTGGAACCAGGGCCAAGTTGGCAGGAAGAACCCAGAAGGCATGGGGCAGGGCCAAGTAGCCTCCCACGACCCTGCCCAGCCTGACTTAGGAGGAACACAAATTCTAATCAAAATCTCACATAGATTTTCTAGCATAAATTGACAAATTGATTCTAAAATTGTATGGAAGAAAAGCAAAGGCCAAGAAATAACCAAGTCAACCTTAAGAAAAAAAAAGTTGGTGCATTTACTCTGCCTAATTTTAAATTTTACTGCAAAGGTACAAAAACCACAACAATCTCTTTAGCCAAAGAATAGTGGAAGCTTCCCTCTAGGGTCTATGACCTTCCAAGCCATAGGCTTTTAATTTAACTTTCAGTGCCAGGTGCGAATTCCCTCTCACTGGGTGGAGCTTCATCTCCAGTGATTAGCTGATTACCCCCATAACTTATGTGCCACTATAGTGCACACACAAGTGATATGTATATTCGTGACCCCATAGTGGTCACCAGCACTCCCACAATAGTTCTAAGTCCATCAACATTTTGACGTGGCAGACAGAGGAGAATAAAAGGAAAGAGACAGTGAAACAGAGGAAGGACTACCTTGAAAGGGGAGGGTCCTGGTGGTGGGGGGGAGGGAGAGGGAACAAAAGAGGATAATGGGACGGGAACACAATCAAATCACTATATGTGCACATGTTGCAAGTCCCAACAAATTTTCTGTTTTAAAAATCAAGCAGCGAGAACTGTTGTGAAGGCAGACAAGTAATTGAGGAGAATCAAGAAAAGTCTAGAACCAGACTCACACTGATAGAGTCTATTGATACTCTTTCTTTTCCTCTTCTTTCCTCCCTTCTTCATTTTTTCCTTGCCTTCTTTATTTCCTTTGTTTTTCTTTCATTCCATAATAATAATAATTAATTATTATTATTATTATTATTATTATTATTTGCCCATACAATGCAGAAACGAAAGCCTTCTTAAGAAGTCATGTTCAAACAACTGGATGAAGGTATGGAGCAAATAAAAACAAAAAAACCAACAACAGAAAAGCTCAACTCCTACCCACCACACACACACACACACACACACACACACACAGATGATGGACCTCTTAAGATGGACCACAAAAGCTTGAACTATAAAGCTTCTATAAGAAAATATGGAAAAAGAAAAAAGAAAAAAAAAAGAAAAAAAAGAAAATATGGGAGAAATATATTCACAGTGGTAGATCAGGTGTAGTTTAATTTGAGATCACACAGAAAGTGTGCACTATAAAAGAAGTGGATAAACTGGACTTTGAGTGTAAAATGGCTAATTAAAAGACACAGCAGAGAAACCTTACAGACAAGCCACAATTTCTGAGAACATGTTCACAGTGGACATGTCCCACAGAGGGCTTTTGTTCTTATATAGAAATACATACTAGGAATACAAACAAAATCAAGAAGGCAACTGAAAGAGAAAATAAACAAAATACACACTTCACAAGAGAAAATACAGAAATGGAGCTGGAAAATGGCTCAGCAGTTAAGGTGCTTGCCTGCAAAGCCTAACAACCTAGGATTGATGCCTCAGTACCCACATAAAACCAGATGCACAAAGTGGTACATGCATCTGGAGTTCATTTTCAGTAGCAGGAGGCCCTGGTGTACCCATTATCTCTCACACAAATAAATAAATAAATTTAAATTTATATTTAAAAAAAGTAATGGCCAATAGGGGCTGCAGAGATGACTCAGCAGTTAAAGAGTACTTGTTTGCCTACTGGTCTAGGTTAAATTCTCTGCTATCTACATAAAACCACTCACGGGCACCGAACTATGACCTCTACATGGGTGCCCATACACACATATATTAATTAATACAAAAATACATGGCCAAAAATAACACAAAAAGTCATTAACAGCAATAGATAAGTGCAGTTTAAAATCACAACAAAATACCACCACATCTAGTAGAAATAGCTAAAATCAAAAAGACTGACAATATCAAGTGTAGGCAAGGATGTGGAGCAATCTGAAAATTAGCTCAGATGAGGCTGCAAGTACAATCTTTTGTAAAATGGCTTCACACTTACTTGCTTTTTCATTTTTTAAAAGACTATTTTATTTATTTATTTATTTATTTATTTATTTATTTATTTATTTATTTATTTGAGAGAGGCATGTTAGGGCCTAGTGCCACTGCAAAAAAAAAAAAAAAAACTCCAAATGCATGCACCACTTTGTGCATCTGGCTTTTGTGGGTGGGTACTGTGGATTCAAACCTGGGCTGTCAGGCTTTGCAAGCAAGCACCTTGAACTGCTGGGCCATGTCTCCAGCCCTGAAACTTACTTTAAAAGGTAAGCGTGGGGTCCAGGGGTTGAGATCAGTGGTAGAGCAATATGGGTGATGCCTAGCATTGGATCACTATTGTTGCAAAGGAAGGAAGGGGGAAAGAAAAAGGAAGACATGAAAGGAGGGAAGGAGGGAGGAAAATAGATCTTTACATTGTGATTTAGCAAGTCCACTCGTAGCATTTACCACCCCATCATACACACACAAGGAAAAGTGAAACAAAACAGGTCCATGTGCAGACATTCATGAAGCCATTACTCACGAGAGCCAGACACTAGAAACCACCCACATCACCGCAAATGCAGCTTGTGGTCTGGCCAGACAATGGAGTATTAGTCAGCAAAAAGAACACGAACTATTGGTAATTACCAGAAAAGAGTGCATACCATGCTGTGTGATTTCACTGATACAAAGTTCAAGAACAAGCACCCCTAATTTATGGCCAAAGAAATTGGAGCAGTGGCCACCCTTGGGAGCCCAAAGGGAGTTACTACAAATGTACAAAAGAAGAAAAGTGACAGGTGATGTGATTCCATGGTAGTGACTTCATGGATGCATACACTGATCAATATAAAGCTTGCACACTTAAAAATTTGTGCCTCTTGGGCCAGAGAGATAGCTTAGCTGTTAAGGCACTTGCCTGTGAAGCCTAAGGACCCAGGTTCAATTCCCCAGTACCCATGTAAGCCAGATGTACAAGATGGTGCATGCATCTGGAGTTGTTTGTAGTAGTTAGAAGCCCTGGCATGCCCATTCATTCTCTCCCTCCCTCTTTCTTTTTCTCTCATAAATAAATAAATTATATACATATATATAATATATATATATATATATATTGGGTCTCTCACTCTAGCTCAGGCTTACCTGGAATTCACTATGTCATCTCAGGGTAGCCTCAAACTCACAGCAATCCTCCTCCTCCGCCTCCCAAGTGCTGGGATTAAAGGTGTGCACCACCACGCCTGGCATAAATAATATATATATTTTAAATTGTGCATCTTGTCCCTGCCTTCATTATTAAAAGAAAAAAAACTGAAAAATTTTCAGATGATCCCATTCCAACCTCTAGTTTGACAAGGGCTCCTGAGATCAGAGAAGGAAGAGATTTGCCCAAGGCCACACAGCAATTTAGCCCAGGCATAACCCAGTCCCTGCCTCATTCTCCTAATCCATCCACTAGCTGGCTTCCCCTCTATTCACCAGCTAGCCTTGCTCTCAGGAGTTCCAGGAGCTCAAGAAAGAGATGGAGGAAAAGTTGAATATCCTCCCTCCTCCAGGCCAACTGACCACAGAGCTGGGGAAGGCCTTGGGCAGCCGGGGAATCTTCTCTCTTTCAGAGTGACTCCAGTGCAGGCCTGAGGAAGTGTTGCAGTCACCTTGGCCCCTACTCCCCACTTGGCATAGGTTGAGGATGTGGTATGCAGTGCAGTGTGGGCAGGTGTGGGTGGGAGGGTGGTGGGAGCCCGGAGCAGCACAAGGAAGGTTAGCTGCGCTAGAGGCGGCCAAGCCGAGCCTCCACGGACCCACTCACCCCTAAATCACGCGGCCGTATGAATAATAAATAAGGACTGCTCGGATCCTTAATAGTAGTCGCATGTCTTATTAAACTAATATTTCACAAACTTTTATTCTCCCTGTGGTTGGAGGTCGGGAACAAAGCCTTCAGAGCCATCTGTGGGTACTGAAGGCCTGGGGGCCACCCTCCGCTGCAGCTCAGCCTATCTCCCAGGTCTAGATGGGCTTGGAGGGCCATCGGCATGTCTATTCATTCTGTCAGCATTCAACACTTGGTGACCAGGGGCTTTCTTGAAGCCAGGACAAAGGACACAGAGGTGTGGCACCTGTTCCCTAGGAGGGGAGACAGACAGTGATCCCTAGGACCTACCAGTGCTGGCACACAGTGAGGGGTTCAGACCTGAGCCTGGGGAAGGGAGGAAGAGGGCTGCTTGAAAAAGGCTTGGGACAAGCGAGGCCCAGCAGCCGCCTGGCATGCTGGATGGCATTTATGGCAAGGGACCATGCAGCTGGGCTGCAGGACCTGGCACATAGTCCCACAGTCCCAGTGTGAGACCTGCCTTTACCACCAGTCAGGTGACCTTGGGAAGACAATGTACATGTCCTGGTGATGGTCCTGCCATGTGGGGACCCAGAAGGGGGCTCTAGAGATGAAGGGGCTCCTCTGGAGCTGGAGGAGCAGGAGAATTTGGGCAGCCCCAGGCCCAGCTAAGGCCCACCAGGTGCTTATTTTTCTCTTTAGTTACTGACTTAAAGATTGGGGCTAGGGCTGGGGCATATCTCAATGGTAGAGTACTTTCCTAGCATGTACAAGACCACAGGCCCTGGGTGCCATCCCCAGCACTGGAAAAACCACAGCCATCAGATTTGCACTAAACCTTGATCCCTATCAGTGGATGCTCTCAGTGTCATGGGCCTGAAGGGAAGTTCTTTTTTGTACACATGTGTAAATGTGTGGGTAGGTACACATGAAAGTATGTGCGTGTGCTTATGAATACTACAGATTGAGGTAGGAAGTCCTCCTCAGCTGCCCTCCACCTTATTTTTGTTAATATATGTATACATTTATTTTTTTTATTTGCAAAGGGAGAGCATGAATGACCTCTTTCCAGACACATGTGTCACTTTGTGCATGTCTTTACGTGGGTACTACGGAATGGAACCCAGACCATGAGGCTTTGCAAGCAAGTTCCTTTACCACTGAGCCATGTCTCCAGTCTCCCCCCCCCCACCACCACCTTATTTTTTGAGATAGGGTCTCCCACTGAATCGGGAGTACCCCGATTCACCTAGACTAGCTAGCCAGCTTGGGTCCTTCTGTCTCTGCCTCTACAGCACTGGGATTACAAGCCAGTGTCACCACACTCAGTTTGTCCATGGGTGCTGGGGATCTGAACTCAGGTCCTCATGCCCCAGTCTACTTGGTCACCAGCCTAGATTGCTGTTCTGAACACCAAATTTGTGTCCATGGATGGAACATCTCCCAGGCCCTCAGACTACACAGTGCACAGACTTCCCCGTCTGCCTATAGGCCTTTCTCACCCCTCCTTATGGGTAATAAGGAACTATCAGGCACAACTCCTCTGTCTTCCGCTCTCCACCTCATCCAGGCCAGTGAATTCTGCCAATCCTGCTTTGGAGCTGATGTCATACCTTCATCCTCCATCTACTCACGGCCAAGGCTATTTTCCTGTAGAACCCCTCCTAGGTCATCCTGGGTCCTCTGTCCCTAACCCCATCCAACTCATGCCTGCTGTCAGATTGTCTTCACAGACACTCAGGTGTGAGGTCCTAAAGCCTTCAAGGCTGTCATCCATTACCAACTAGATCACCCTGGCTTGTAAGCCAGTGTTCCAAACACCAGCTCATCTTTCCCAAGTCCCCTCTGACCATCCTCTCCATGCTGTGGGGTCTTAACTCTGCTCCCTCAAAGATCTGTAACAGAGAAAAACAAAGCATGATGTTGATTGGCCCAGGAATAATCATATTGCCTAAGTTTCAGTAGCTATGATGATTCTAGAATGGAATATCAAGGGATGGTCTGGGACCCCCTAAGAGGAGGCAGTGTTCATGCCAGACAGCTGTGGGTCTGCTCAGAAGAGGTTGTATCAGATAGGTGACTGTAGCAGTTACCTTCTCGATGCTGGGACAAAACATCCAACCAGAAGCAGCTTATGGAAGGAATGGGCTTATTTCCACTTACAGTTTCGAGGTAAATTTCATCATGACTGGGGTTCGGGGCAGGGGGGGTGGCTAGGGGAAGATGGCAGAGCAGGCAGCCAGGGCGTCACATCGTGTCACAGCAGCAGGAAAGAAGTGGTCTGAGTGAACCAGCTAAAACACACAGTAGGCTGGGCTAATAAACCCCAAGTTTACATTCCCAGTGACACACCCCCTCCAGCAAGGCTCCACCTCCCTAAGTCTCCACCACTTTCCCAAATTACCACCAGCTGAGGAGCAAGTGTCACTATACAGGAGCCTGCAGGGGACATTTTACATTCAAACACCCACAGTGAACTATTCAGCTAAGCAAGATGCCGAGCTGAAAGTGTCTCGGTTCCCACAAAAGGATGAAGGCTCTCTGGGAACAGATTTGCACACAAAGGGGACACAAGGGATGGACAGAGGCATGCAAATAATGAGCAGCTTCTCGGAGCTGTTGAAATTTAGACAGTACTACACTTCATGATCATAGTCTATACCTAACCAAGGGGCTCTCCAGTGGCGTGCCCCAGGGCTTAGTCCTGTTCCTTTGGGCTCTCATTCCCAGGTATGCGAATGAAGATCCCACAGAGCAGGGGCAGAGAGCTATGTTGACTCAGAACCAGGGTAAAGAGAGACAGCTCAGGGCTCCATCTGAGCCGTGTGTGTGTGTGTGTGTGTGTGTGTGTGTGTGTGTGTATGAATGTGCATGTACGTGGGCATGCATATGTGTGAGTGTGGAGGACGGAGGTTGACACCAGGTGTATTTCTCAATGGCTCCCCTCTTTATTCTTAATTTTTTTTTTTCTGGTTTTTTCAAGGTAGGATCTCACTCTGGCCCAGGCTGACCTGGAATTCACTATGTAGTCTCAGGGTGGCCTCGAACTCACAGCAATCCTCCTACCTCTGCCTCCCAAGTGCTGGGATTAAAGGCGTGCGCAGCCACGCCCAGCTCCCTCTTTATTCTTACTGAAGCTGAGTCTCTTACTCAAACCTAGAGCTTGTCCACCCACTTGTTTAGCTTGTCAACTTGTCCCAGGGATTCTCAGTGACTGCCTAGGTGGGCTACCACATCCACCTGGCATTCAGACCCCGGGGGTTGGGACTCCTAACTCAGGTTCTCCTGCTGTGTGGCAAGTGCCTTTTATCCACTGAGCCATCTCCCCAGGCCCCCATATGGGTTCTTCAATGTGGGTGCCAAACATGCAAGTTCCGAACTCTGAGCTGCCCAGCTTGAACACTGTGGCATCTAGAGGAAAGAGAGAGTTCCTGTTGCTGCCTCTGCCAGGGAGGGGACAGCCAACCAGCTTGGGAGTAATATTTGAAGCAGCTGAGCGTGGTGGATTAGAAAGAAGGGTTTGGGGTGGGGTACAGTGAAGAGTTCCCAGGTGCTGCGGGGGTGGGGGGAGAGCTGGGGTAGATGGAGGGGGTGGGGGAGAAGCCAAACCAAAGCTGTCCCCATAGCACATCGTGAGGAAGGGCCTTCTCCGAGTGAGAGCTCCTGGTATGGAGGAAGCCCAGGTAAAGCTGGTGACTGCGGGGAGCAACCCCGGAGGAAGGGAGTGTGCCTCTATGCCCCTAAGAATGCCTGGAGCTCCGATTCACCTACAGACCCAAATCTAACCTCACCTCTGATGGCTGGTTTCCCCAAGGCCTCTGGCCCCCTCTCATCTCATTCCCCTGTTTGTTTCGCTGGTGGTAAACGGGTACACTGTCTCACACACACACTGGGGCCCAAATGTGCAGATTCAGGGAGGAAGTGACCTGCACAAGGTCACATAACTGGGCTCAGGACTGGAGCTGGGATTTCAACCCAGCACTGGGAGGCACCCCCAGGACTGGCAGGGTGATCAAACAAGTTCACACATGAGAATATGGAGCAGAGGGAGTGCACGCAGCACTCCCGGGCAATGCTGGCCTTTGTTACGCAGGACCTCTTTTCTTTGTCTCTTCTCATTGCCTGCCCCACTTCACCCAGCCCCAGGTTCCCTCGTATTCCTCTCAAGGTCTGTCTGTCTTGCCTCCCCTCCCTGCCCTCATCTCTCCCTCCCTCTGTGTCTCCCTGTCCCTTTCCCAACAGCCCCCCATGCCTGGGCCCCACGTCCATGTTTCTGCTTCTCTTGCCTCCTGGCGCCTCTCATTCCCAACATGTTCTTTGTCTTTACAGCCGGCCTGGGTCTCTCCCTCTCTACATTTATGAGCTGGCGCGTTAGTGGACAGGGCAGAGGATTGGAGGCCACTCACTAGTGACCCATCTCTCCGATCACCTTGTTATTTATCACCAGGGACGCCAGTGTTTCCATAAATTACCTCGACCTGGAGCCACCCGCGCCAGAATCAATAGTCGCCTCTCGCCTAATACCCAATTATTAATAATCACGGGGGGAAGGGTGGCCAGACATGGCCAGACGTGGCACTCTGGGCTCTTGTCTGCCAGGGGGAGGGAGCAGGCTGCAAGGGAGCTGGTATTTCTCTATGAGATGCCTGTGCAAAGCAAGAAATGAGGTCTAGAGGACAAGCTATGGGGCCCTCATGTCTAGGGTCTGGCCGAAGAATCTGAGGCCTGGTTCCACTTCTCTGAGGGGACAGGCAGACCCTTGTCTCAGTGCCACCAGTCTTAGGAAAGGAGACATGGCCAAACACTGAAGTCTGCTCTAAGGACCTCAGAACCCTAGAGATGAGAGTGCCCCTTCCCAAGGGAGGGGCATTTTGGAAGGCCCTGTCCCACCTCGCTGCAGGCTGACTGGAGGCTGCCCCAGCCAATCCGGGGATGAAACCCTTCTACCAGGAGCTACAGTGGTTAGAGAGAGGAGTTCCCAGAGACAGATGTGATGTAGGAGGGATGCACAGGACATCTTAAGGGATGGCTCCAGGTTGGGGCTCTGGGGGCAGGAATCAGAACTGCTTCCTGAGGAAGGAAGGATCCAAGGCAGGCAGAGACAGAGCCCCAACACTCTCACAGATGGAAGCATTGATCAAACTGTAACTGATGAACACACACGCAGGCATACAAACGTGCATACACACAGAAAACCAAATACACATTTCTAGCTATGCACACAGATCCCTCCGAATTCCACCACTCACAAGTGCAGACCCAGGCACCCTCACAGACACCCTGCACACCACCCTTTTGTGCACCCTGCGTGCAGGCAGTGGCCTGTAAAGGCATCTCGCCTGAGCAGGCTGTCGGCAGTTCTGCACCTCTGTGAGCCCAGTCGGTGCCAACACTGCCACCATGTGGCCCAAGGTGCACAGTGCACCGGCTACAAGGCCAGTGGTGGAGAATGGGAAGGGAAGAGTACCTCCGCCTCTTCCCAAGTCTTGGAACTTTCCATTAGGCTACTCCAAAGAGGCTGCACATCAGCCTGAAGAACAGGGATCAGATTGTGGTGTGGCTGGAGCTGGCTACTGTGGGCAGTGCTGTCCACCCAGCAGTGGCCCCTGGGCCAAGTCTCTGCTTCCCATGGCTGAGGTCTGGTGGAAGGCAGACTCCCATCCCAGCACAGACTGTACAGGGTGTCTAAACTCTCAAGGACTATCTAACCCATGGCTTCATCATTCATTCATTTATTCATTCATTCATTAGTTCCTCCACTTGTTCTTTCACTGAGATCACAGTTTGTATTTGGGTACAATGCTACAATGACATTGTGGTAAGTAATGTAGGCAGGTCCCTGTCCTAAATGTCATGGAATTTAGAGATCATACTACAGATATATAGTAGGTTAATCACCGGAAATTGCCTGTAGGGTTAAGTTCAAAATATGACTATTGGCAATTTTTCTGATTCACCCTAATTGTGATTTGTAATTAATATTCCAAGAAAGGGGCTGAGGGTCTCCACCTAGAGAGGGCAGTGTCATAGAAGGCTTCCTGTAAAGGCTGAGTCTAGGCTAGACTTGAAAGAATAAGCAGCGATTAAATAGCCGAAGAGGGTGAGAATTGCTGTGCAAAGCCCCCAGGGCAGGAGGGAGCTCGAGTGTGGTGGAAACCAATAGAAGGCCAGTGTGGTTAGACTCAAGAGCCAAGAAGAGGAGGGGAGGATGAAAGTGCACAAACCAGGCCATCTCCACAGGGCCTGAAACACGCTGTGTTTAGAACTAGGGCCCCTTGGAGACGCTCGCTGGAGAAGGTTGCAAGTAGAGGAACGTCACAATGACCTTGGTGCTTTGAAAAGCTCGCTCTGTCTGCAAGGCTTGTAGCTGCCACCACCATCCAGGGGAGAGATGGAGAGAGCCTGGGCAGAGGAGGCATCTTTTGATTTTGAGCCTAACTTTTGTCCTCTGTCAAGTGGGGCTGTTGTTTCCACTTGACAATGAGAGTGGATCAGAAGATGTGTGTCCAGCACCCTGTGAGTCGTGGGGCTCCATCGCGTGGCAGCTGTGATCCCTCATCTTGTTTCCATGTGTGCATGTGTCCATGTGTGGATGAGTGTGTGTGTAGGGGGATGTGTGTGCACACATGTGCATGTGCATGTGGAGGTCAGAGGACAACTTCAGCTGTCATTCCTCAGGCACTGGCCACCTTGTTCAAGACAGGCTCATTCACTGATGTGGAACTCATCAAGTAAAACAAGCTGGCTGGCCCACAAACCCAGCATGCACGTGCCTCTGCCTTGCCAGTGCTGGAATTGCAGGCATGCGACACCATGCCTGTCCTTTTACATGGGTTCTAGGGATGTGAACTCAGGTCCTCATGCTGGCATGGCAAGCACTTTACCCACTGAACCATCATCTCCCAGCTCTGATTGCTTATCTTCTTCATGGCTAGACACAGGGGCATACGAAGGGCAGTTGGGGAAACTGAGGCTTAGGGCTATTAAGACACACACTGGGCTGGAGAGATGGCTTAGCGGTTAAGGCGTTTGCCTGCAAAGCCAAAGGATTCCGGTTCCACTCTCTAGGACCCACACAAGCCAGATCCACAAGAGGGCACATGCATCTGGAGTTTGTTTACAGTGGCTGGAGGCCCTAGCATGCCCATTCTCTCTCTCTCCCTCTCTCTCTATGCCTCTTTCTCTCTCTCTCAAATAAATAAATAAATTAATTTAAAAAAATATATAAATGTTTTAAAAAAGACACACACTGAATAGTAGTATTGAGGTTTGATAGCACAGCTGCTCCCTCCAACTACACTTGTTATTTTTTTAAGATTTATTTTTATTTATTTATTAGAGATAGACAGAGAGAAAGAGAGAGAGAGAATGGATGTGCCAGGGCCTGTAGCCACTGCAAATGAACTCCGGATGCATGTGCCAGCCTGCTTACGTGGGACCTGGAGAATCGAACCTGGGTCCTCAGCCTTCATGGGCAAACCCCTTAACCACTAAACCATCTCTCCAGCCCTACACTTGCTTTTGTTTAAATCTTAGGTCTAGAAAGGGGAGTTACTCCCGTACCTCAGTTGTGATAGAGTCATGTGAGATCACTCTTCTGGCCTGTTATTACTGAGACTAGTATGAGGCAACCATCCCCAGAGCCATTGTGCACCAGGCCTGATGACAAGAACTACAAGGGAACACCGCAGGTGATTCAGGGACGCGTTCAGCACAGTTCTTGGCTTTGGCCACATGCAAAAGAGCTTCAAGTGTCCTGCACAGTTGCTGAGGAATCACTTCATGGAATACTACACACCCACTAAAATTGATAGGGACAGCATTCGTTTGTTGATGTGGAAGCTAAGCTTTGTCATTCAGAGTTTTAAAAAGAAGACCATGAGTCACATGCAGTGTCACACATTTATAAACTCAACTACTTGGGAGACTGAGGCAGGAGGATCTTTTGAGCCCAGGAGCTCAAGACCTGTCCGATCTCATCTCTTAAAGTAACCTCCCCAAGATGACAACATTCACAGATTCTCACTTGGCATTGCATGTACATCATATTTTCTGGATTCTGAAATATACCTGCTTTCACATTTTAGTATTTGTGAAGCCAGGATGTGGGCTGTACTTGATATATATATAATACAGCTCTTTAGACCTATGTGACTACATCCAGAATACTTCCACAATCATTCTCCTAGAAAAAAAAAACAGAAAAAAATACATCACCCATGGATTATATACACACCCATGACACCTTTCAGAAAGATAGAAACCAGGGAATTAGAATTCATTCATTCACGGTGACTTTCACTCTCTTCCTCAACCCTTGTGTGAAGGATTGTGTGGATTATTTCCAAACTGAGCACACATTATCTGTGTAATCAGAAAGAAAAGAATTACAATTTCTACATCATCAGACAAAACAAAAGCTCCACTCAGAGGATCTTCTCTTACAAGGTAGGCTGAAGGATTGCCCAACAGGGTCCAGACCTGAGCTGCTGGAATCCCAAAGAGGAGAGGGAAAGTCACAAGACTTTGCAGCCCAGGGGAGGGAGGAGCTGGCCTCCTGAGACAGAAGGAGTTTGGGTGGATGGAGTCCAGTGTAGGCGCATCAGGCAAAGGGTTCAGAGTAAGAGGAGGAAGATTCCTGGTTAAAAGGGCTGGAGGAAGGTAGTGTGACTTGTAGTGTGACTTGAGTCCAGGCAGTTGGCGGCAGTTAGCATAAGAACACTGGCTACTACTTACTGTCCCTGTACCCTGCATTGGACACTGCTCAGAGTATCCCGTACCTGTTTTGTTATTGTTACCAGATGAACTGTCCTCACCCAGACTCACATGTGGACATCTGACCCCACTTCCTCACAATGTGGCTGTGTCCAAAGAAAAGTCTTCAAGACAGAAGTGGTTTGAGAGTGAGGCTAGGGTGGATCCTAATCCCGATAAACAAAGGAGGCGAGGTCACAGGCGTTCAGAAGAAAGATGGTGGGAGACCCCTGGGGAGTAAATATTGTCTATAAGAGAGAGACCTCAGCTAACCTGAGACTACATAGTGAATTCCAGGACCGCCTGGGCTAGTGTGAGACCCTGCCTTGAAAAACAAAAAAAAACAAACAAAAAAAAAGAGCAGGAGGAACCAGACACGTGGATACACCCATCTCAGACACACAGCCTCTAGAATGGTGAGCAGACAAGTCTCTGTGGTTGAAACTGATTGAAATGATACTTGTCTTGGTACGTGGCTGTTTTTTTTTTTTTTTTTTTTTCCACAACAGACCAGCCAGCTTCATTTGCACAAAGACCCCTAAAGGTGGGGATTGCAACTTTTTGACTAGGTAACAAGCTGCCTCCACCACTGGGCCTAAAGATGGCCATGATTTGTTTTGCTCAAGGCCTCTGCAGGGACCACTCATTTCCACTCCACATGGTGTCCCCTGGGGTAGATGAAAGTCAAGATGGCACCCTCTATGGCTGGCTGGTTGGCATTGACTGTTGACAGGGTATCGGTGATGGGCTTCCTCTGAGTGTTGTCCATGGAGTCCAAGGGTGGGCATCCCAAAGGAAGAGGACAAAATGGCATGGCATTTTTTTTTAATTTTTTTTTGTTTATTTATTTTGTTTATTATTTATTTGAGAGTGACACACACACACACAGAGAAAGGGGCAGATAGATAGACAGAGAATGGGCCTACCAGGGCCTCCAGCCACTGCAAACAAACTCCAGACACATGTGCCCCCTTGTGCATCTGGCTTATGTGGGTCCTGGGGAATTGAGCCTCGAACTGGGGTCCTTTTGCTTCACAGGCAAGCGCTCAACCACTAAGCCATCTCTCCAGGCCTGCATGGCATTTTATGGCCCAGCTGTAGGAGTTTACAGTGGCAGTGACCAAAGTCTACTCAAGTTCAAGGAAAGGTACTACTGTCCCCACAATCCCATAGGAAGAGTACGTTCATGTTATGACTGCCATCTTTAGGAAAGACCGTCTGTCTCAGCAGATACATTATCTCCATTTTGCACACAAGGAAATGTAGTAGGAAGGGATTTAAATAGGTGAAGCTCATGCAGTTGTGAGTGATGGCATCAAGTATGTGGGTGCAGGGTCAGGAAAGGCCTTGAAAGCCAAGTTCAAGTTTTAAGTTTAAAATGGGCAGGCACTGGAAAACCACTGAAGTGGGCTGGAGAGATGGCTTAGCAGTTAAAATGCTTGCCTATGAAACCAAAGGAGCCAGATTCAATTCCCTAGGACCCACATAAGCCAGATGCACAAGGTGTCTCATGCGTCTGGAGTTTGTTTGCAGTGGCTAAAGGCCCTGGTGCCCTCTCTCTCTCTCTCTCTCTCTCTCCCCCTCTTTCTTTCTCTCTCTCTCAAACAAATAAAATAAAAGTGTTTAGAAAACCACTGAAGTTTTTTGAGCATATATGCGTGTGCAGTGCATATGCATATGTGTATGAATATTGTGGTGGTTTGAATCAGATGTCTCCCATAAACTCATGGGTTTTCAATAACATGTGGGGGCAATTTGGGTGATGGACCCTTGCTAGAGGAGATGTGGTACTAGGGGCAGGATTAGAGGTGTTATAGCCCAGCTTCCCCTTTGCCAGAGCCTGGCTCACCCTCTTGTTGCTTTTTGCCAGCTGCTGTGGTAAGAAGTGATGTCTAGCTTCTACTCTACCATCCTTTCCCTGCCATGCTGAAATGTCCAAAATAAACCCTTCCCTCCCATCAGCTGTTCTGTCCCACCAATATGAAAGTAATCTGTGTGTGGGTACGCTTGTATGTGCAGGTGCATGTGCATGTGTGTGTGTGTGTGTGTGTACACGTGGAGCTCAGAGGTTGATGTCATGTGTTTCCATGCATTGTATTCCACCTTATTTATTGAGATGGAGTCTGTCACTGAACCCAGAGCTCACTGATCTGGTTAGTCACACTAGCCAGTTTGCCCTGGAGATCTCTGGAGTGCTGGGATTATAGCTGAAACCATCATGCCCGCCTGGTAGTTATGTGAGTTCTGAAGATCCACCAAGTGCACAGCAAGCACTTTATCTGCTGAGCCTCCCCCAGCTCTTCCACTGAGTTTTGTGAGGCACACAGTGACACTTAGACATATCCGAGGACAATCACTTTAAATGCAGAACAGAAAGGAAGGGAGAAGGACAGTCTTCAGGTAATGTGGCTGGGGTCACAGGGGAAAGGAAGGGTCTAATCCAGTCCAGGGCATTTCTAGGGAGGACAGGGTGGAAGGGAGCGTCTCCCTTCCACTACATGGTGATTAGTGTTGGTCTGGGCCTCTGAGGACCAGCTGAGGTTCACAATGCCATGGCTCCCTGACAGCCAGTGTCTCAAGATGTCTTATGGTGGACCTGTCAGGAGCTCTTCTTCAGAGTGCCTGAGAGTCCTGTTGGCCCTTCTTATGGGCTTTGGGCTCTAGCAACCTGCTGGGTTTAGTCTCACAGAATAAATGAGTCCTTGGTATTTGCTGAATGAACAAACAAATAGGTGAATGAATGGATGAATGAATGAAAAGGAAACCATGCTAACAAGAAAGACAAAGGCAAAGAGGGCTTCATGTAAAACTACAAAGAAACAGTTTTGACCTGGATGGTAACTAAAAGTTCCACAGAGATTAAGCTCTAGCTTGAGACATTTTCATAAATGAGCAACAAGGAAAATACAAGAGTAAAATAGACCTGAACCCTAATTGGAAATATTGACTGTCAACCATGGCTGTCCACCAACGAGCCAACCAGCAATCCTGTCCAGCCCACAAAGGCAAGGCTGGACCTTAGAAGAGGATGGGCCTGTCATCCCTGCCCTGTGAAGGACAACTGTCACATCTTCACTCAGTGCCCTTCTTCGTCTATAGAGCTTTGGTTTTCTCAGCTGCAAATCAGGGCACTAGGTACACAGTGCCAACCACCTGGACCTCAGCCTGGGTGGGACTGTAGAGGCTCCTGCAGTGGTATGGGTTTGGGGTAGGCACCTGCTCGCATTTCTTCTCCCACACTAGACTGGGGACTCCTTATGTCCAAGGCTCAGCTGGGCCAGGCTGGAAGACTTGGAAGTTTGAGAGGCTAGGTGCAGTGTGGAAAAAGAGTTACTTATGTGGCTGTCCAGTCTGAGGAATGGCTGGGTCAGACTGTGGCCTGGATGCCAGCCAGGAAGCCCTGGCCTTCGCAGACCAGGCAGAGCCAACCAGGTCTACAGGAACCAGCCAGGCATGAATGGGGGACTCCCAACAGCAAGAGACCTAAGAGAGAGAGAGAGAGAGAGAGACCAAGACCTGAGCTCAGGGAACAGCTACAATGTGTCCCCATTTACAGGTGAGGAAACTGAGGCTCAAAAGCATGACTCTATGAAGACTTTGGGCCTAGACCTTCTGAACTATGTGTCTTGTCCACTTTGAAGACAGCAAGGAGGGGACATTGACCAGGTGGCCAGGGAGGCATCTTGGAACCAGGGGAGGAGTGCCTTATGCGCCTCTTCACTTCAAGCTTCCCCTGAACCTCCAAGGAGTGTTCTCTGACTTCTCTGTCCAGAGCAGCCTGAAATGGGAGAAAGCAAAAACAAAACAACACAAAGAAAGTAGACTTCTCCCTTCCCATGTGTCCCAAATGAAGGTCCCTGGCCCTCTTGTTAGGTGGGGGTCAGTTGAGAGGCCTTTGAAGAGTAAAAACAGGCGAGGCGGGCTGGAGAGATGGCTTCGTGGTTAAGATGCTTGCTTGGGAAGCCTAAGGGCCCAGGTTCAATTCTCCAGGTCCCGTGTAAGCCAGATGCACATGGTGGCGTATGCATCTGGAGTTCATTTGCAGTGACTAGAGACCCTGGAGCACCCATTCTCTTCCTCTCTCTCCCCCCCTTTCTCTGATAATTAAATAAGTAAAAATAAATCTTATTTAAAAAAGCAGATGAGGAAGGACTACA
The DNA here is from genome assembly GCA_036365145.1 of Orientallactaga sibirica. Lineage (NCBI taxonomy): Eukaryota > Metazoa > Chordata > Mammalia > Rodentia > Dipodidae > Orientallactaga > Orientallactaga sibirica. The sequence continues at coordinate 8,112,183 of JAEOAD010000034.1, read as the reverse complement.
GAAGCCCCAAATGTCCCACCTTCTGCCTGGATTCACCTGAGACCCTAGGTCCTGCATGCCTACTATGTAGTGTGGCCTGGAAGAGGCCTCCATATTCCTGAGCATTCCAGGATGAAAATGTGGAACTCTGGGACGTGTGTCTGGCTTCATGCAATACTCAGCCCTCATCTTTAGCTTGCTGCCATCGTCACTCAGCTGGGATCCCTTGTGGGTCACCACTCAGCTCTCTGCTGCCTGGTCAGGGCAGAGAGTTCTCTCTGGGCACTAGAATGGACCACAGTCTCTTCAGGCCATCAGTAGCTCGGCAGGTCTCAGCCTTGCCCACACCTTCTCCAGCTGGCTCAGCTCAAGGCCAAGTTCACACAGCTCTTTGGACACTGATTCAAACAGCTCCCCACTCAGCAGTCTGGCCTTTAGCCAGGCCAGGTCCTGAAACAAGATCCCAGCAACTACCTCAACCCAGCTTGCCCAAAAAGCCCTGTACCTCACCTTCCCCCAAAGCCTGCCTCTCCCCTGCTCCCACCAGTTCTGTTAGATTTGACATTTGTCCTGTGGCCCAGCCTCCCAGGAGAAATCCCCTCCCCTTGCAGCCCTGCCTGGGGACCCCGGTTAAGTTCCAGCTGGCTGGTGAGCCCAGCCAAGCATCACAGCTCCTGCGACATCCCTGAGTGACAGAAAACAACTCGCTCCTTCCAAGAGGCGAGGCTCTGACAAACACTCACTAGGAAATAATAAAGTGGCAAAATAATTCTGCATCGGACACACTCACCAGAGCAGAAAGCGTCTGCGGAGGAGACAACATCTTGTACCATCTATCTTCCTTAAATCCCCACGCTGTGACAAAGTGGAAGGCGAAATCATGATGAATGATCGGACACATTTAGCCAGTACCTGTGCTCTGTAAGGAGCGTGGCCGGGGAAAGGGGCTCTAATGAAGATCTGCGCCCCCCCACCCCCCGCCCCAATCCAGCCTCGTTGGAAACAAGTCTTTATTACGAAATTGGCGCCTGGTTTTCATACCACGCAGGCTGGAGGTGCGAAGTGTGACATGAATTAACTGCGGCCCCTGCAGGGTCAGTCCAGCCCTCGCTGGCAGTACAGAGACAAACGGGTTCGGCTCCCGCCACCATCCTGTGTCTGGTTTGACAAGGTGCCAGTCGCCTTCCGATTGTGCGGGGGAACACGCCTCGGTTTTGTTCCTCCCCGGCCCGCCATCATTTATTCTGCTGCCTCATTTGAATATGATGAATACTGTAGTCCTTTATTTGTTCACAACAACCAAATAATTGTAGATCCGTGGGCTTCGGGGCAATTAATCACATTTTTCCCTCCACCAATCCACTATAAACATGACATTGAACAATAAAGTACATTAACCTCTGCTTTGCACAAAACTTTACTTATTTAAACACTGCAAGGTTATTTGTTTTCTTTCTTGCCAGGCCCCTGCCACCAGGGAAGGGTAGTGGGGAGAGGAGGGGTACCCCGTATCAACAACCACTAAGGCCCATTCTGATGCCCCAGCCCAGACAGGCTGGGGCCTGGAGTCAGAGGCAAGCAGGTGTGGTTAGGAGCTGTTAGGGTAGCACTTGCACCTGCGTGCATGTGTGTGTGTGTGTGTGTGTGTGTGTGTGTGTGTGTGTGTGTGTGTGTGCATTCATATGCACGGATAGGATGACTGTACCACATGGGTGTCTGTATGCACATATGTTTGTGTATGCCTGTTCTCAGACTAGAGGTGTGTATGTATTCACATATGTGTGTATGATGTATATATATGCGTGTGTGTGTGTGTGTGTGTGTATTTGCATAAGCTTTCCTTGGTGTACATGTGTGGTCGTTTTAAATTATGGTTGCAAATTCTTTCATAGTCCCCTAGTCAGAAGAGATCTATGTCCCCTCCTCCTTCAATATGGATGGACTTGAGACTCACCCATAAGTGTGACACTGTGAGATTTCCACGAGCAAGTCATAAAGGCCATGCAATGCCTGCAGTGTTCACAGAACAATCACTCTGGGACTTCCAAGCTGTTGTGAGACCACAATGCAAGAGAGGTCTGAGAGGGGCCTGGAGGCCTACAGAAAAGAGAAGAGAGGGTCCTGATAAGCACGCAGCCATCCAAGCCATCCCAGCCCCAGTGCAGACAGGTGAGTGAAGGTGCCTCCAAGCCACTTCACTTCCCAGCTGAGCCCTGAATACTGCAGAGATGAGACAAACTGTCCCCATGGCATCCCATAGATTCTGAGCCCACAGGCTCGTGGCATGTAGCAGCACAGCCTTGCTTTGTGCCACCAAGATTCTGTGCAGCAATAGGTGATAGATAGCTGCGCCTGAGAGTCTGCACACATGGAAGTATGACATAGGTATGACAGTGAGTGTAGGTGAGTACGTGTGTGTGGGCATGCAGTGATGCACTCATGTCCGTGTGTGTGTGTGTGTGTGTGTGTGTGTGTGTGTGTGTGTGTGCATGAGACATTCATTCCTCCACTCAGCACCTGCCAGGTCTTTTGGGTGTGTGGGACACATCAGAGAACAAATCCCAGACTATGTCCTTGTGGGACTTTGATCTTAAGAGATGGCTAAGCAAAAAAAATGGTAGACCTAACGAACTGTCACTGAATGGTGTGTGGTATGGAAAAGTGAAACCAGAGCTAGGTGAGGGGACTGGCAGAGCTGAGGACTGGCAGTGGGCTGTGGTTTTACAGGAGGTGACCATGAGGGGCCCCTGGAGAACATGACTGTGATGGTGAACCTTCATTGTCAACCTGACAGGAGTTGGAACCACTTACGAGACACACTTCTGTGAGGGTGATTCCAGAGTGCTTCCACTGAGGTGGGAAGACCTTCTGTGACTATGGTAGCACATCCCATGGGCTGGGTCCTGGACTGAATGAAAGGTGAGAGCCAGCTAAGTCCCAGCATTCATGTCTCTCAGCTGTGATGGCAGGCACAACCTGACCAGCTATGTCACACTCCTCTGCCATGCCTTTTCCACCTCAAACTGTGAGTCAAAATAAACCTTTCTGGGCTGGGGAGATGGTTTGGTGGTTAAAGGTGTTTGTTTGCAAAGCCTGATGGCTTGAGTTTGGTTCACCGGTACCCATGTAAAGTCAGATGCACAATGTGGCACATATGTCTGAAGTTCGTTTGAAATGGCAAGAGGCCTTGGCATGCCCGTTTTCTCTCTCTCTCCTTGAAAATAAGTAAATAAAAGTAAATAAATAGTGAGCCTTTCCTTTCTCAAACTGCCTTTGTCAGTTGTCACACCAATGAGAAAAGTAACCAACAGAATAACATTGGACAAGTTCTCAAAAAGTCTAAAACAGTAAGTGTCATGGGTTTTATTCTGTCCCCCACCAAGTCTCACATACGCATGTTAAGGTCCTAACCCCCAGTACTCAGAATGTGACCCTCTTTGAAAGTAGAATGATTATAGATGTAATCAATTAAGAGAAGAGATGAAGCTGGGTGTGGTGGCACAAGCCTTTATTCCCAGAATTCGGGAGGCAGAGATAAGAGGATCACTGTAAGTTCGAGGCCACTCTGAGATTACATAGTGAATTCCAGGTCAGCCTGGGCTAGAGTGAGACCCTACCTTGAAAAAAAAAAGAGAGAGAGAGAGAAGAGATGAAATTAATGAGGGCCAGGGAGCTAGCTCGGTGGATAAAGTGCTCCCCTTGCAAGGGCAAGTACCTAAGAAAGATCTCCAGACCCCATAGAAAGCCAGACACTGAATGGTGTCTCTGATCCAAGTGCACTTACAGCCAGTAGGGAGAGAGAGAGAGACACGAGGATCTTCTGGAAGCTTTTGGTCAGCTATACTTGGAAAATGCAGTGGTGAGACCCTGCTTCAAATAAGGGAGAAGGAGAAAACCAATACCTGAATTGTCCTTGGGCTTCCCCTCAAATGCCACCCACACTCACACCCAGGAACCTGCACACACACACACACACACACACACACACACACACCATACATGTAGCAGCTACCTTCCCATTGTGGGACAAAATACCCAACCCAAAGCTGCTTATAGGAGGAAAGGGTTTATTTTGGCTTACTGTCTCGAGGGGAAGCTTCATCATGGCAGGGAAAGCATGGCATGAGCAGAGGCTGGGCATCACATCTTGTCACAGCAGCTGGGAGGCAGTGGCAGGAGTTAGTTCTTGAACACCCAGTGGGCTGAACTAACCACCCCCAGTGACACACCTCCTCCAGCAAGGCTCCACCTCCCAAAGATGGAGTTCCACAATTGCCCCAACTTGTCACAGCTGAGAATGAAGTATTCAAAACACATAAATCTATGGAGGACATTTCATTGAAACTACCACAACATGAGAGAGAGAGAGAGACAGAGAGAGAGAGAGTCATGGGAGTCAGGTGGGCTCTTAATTCACTGTGGCTGATGTCCTTATAAGAAAGAAAAAAAAAAAAAAGCCACACACAAAGACAGGGACACAACAGGGGTTGGGGGAGACCGTGCAAAGACAATGGCCCAGATTAGAGTGATGAATCTACAATGTGAGGAGCACTGAGGATTTGCTACAGCATCTGAAACCAGGATGAGAAGGGACCTCTCTCCTATAGCTCTATTCCAAGGGGGTCTGGACCCTTTGATCCTGACATCTCACTTCCAGAATGGTGAGACTAGCTCTTGTTTTAAACCACCCAGCATCTAGTACTTTGTTATTCAGCCCTGCTTCACTATATTCACTATACTTCACTATACTTGGGAGGTCTGGAGAATTAGCAGTCCAGGCAGGGGATTGGCCAGTATGAGAGCCCTATGATGGGCAAGCAGAAGCAAATTCCAGGATTGGCAGGGTGGGGCGTGTGAAGAAAGAGTAGGAGGAAGCTTAAGGCAAGCCAGGGACAAGGACAATTCATGCAGTTATGGGCTGTTGTAGAGGCATGGCGTTTATTCACAATAAACTGTAGAGCTGTTGAGAGTTGTGAGCATGACATTCTCTAGCCAGGACCTACAAGGCTCCCTCTCATGCCATGAAAATGGTCTATGAGGGGTGGGTAGAGAAGAGAGAGCAATTTGAAGTCAGCTGTGTGTGGTGGTGCAAACCTGTAATCCTAGCACTCTGGGGGTGGAGGCAGGATCGAGCGTCAGGAGTTGAAGACCAGCCTAGACTATGTGAGACCCTGTCTCATAAAAACAAACAAAACCAAGAGAGAGAGGGAGAGAGAAAGGAGGAGGAGGAGGAGGAGAAGTCAACTGCAATTAAATAGCAATCCATAATAGTGGAGCAGACCAGGTGGTGACAGAAGTGATGAGACATTGTTAGGGATGTGTTTGAAAGGTCCAGGCAGCAGAACTTCCTGATGGGATGAACTATAGAGTGTATGAAAAGAGCCAAAGATAAGCCGGGCGTGGTGGCGCACGCCTTTAATCCCAGCACTCGGGAGGCAGAGGTAGGAGGATCGCTGAGAGTTCGAGGCCACCCTGAGACTACAGAGTGAATTCCTGAGCCAGAGTGAGACCCCCAAAAAAAAAAAAAAAAAAAAAGCCAAAGATGATGTCAAGATTTCTAACTTGAGAACCTGGAAGGAGAGAGCCCTGATCAGGAAGGACAGAGGGCTGTAGGACTTTTGGGGCGGGAGAGAGCTGATCATGTGAGCATCTGCGCATTAGTAGGTCATCGTGTGCGCCACCTGAAGGCTGATGTGTGCACTCACACGTGACAGTGTGCATATTGTGCCTGAGTGAGGGTCTGCATGGACACTTGGGTGCACTATGGACATATATGGGTCTGTGGCTTTCATGAGTCTGGGGTTAAGAATTTCAGTCTTTAAGAGGTGTCTGAGTGGGAGTTAGCAATGTGTTTTTATGTGTGTATGTGTGTGATGTTTGTAGTGTGCAGATGTGTGTGTGTATGTGTGTGTGTGAAGGCGTGTGTGAAGTGCGTGTAGGTGTAGAAAAGGGTAGCCAGCCTCCTGCCACATGGCTTGTTTGGTGGATGTGGTGCAGGTAATTGACACAGGAATTGCTATTCCAAGTTCTTAGACTCTGCACCACAGGTGGAGCCTGCCCATTCAAGCTCTCATGGATAAAGGGGTGCTGAAAGTGGTCGACATCCCATGATGGGGGTGAGAGCCAGTTACTCCACGTGTTGCCCACATGCCAACAATAGGGGATTAGTAAAATGGATTGTATATCTCTACAGGGTGCAATATTGGACTGTCTTGAAAAATGACATCTTCTGGGCTAGGGAAATGGTTCCGGAGGCAAGAACGCTCGCTGTGCAAACACGAGGTCTTGAGAGAGCCTGACACCATCTGAGCTCAATCTCCAGTCCTCATGTAAAAAGCCGGATGCATTGGGCATGACCACACACACTCACACCTGTAACTCCAGTCCTACGGGGGGTGGAGACCAGAAACTATCTGGGGCTTGCTGGTCAGTCAATCTGACCACAAAACAGGAGCTCAGGTTCTGTGAGAGACCCCTATCTCAAGGAAATAGAGCAGAACAGGAGCAGAGGAGGACATCTGGTGTCCTTTGACCTCCACACAGGCCCAGAGGCATATGCATCTGCACACACATGTGCACACACTATACATACATACACACACATGCCAAAAATGACACAGTCAAGTAATAGTTATTTGGGACCAGAGAGATGGCTTAGCAGAGAGATGGCTTGCCTGAAAAGCCAAAGGACCCCAGTTCGAATCCCTAGGACCCATGCAAGCCAGATGCACAAGGTGGCACATGCGTCTGGAGTTCATTTGCAGTGGCTGGAGGCCCTGGCATGCCCATTCTCTATCTATCTATCTACCTCTCTCTCTCTCTCTCTCTCTCTCTCTCTCTCTCTGTATCTATTAAATAAATAAAGTATTTTTTAAGAGAAATAGTTACTTGGAATCCCAAATACTGTTGAATTCTGATAACTGGTAAGTCAGTCCTTCACAAAGACAAGAGGAGCTATCAGAGGCACACATCCTAAGTTACCTCGTGGCCCTAGGATCTGTGCCTGCACTGAATTCTCTACCTTCCTACCAGGGGGAACTGAAAAACTGCCTACTTCTCTCTGAAGGCCTTCTTCCCCTAAGGAAGCTCATCCCACCTCAGTGGCACTTGATGTAGTTGTAAGGTCAAGCAAGGTCACTGCTAGAGAAGATTATTGCCATGGACTGGATGGATGAATGCACTCTCTTCTTCTTTTCTTTCTTTCTTTCTTTCTTTCTTTCTTTCTTTCTTTCTTTCTTTCTTTCTTTTTTTCTTTCTTTTTGAGACAAGGTCTCATGGAGCTCAGCCTAACCTTGAACTCCTAGCCAAGAATGACCCTGAACTTCTTATCCTTCTGTCTCCATCTCCCAAGTGACTAGTCATTGTCCTCTTTCTTCTAACAATAGTTAGAGTGTCTTCTCAAGAGAGTGGGGAATGAGAAGGAGTCAGGTAACTTGTTAAGCAATTAGGGTGACTGAAAGTTAAAAGGTAGGAAGGCCTGCACTTGCTAGAGATTAAAGGATGCTCTGATTTCTTAGCTCTTGCCTAGTTCTCTAGACCTGTTCTTTCCGTACCTGAGCCCCTCCCTGGGAGGGAGGTCTTTTCCTAGAATCCTGGACACTATGATTGGTCAAACTTAGACCCTAGAACTCGTTATCATGGCTGGCCTCTTCCTAAGCCAGCCTCTAGCCCAGACCAATCAATGGTCTCTCTCTGGCTCACCTGAGCTGGAAGGAGAAACCCACCACCATAAGGTTACAAATATGTTTTACCAGGGAAGGGCAATCTCTCTGGGCTGCCTGATCACTCATGAACCTCCAGTTTCCGGTGAGTTTCTTTCTCCTAGTCTTGGCTGGATTGGACTGAGATGAAGGGAGAACCCCCCCAACCCCTACTTCCCACATGGGCTCTTTACCCCCTCCTGCCCTCCACATGGCAGGAGCTCTTTGTACTTTCTTTTCTGTCCTCTCTCTGGGTTTTTCCAGACCCACAATGTGTGCTCTCAAGCCACATGGGTGTATTTATTTTCTTTCTCTTGGTTCTGTACTGCACTCAATAAATATAATAATTTAATAGTTATCCTTCTCAGTCTTATTTTATTCAATTCTTTGATTAAAATTAGACATGAACCTAGGTAGGGTTTGGGGTTCAAGGACATTCCTGGACCCCTAGCACCCGGTTTCAACAGGTGTGGGTCACAGGTGCTGGAGATGGAACCCAGGTCTTTATGCAGGCTAGGCTGGCACTCCACCAACTATGCCACAGTCCCACACATTCCTTTCAACTGCAAGCAGAAAAGGAGATTTAAAACCAATATCAATAGTGCTTTTGCCCTGGGGTGTATTAACTCTTTCTTGGCTATGAAATAGTCTAGACTGGCTCCACTAGGCACAGACTATCCCATTGACCCGTTCATTGTATTGATGACATCACAGAATCTGGACAAGCTTGAGTGGCCAGTTCATTGGAGGTTTGGGGAAGACACGTGCACCCTGTGGATGCTCACAGACCTGTAATTTGTGTAAACCACGTTGTGCCACGTCTCCATCCTCTTCTGTTTTTTGCCCCCAACTGCCATTATGTTGTTAATATTGATCTGTGCTGCTGTGTTCATAGGCTTCATGGTAACAGTAAGGTCAACCCAGGTCACGACAGTCTCTCCTCCAATAAACCTACAACAACATCCTTGCACATTCCCCATCACACACTAACGACATTAGAATTTCTTTGGGTCTGAGGGCATGCATGTGCTTAATTTGCATAAGTCTTGTAGGATTTCTCTCCCAAAAAAGCCCTCACCAATTTACACTCCTATCATCCATGTGTGAGGAATCCCATCTCCCTTGTTTCTGCCATTAATTGGTATTGCCCGGCACTGGAGCTTTTGCCAGTCGGAAGGTGTAAAGTGGTGTCTCTTTTTAATTTGCGTTTCTCTGACTGCTAATGAGTTTGGGCATCACTTCATGTGCTTATTAGCTTTGGGGGTTTCCTTTCCTGTAAATTGCCTGTCACGTCGTTTGCCTGCTTTTCTGCTGGAGTTGATGCCTTCTCATTGCCTCGCAGAGCTTCTTGCATGTTCTAGGTGTTAATCCCTTGTCAACTTTAGACTTTGGAAAAAAATTCTTAATCCTATCATCTGACTCTTAATTGGACCACATTATTTCTTCATAAAACACAATTTCTTAATTTTGATGTCATCAAATTCAGCATCGTGGTTTGTGCTTTTCAAGTTTAAGGACGTGAATTCTCTTACCTTTGCCTCCCGAGTGCTGGGATTAAAGGTGTGAGCCACCATGCCCAGTTTATCTTGATTTTTTTTTTAAGTTTAATTTTTTTAACTCGTGTGTGTGTGTGTGTGTGTGTGTGTGTGTGTGTGTAGGTGGGTGTGTGGTCCTATCAGGGCCTCTTGCTGGTGTAAATGAACACCAGTTGCTTGTGCCAGTTTTTGTGGCCAGTTTACATGGGTGGATTGGGAATTGAAACTGGGCTGGCAGGCTTTGAAAGAAAGTGTCTTTAACCTCTGAGTCATCTTCCTAGCCCCAGCCATATTATTTTAATATTCACATTTCAATCATTTGTTTGTTTGTTTGTTTGTTTTTTGAGGTAGAGTCTCACTCTAGCCCAGGCTGGCCTGGAATTCACTATGTAGTCTCAGGGTGGCCTCGAACCCATGGCAATCCTCCTACCTCTGCCTCCCGAGTACTGGGATTAAAGGCCTCCCATTTCAATCTTTAATCCAGCCAGGGTTCCATTGCTACATGAAGCTGAACAGGGATCAGTTTACAATTTTCTCAGATTGAACTGGTTTTCTTTTCATCCATCTTTTAAACTTAGTTCTTCATGAATTTTCCATTTTTCCATTTAATTTTTGACGTAGATTCAATAAGTTTCAAATATGTGTGTATATATAATTGTACATATATATGGGTGTGTGAACATATATGTAAACCCTCCATATTAATAAACTTGTGATTATGATTTGGTGAGTTTATTAATAAGTGCAGAGAGAATTGACTTGGTTATGACAGTCATTCTATCCATAGGATGACAATTTACTCATTTGAAAGTTCAATTCATAGAGCTTTTATATGTTCTTCGTTCATGTCTCAGATAATTTGTGATTTTTTTGTGCTAGGATGATGTATTTTATTTTTATTACATTTACTTATATTTATACTTTTTTCATTATAATTTCTTACAAGTACATATAGTATTTATCACCCCTTTAAATCAAATTTTTATTAATTATTAGTTGATTATTGCTGTAGAAAATCCTATTGATTTTATAGGTAAATCTTGTATCTGAGCAACCTTAGCTGAATTCTCATACTCATTCTAATAACTAGTCTATAATTTCATTTATATCCATCTAAATGAGTAATCATACCTACAATTAATGAAGATATTGACTCTTCCCTTCCCAACTTCATAATCTTTCTGCAGTATTTATACTATCCATTAAAATCTCTAATTCTGTGTTAAATAATATCAATTTAAATGAATACTGTGGTTTAAAAACTATCATGTCTCTCCAGGCATGGTAGTGCGTACCTTTAATCCTAGCACTCAAGAGGCAGAGGTAAGAGATCGCTGCGAGTTCAAGGCCAGCCTGGGACTAGAGAGTGAATTCCAGTTCCGCTTTGGGCTATAGTGACACTCTACCTGGAAAAAACTGAAAAAAAAAAAAAAGCCTAGCATGTGTCTACCATGTGTATAATTTGCTTTGAATTATATAATTTATCAAATGGACTACATTTTTCTACTCAGATTATATATTTTATTATTCATAAAAGGTACTAGATATTGTTAAGTGCTTTTTGCATGTCTCATAGTTATTGAGATTATCATGTATTATTTCCTCTATCACTATGTTGGCATAAATGGAAATTTTCTGGTATTGAACTATCCTTGCAGTCATTGAATGTGATATATTATTTTTAATACACCCCTAGATTCATTTAGCAAAAAAATGCTTATAACTTTTAATTCAGTGTTCGTAAGTTTAAATAAGCCTACAATTGTCATTTTTAAAATTTCTTAGAGTTTAGTTGAATTCATTATGTAGAACCCTCTAAAACCATCTGGGTCTAGGATGGAGTTTTTTTATGGTTTTGTTTTGTTTTTGGAGTAGGATTAGAAAGAGGAGAACATTACAACTTCAATATTTTTCCATATTTGTTTAAGTTTACAAAGGCAGACAAGTTCCTCTTGTGCAAATTTTGGCATTTTATATCTTCCTACCATTCATGTCTAATTATTCCATGTGGGTTTCTACGCTTGTTAGCAACTAGTTCTTCATAATGCTTTTATCATGATTAACTTCTATTTTCTCAGTTTTTTTCTAAAAATAAACTTTTGATTTTATCTTCTCTACTTTTTTCTTTCATTATTTAATCCTGTATCATTTAGCAATCATTTATCAATCCTACATCATTTCAGTTTTTTGGGGTTTGTGCTGTTTTGCCTTTCATTTTCTTACTTCTTAATATGAATGAAATATTTATGAACATATATGCTACAAATGACAAACCATGTGCATTAGTCTGCTTTCCATCATTATGAATAAATGCCCGAGATAATTTACTTACAAAAGGAAAAAGAAAAGGTTTATTTTGGCCCATAGTTTTTGGAAGTCTCAATCCATGACCAAGTGGTTCATTGCTTTGGGTCTGGTGAAAAGTGCTTAGTGAAGCAACACCACTCACCTTATTAGCCAGGATGAAAAAGAGAACAATTGAATGACAAATTTGGGTCCCACAATCCCCTTCAGAGGCATCCTCATGACCTAAATACTTCCCACTAGACCCCACCTCTCAATGGTTCCATCACCTTCCAATAACACCACCTTGGGACCAAGCCCTTAGTACATGGACCTTTATGAAATTGTCATTACTAGTTAAATGCTCTTTTAAATGTGTTTGTGCACATTTAAAAGTTGGCATTCTCAGCCGAGCGTGGTGGCGCATGCCTTTAATTCCAGCACTCGGGAAGCAGAAGTAGGAGGGTCGCAGTGAGTTCAAGACCACCCTGAGACTACGTAGTGAGTTCCAGGTCAGCCTGGACTAAAGTGAGACCCTACCTCAAAAAACCAAACAAACAAACAAACAAAAGCATTCTCAACAAACAAACAAAAGCATTCTCTGGAATGTAAAGATGAACCTAAGAGTTGATGTCAGAGCTGAGGGGATGGCTCAGTGGATAAAGTGCTTGCTGTGCAGTTGTGAGGACCAGAGTTCAGATCCTCAGAGCCAACTAAACATTATAGTGGGCATCTGAGTCTAAATGTGCCTATGATGAGAAGGGAGGTGGAGACAGTATAATCCTCAAAAGCTGGTGGGTCACCCAGCCTGGTGAACAATGAGAGACCCTGCCTCAAACAAGGTGGAGGAAGAGAACACCCCAAGACTATCCTCTGTCCTCTACATGTATGCTATGACACACATGCACTCCTCCCCCGCAACACACACCAAAAAAATATATATAAAAAAATGATGCTTGGGCTGGAGAGCTGGGTCAGCAATTAAGGCACTTGCTGGCAAAGCCTGACAACTGGGTATCCATCCCCAGGACCCACGTAAAGCCAGATGCACAAAGTGGTGCGTGCATCTGCAGTTTGTTTGCAGTGGCTGGAGACCCTGGTGTTGATTTTCTTTCTCTCTCTTCCCTTTCCCTCTTTTTCTCCTTGCAAATAAATAAGTAAAAATATATTTTTAATTGGTGCTACTAATTTTAACTTTTAAAATGCTCTTTTATTTAGCATAGAATTGAATTGCATGTGAAAACTCCCATAGCAAGTCAAAAGAGAAATCACGGAAGAAAGAGGGGAAGCTTGTATTTTGGACCTTTCTTTGTTTGATGAACAGGGTCTTGTATTTTTCCTTTGCACCGGGTGCAGGAAAGCACCAGCCAGACTAGTCTCACATTTTGAAGGTCTCTCTCAGCTTTCCCATTCTTCACTGGTATTCAGCAGCTGAACTAAGCTGCAGAAAACCCTGTTCTCCCTGCTCCAGCACCAGAAACACATTCCCTACCAGGAAGATGAAGTCCTTGAGTTTAGCACACATATATGTCACATGTCCTATAAAATGATATCCATGCTAATATCAGCACACACATATGTCACATGCACTATAAAATGAAATCACACTAATGTGACATTCTGGAGTTTGGTGTTTTCAAGTGATTTATCATGAACATATTCTCCTGCTTATAAGACACTTTAATAGCTATATATTATTCTAAGATAAATAGCCCCCAAACTAACACCCTACTCTATAGTTTTCAATATTATTAGCAATATTCTTATATGTCTCACAGTATTTGCCACCTAGCAACCAGCAAGTTTCTGCTATAAACCAACTAGCATTGATTAAATAAATAAAATTATTAGTAAATACATGATTATTTTTTTAAGTTCTTATCAGTGTGACATCAGGGTTAAGATGAATGTAATTTGAGTTCTTTCCATATTCTCTTAAAATATAATCCTACTTGGAATGAGTGACAAAAGAGTGATTTGATGACTGTGGGTTTTGAATCTCTTCTAACTTAAAAGGCACAATTTTCTATTCTTATTGTAGTAGTCATTTCTTTGCTTTCTAGAAAGTCAAATCTGTTGGCTATTTGAGTTTCCACTTCTGCCAGGTATCATGTTCTGGTGGTTTGAATCAGATGTCCCCCATAAACTCATGTGTTCTGAATGCTTGCTCTCCAGCTGATGACAACTTGGAAGGTGGAGCCTTGCTGGAGGAGGTGTGTTGTCTGGGGTAGACCCTGAAGTTTATTAGCCCTAGCTTGCCAGTATCAATTGGCTGACTCTCTTGCTATTTTCCACCTGCTGTGGCAGAGGTGATGTCCAGCCTCTGTTTATGCCATGCTTTCCCCTGCCATCATAAAGTTTAATGTATTTTGATCATAACACCATTCTATTACATTCTCTTGTCCTCTCTCCCCTGTTCCTCTACCACAGAACCCCTTCTTCTTTCTAACTAGGTCTACTTTGGTGTCTTCTTTTTTTTCCTTCCTCCAACATCCATGATGGAAGTTGATGGGCCCAATATTGTCCAGGTCTTTTGAACTTAACTACATTTTCTGTGAAGTCATGAATGCAATGGTGACTTCATGTTCAGAGGACAGAGTCCCAAAGCACCCTTCTCCATCCTTTGGCTTACATTATTTTTTGTTCCCTCTTATGTTATGTTCTCCTGAGACTTGGAGTGTAGAAGTCAAACATCTCATTTAGTAATGAGAACTCAAAAGTCTCTCTCTCTCTCTTTTTTTATCTTTTTGCTTAAGTTTTTTAAATTTTATTTATTCTTATGTATATTATTCTAGTTTTACATTCATAGTGGTGACTCCATTATCCTCCTCCCTGTCCTCCCTCTTCCATAGGGACCTTCTTCAATGGGGAATGTGGTTCACGCATTGTGGGGTAGTCAAGGGAAATAGGGAAATAGGCCAAGTTTCTGTGCATAATGCCCCAACTTGTAGCTCTAACATTCTTTCCACCCCCTCTTCCACAAATTTTCCTGAGCCACATTGGGGTCATTTTAGCTCTACTTCAGTGATGAGGTTTTGGGAGCCTCTGTGTCTCTGGATATCTGGCTTAGTGGGAGTTAGATGTTCTCTGTGTTTATCTCTTTCAACCTTTTTCTGGTGTCATGATCCCCAAGAGCAAAAGTCTCTTATTCTCGGCACTTTGATGAGTTTTGAGTCTCCCTAGTTGTCACCACCAACTGCAAAAAAGAAGCTCTCTGACCAAATACAAGGACTTTACTAATCTATAGGCATAAACATAAAATATTTAAGGGGCAATTTGATGTGCACAACATATCCATTCAGCCAGATAACAGTAGTATCTTCCTTCCTAGGATCTATGAACTTCGCAGCCATAGGATTTTGACTAGGTTTTCTGTGCCAGGCATGAATTCCCTCCTGTGGAATGGGTTTCAAAGCCATCTGAAAGCAGTTGGTTACCCCCACATCAGTCATACCGCTATTGCACTAGTGAGCACAAATGACCTGAATGGCTGGTTCCATTTTGATGACTTTTCACCCCACATGCCTGTGTAGCACTTTCTAGTACTATCACAGCTAGCCAGCAGAGAGTAGGTTTCCAGCTCTGTTCTGGCTTGATTTCTCAGTGTCCTGCACCCAAAGCATGTAGTGTCTTTAGCAACAGGGTCTTACCATCTAGTTCTTGCTTACACTTTCTTAATTAGCTTCAGCTCATTTAACTTTTGTATCTAGCTCATAGTTTCTTCCTTCATCAAGATAATATTGCATTTCTATCCTTTTTCATGTAAAAAAAAACTTGATTGGATTGTATTTCTTTTTCTTGAATAAAAAGGGGAATTTTGTGTCTTTAAAATTTTTTATGGCTGGGCATGGTGGTGCACACCTTTAATCCCAGCACTTGGGAGGCAGAGGTAGGAGGATCACCAAGAGTTCAAGGCCACCCTGAGACTACATAGTGAATTCCAGGTCAGCCTGGACTAGTGTGAAACCCTACCTCGGAAAAAAAAAATGTATGTGTGGAGCTAGAGAGATGGCTTAACGATTAAGGCACTTACCTGCAAAGCCTAAGGACCCATGTTTGACTCTCCAGATCCCATGTGAGCCAGACACACAAAGGTGAGACAAGCACAAGGTCTCATATGCCCACTAGGTGGTTCAAGCGTCTGGAGTTACATTGCAGTGGCTGAGGCCCTAGCATGCCAATTTCCTCTCTCTTCCTCTCTCTAAAATAAAAAAATAAAAGAAGTGTAGCATAAAATTTTATGTATATGTGTATGTATTAATTTTCTGGATTCTAAGAGAAAGCTCTATGGAAGGGGCAGAGGACTCAGTGGCTTTTTCCATCTTTTCTTCTGTCACCTAATGCTAGTTCTTTAGAGAGGAAAAGTACAAAAAATAAAACTGGGAATTAGAAAATAAATAGAAAAACAGTGATAGACATTGTAAGTGATATATTGCTTGATTTTATGCAAATAAATTATTAAAAATAAGAAGTCATTGAGATTTTAATTAGTAAAAAATAATTTATCAAAACTGACTTCAGAAGAGAAAGAAATAATAAACAGACATATTACCATAGAGGAAATAGAAAATGCTGTTGAAGATTTACCTACCTTCTAAAACATTAACCTAATTCCAGCCAATTTTGCAGAGTTGAGTAGCACTGGAATTGTGTATTCCTTAAAATGGGTAGAAACCACCTACCCATTTTAAGGAACACACAATTAAAAAAATAAAACCTGCAGGTGGTTTCAGGAAAGCAAAACTACTTGATCTAGGGTGGGGGAGAATATCTCAGTGGTTAAGGGCACTTGCTTGCAAAGCCTGCCAGCACAATCTCCCAGCATGCATGAAAAGCTAGGTACACAAAGTGGCACATGATTCTGAAGTTCGTTTGCAGTAGCAAGAAGCCCTGGCATGCCTATACTCTCTCCCAACTCTCTCTGTTCCCTCTCTCTTAAATAAATAAACTATTTTATCTAGAATTAACAAAAGCATACACATACATATGACAGACATGTATATTTATAAATACTAATTTAAACATTCAAATTAAGATGGTTAAACAAAATATTGCATTCTTAAACCAAGTAAAACATATACTTGTGACCAAGGGAAGTATATCACAGTAATACAAGGAAGGTTCACTATAAAAGACAAAATCAGTTAACATTGATGTTAAACTCAATCAATGATGTGATAAGGCAAAAATAGTAGTAAGTCATAGTGGAATGTAGGTCGTAGATATATGCTCATTCATTGAAACATTCTTTCACCTTGCATATATACTTGAGAGTTTTTGTAATAAAAAAGCAGTGAAATATCTATTAATATAATTCATCACTTTAATAGGTCTAAGGAGAATGATCATAAGATCATTTCCATTTGACAAAATTCAATATCTATTCTTAACTTTTAAAACATTTAATAAAATAGGAAAGGATGGTTATTTCTTTAGCATATAAAATAGAGTCATCTCATCCCATATGCTGGCATTATACTTATTTGATATTTTTATTAGGAAAAAATAATCTATGCTTAGTGCTTAATGGGAAAAACACTAACAGCCTTCCCATTAATGTCAGAACAAAACAAAAATGCCCAATATTATTCTATTGGGCTATTATTTAGCATTGTTCTGGAAGAAATCACCAGTGTAATTAAAAAAAAGACATTAGAGGTATGAAAACTAAGAAAGTGGGACATTAAATTGTCTTTATTTGCAGATGATATGACTACATAGCTGGAAAATCAAAGAACAAGGCTAAAAAACTATTATAATCCTCAAGCTTGTTCAATAACATGGTAGGCCACCATAAAAGAATGAGAGAGAGAAAGAGAGAGAAAAAGGGGGAGGGACACACAAAATACACAGTATTTTACCATAATAAGAAATGTGCAATAGATAGGTAGGTAAACTTTGAAATACTACTAAGGACTATATATGATGGCTATATAAAATTATTTCACATTCTGTGGGAAAAAATAACATGAAAATATCATCCCCTTTAAAATTAACTTACAGTACATTGGGATTCCACTTAAATGCCACCAAATTGTTAAATAAAATCAGCTGATCCCAAAGGTCAGTTAAAATGGACAAACCAAAATACAAAATCAATTTTTTAAATGTCAAGAAATAGCGCAGTCACTAACAAAAGGCTTGGTAAGCCTGTGAGAAGGGCGTGCAGTAACTGCACCTCAAGGCAGATGATCCACGGTGCAGCTAAAGTCCACATGAGTGTAGGGTTGAGGTGGTATTTCAAGTGAGGGTGGGAAGACGGTCAGTAATAGGTCTCAAGGTAGCCGGGCAGTTATCTGGGGAGAAATGGCGGATCTCTACTTTGTACTTTAATTCAAAATAAATTTTATATGGGTCAGGTATTTAGAGAGGGCAAAACGAAGCCATTAAGCTGCAGGAGACTGATTCAATGAACTCGAGGTGGCAAAGGCCTCTCCACATATGGCAAAACCTCCAAAGCCATGACAAAGTTGATAAGTTCAACTACAGTTTTTTAAAAAAGCTGTTTAAGTATGGCTTCAAAATAATATGCCAACAACTCAAATTACCAAAATACAGATTCTCTATACATGCAGCCTTCCTGAAAACTGAAAAATGAGAGCCAGCACCACAATGGGAAAGGGCTATGCGGGAACATGCTCAGATTACATTATATCCCTGTGCGAAAATGGCCTTACGTAACCCAGTTAAGAAAAGAAAATGTAGGAGCTGGGGAGATAGTTCAGCTGTTATAGGAACTTGTTAGCAAAGCCTGCTGGCACAGGTTCAATTCTCCAGTACCCACATAAGCCAGACCCAAAAGGTGGCATAGACATCTAGTGTTGGTTTGCAGTGCCAAAAGACCAGGTACAGGGCTGGAGAGATGGCTTTGCCATTAAGGCGCCTGCCTGCTAAGCCTAAGAATGTCAGTTCCAATCTCCAGGTCCCACGTTTAGCCAGATGCAAAGTGACGCAAGGGCGCAATGCAGCACTTGCCCACAGGTGACGCACACATCTGGATTTCGTTCGCAGCAGCAGAGAGGCTGCTGGCACACCCATCTCTATCTCCCTCTCTCTCTTTCTCTGTGTCTCTCTCCAAAAATAAAAAATAAAAAGATTATCAAAAGACCAGGTACACACACACACACACACACACACAATAAATAATAAATAAAAATAAATAAAATTTCAATAAATAAGTAATTTTAAACTTCGGTTAAAGTCCAAACTATTAACAATGATAGTTTCTAACTGGTGATTTTGTGGAAACTTGTCTTTTTAATCATTTTGTTTTGTTTTGTACAGTCAACATATTCTAGCTCTGTAATAAGAAAAAAATATATTAATGAGCTCACATAGCTACTTTCTAAGTAAAGGATAGGATTGTTAAGCATCTTTCCAATCATTTTCAGTTGTTTTAATCTGCTTCTTCTCCCAAATTAATATGAATCATTTTGTGTGAAGATTCTCATCCAGACACCCTGCATGCTGTTTGGGGTGTTAACGATGGTTAGATCCACTTAAAGGGAATTATCAACTGCAAAGTGTAAACTGCATCTCAGACATTTCTCACATACTCCTCTTCTGTAAGGTTTTATGGTTTTCCTCATCTAGCACATTTTAAATTATTTAACAATTTAGTCTGTGTTTCGAATTGTAGTTTTATTCCAATAGTATTGATTTTTGTTATTCATTTTGTTAGTTTATTTCTGTCACCACATATCCACTTTATTTCATTTTCAAAATAAAGCTATCACTATTGTTTTCTGAGTATAAAAGCAATACATAATCATCATTTTAAAATTCAAACAATCTAGAGAGTAGAAAGTGAAAGTACTTCCTTCACCATTGTTCTACCCCCCAGGGGTGCTCACTGTTTCTTATTAGTTCTTAGTATTTTTCAGTTAATTATCTAAGGTTTCCCAGATATAAAAATCATATCATCTTTAATTAATGTGTGACAAGGTGATGCTTTGAGAATATTAAAGCAATGCATTTTCTTTTTGAAAAATTTCAATTACGAAATATTTCATATGTATGAAAAAGTACCAAAAAGAGGAAGACACATACCCATTTCATGAGTTTAATGGCTGGTGACATCGTGCCATCATTAAGTCCCTGCTTCTATTTCTCACCTTTCTCCCTTAAGGACACATGCTCCTGGGGGGAGCTGAAGACCTTTCTAGATGCTCACAACATAGGCACACAACACAACGTATGCGAGTCTTTAGTGTGATTTGATGTGTTCACAATCAGTCTTTTCCTGTCTGTACCATTAGAAAACCTGATCTGGGGCTGGGGAGATGGCTCCGTGGGTATAAGTTCTTGCTGTGCACATATTAAAAACTCGAGTTCAGATCTCTAGAACCCACGTCCAAGCACACAGCTGTTATCTCGTGCTGCTACTGAGAAATGGGAGGTGGAAACAGGAGAGTCCCTGGAAGCTTGCCGGCCAGCTAGTCTGGCATACAACAGAGACCCTGCTACAAATAAAGTGGAAGGTGAGGACCAACATCTGAGGTTGTTCTCTGATCTCCACATGCACAGCATGCTGAATGCTCTCCTGCACACACACATACAACACACACACACACACACACACACACACACACACACACACAACACACGTGTCTATACACAGAGATTAAAAACAACTGATTCTGGGCTGGAGAGATTGCTCAGTGGATAAAGTGCTTGTCCCTCAAGTCTGAGTACCCAAGCCCAATTCTCAGACCCCTTGTAAACAGCAGGAAGACATGGTGGGCTTCTGTAAGCCCAAGACTCTGGGAGAGATGGGTGGCATATACAAAAGAATTCCCCCAGAAACTCTTAGCAAACATCCCAAAGAGAACAACAGCAGGGTGGAATTGAGGGAAACCTTGCCTCAAATGAGGTTCAACAGCAAGGATGACCTGAAAGTTGGCCTGTGATCTCTACACACATGCAATAGAACACATGACATGAGCCTGCAGTCACACACATGAACGTAAGGACACGCACACAAATAAATACTAAAACACATCCATGTTAGTGTATACAGATTTTTAAATTTTGCTTTGTTTTGTTTGTTTGAGGTAGGGGCTCACCCTAGCCCAGGCTGACCTGGAATTCACTATGTTGACTCAGGGTGGCCTCGAACTCATGGCGATCCTCCTACCTCTGCCTCCCAAGTGCTGGGATTAAAGGTGTGCGCCACCTCGCCCTGCACTGCATACAGATTTAGTTCAATAAATCTGCTGGCCAATATCTTATACTGTTCCAGACTGTAGTTAAGTACCTTCTACTTGTTTGTATTACATATGGTACATGATAACAATTCTTTTTGGTGTGTGTGTGTGTGTGTGTGTGTGTGTGTGTGTGTGTGTGTTTGGTATGGTGTCCTATATGCTCACTTGTGGCTGGAGGCAGTTGCCTACAATGGCCAGGGCTGGCCCTGGGTGCCCTGCTCCATAGCTCTTCCACCCTGTTGAGCCAGAGTCTCTTTACTGACTCTAAAGCTTGTGGAGAGCCAACAATTCTTGCATTTCTGCTCCCCTGTGAGACTGGGGTTACAGGTGTGCATGGCCATACCCAGCTGTTTACATGGGATCTGGAGATTTGAATTTGGGTGGTGTGAGGCCCTTATGCTTGTTCAAAAGCACACTTAACTGCTGAGCCATCTCTCCAGCCCTGTGATAACCATCCTTCTTCATGTCTTCTCAGGCATAAGGAAGAAAATTTATCAAGGGTAGATTTCCTCTCTCACCAGGCTGTCAGTTCCCGTTCCCTTGCATCCATCCCATCATGGGTTAGATCCTGGCTTATATTTTGTTGATGATGTGGCTTGCATCTCATTGTTCCCCAGTTGCACTGCCCTGGTAACCAGTTTCTCACGCATTACCTTTCTGTTGAGCTTTCTCTTGAATTTCCCATCCACAGTCTTTTCCAATTACTTCATTTTTCTTCTTATTGTTTTGTAAAAGGTCATTCTGTATTGTGGACACTAATATTTTATCTGAAACAATTTCAGACCATAGCTTGTTTTCCACTTTGTTGAAGGTATATTTTACTATATGAAACTATTTTGTGTATTAAAAGTTATCAATGTTTACTTTTATGCATAGCACTTTTTATCTGGTTTAGCAAACACTTCCTATCTGAATGTCATAACATTTGTTCCTGTATGTAATTTCTAAAGGCTACAAGATTTTGCAACTTACAAGTAGTGTTTAATCCATCTGGAATCTATTTTGTGTGTGTGTGTGGGAAACCCAACAGACTGGCCTTTTTTTTTTTTTTTTAATGTGGGTGAGAGAGAGAGAGAATTGGTGTGCCAGGGCCTCCAGCCACTGAAATTGAACTTCAGACGCATGCATCCCCTTGTGCGCATATGCAACATTGCATGCTTGCATCACTGTACATCTGGCTTATGTGGGACCTGGAGAATTGAACACAAGTCCTTGGGCTTTGCAGGTAAGCACCTTAACTTCTAAGCCATTTCTCCAGCCCTGCGATCTATTTTTATATAAAATGAAATGGAGATTTCATTTCATATTTTCCTCATCTGGCTAACAAATCATTCTGTCATTATTTCCCCTTTTTAACTTTTAATTTTAAAAATGTCAAGCATATACTAAAGGATCATAAACTCCATGCGTTTATTATCCAGCTCCAACAATTATCAAATCATGGCTAGTCTTGTTCATCCCTCCTTCTGAACATGTCCCACTTGAATTACTTCCCTAGTTAAATGTTTTGATTGACAGATGACAGTATCAAATCTTCATGAATCCTGACATCATCTAATTTCCAACTATAAATATTTGAGCAGGAATCTTTAAAAGATCAAGACTCTTTTTAACTATAGCAACATTATTATGTTAAAAATAACAATGATCCCTTCTTATCAATAAACAATTATGTCATCATTTTACTTTTGGAATTTTATTCAGTACTAAGGCTAGATCCCAGGGCCTCTTACATGCTAGTTCTCTAGTACTGAGCTACACTCCAATCCCCTCTTTTCACAGTTTGTTTTAATTAAGATCCAAATAGAACCTATGCATTGTGATTGGTTGAATGCTTCCCAAGTCTAGTCTAGTCTTGTTTTATTTATTTGTGTGTGTGTTTGCATGTATGTACGTGTGCGTGCACACACACAGGTGTATATGTATGCACATGCATATGGAGACATGAGGTGGAGGTTGGATGTCTTCCTCAAACATTCTCCACATTTTTTTTTGTTGTTTTGTTTATCAAGGTAAGGTCTTGCTCTAGCCCAAACTGATCTTTAATTCACTATGCAGTCTCAGGGTGGCCTCAAACTCACAGCCATCCTCCAACCTCTGTCTCCCAAGTGATGGGATTAAAGGCATGCACCACCACGCCCAGCTCCACCTTATTTTTTGAGACAGGGTCTTCCACTGAACCAACAGTTCACTGATTTGGGTATACTAGCTAGCCAGCAAGCCCCTGGGATGGGATCCTTCTGTCTTCGATGCCTCAGGGCTGGTATTGCAGCCATGCACATTGGGGGCTGGGAATCCAATTTAATTCCCTATGCTTGCACAGCAAGCACTTTACCCCCTGAGCCATTCCATAGCCTTCAGTGTATTTTAATATACAAGTATCTCCTTCCTCTTCTCCCCCCTTGAAGTGTATTTCTCAAAGAAACTACACTGTGTTCTGAGTTGATTCTTTCAATGTGGCTTTCCTGCTTGCATCCCCGTGATGTCCTTCAAGGCATTGTTCTACCCCTGGGTTTCCTGTAGATAGCCAGTCAGTCTAGAAATTCGATGAGATCCAAGCTTGAAGTGGGACATGGCTACTCTACAGGTTGCTGTGTGCTCCTGTCATTGGGTACAGAATGTCTACGCTGACATCTTTTCAGAGAGCCAAGGGATCATTCCCTGGATCTTTTACATGGGTGGGGCTCACAGTTGATGATGTTCCAATTCCAGCCCTCCTATACTACTTAGAGCCTCACTGACTGAGAAGTCCATCCCTTGACCTTCGTTGGTGCCAGTTCCCCATCTGGAGGGTTAGTTTCCATGCTCACTGCTCCGTTCTTTTGGCGTAACTGATTCTGCTGGCATTAACACCACATTATTTCATTTCTCCAGCTGAATCATAAGTCCTCATATCTGGCAGAAGAATAAATCACATAATCTACAAGCTGATACACATTTTAAAACACCTCTACTTGTAATCTCCTGGCTATCTCACTCAGGAGAGCAGAAGACTCTTAAAATACTTTATTATGGGGCTGGAGAGATTGCTTAGTGGTTAAAGCACTTGCCTGCAAAGCCTATGGACTTGGATTTGATTCCCCAGTACCCATATAAGCCAGATGCACAAGGTGGCACATGTGTCTGGAGTTCATTTGCAGTGGCTAGTGGCCCTGTTATGTCCATTCTCACTCTATCTGCCCCTTTATCTCTCTTTCAAATAAATAAATAAAATATTTTAAAAATTATTTTTAAAAAATCCTTGATTATGATTGCATTGTGTTGTTTGGGTTCAACTTCCACGTTAAGTGGGAAAACTCCCTTGTTCTGTGGAAATGGCAGTGAATCAAATCTATAGATTAATGTTTAGAAGACTTCCATCTTTAAGCCTTGATGCTTCATATCCACTCCTGTGACATCAATTCCTTTATTTAGTTTATTTTATATTTTATTTATTTGCACATGTGTGTGTGTGCATTGTGATTGGTTGAATCACTGGGTTGTGTGCGTGTGCGTGTGTGTGTGTGCATGTGTGTGCTCATGCATGTGTGTGCTCGTGCATGCGCATGTGCTCCAGAGTCTATTGCCACTTCAAATGAACCAGACGTATGCTCTACTTTGCATCTAACTTTATGTGGATCCTGGGGAATCAAACCTGGGCTGAAAGGCTTTGTAAGCAAGTGCCTTTAACCACTGAGCAACCTCCCTAGCCCCATTTGTTTAGGTTTCTTATATCCCTCATTAATCCCCCATAGACTCAGGTGTTTTCACAAAGCTTCTACCTTGGATCTTTAGCTGCCTGGCTGAAGGAGGTGACATTGGTAGAAGATCCTGGGGTACAGCCCTAAGGGGCAGATCTGAGTTCCAGCTCACAGGTGTGCACAGCAGTCTGAGCTCTGGGCTCCTGCTGCTGCCAGTTTTGTGCTTGTCACTTTTGGTGGTTGCTGGCTGGTTTCTCTGCTTGGATATATGGAAGCAGCTTCTTCCACCCCTAATGGAACTTCCCTGGATCTATAAACTTGAAATAAATCGCTTCCTCCTACAGGCTGTGCCTAGTTTCATGTGCATCCCAACAACATGAAACTGCCTATAACACTTGGTCTTCTAGCTGTTAATTTTCTAATTTACTTTTGTTTTTGTTTCATTTTCAAAAACTGAATGGGTGTACCGGCAACCTATAACTGGTATCTAATTTTGTTACATTGTTTTTGGAGTCTGCATAACAAGTCTGATTTACTGCTTTGTGGTTGATCTTATAGCCACTCACCATATGCTTAGAAAAACTGATTATTCTCTACAGCATTTAAGTGTAGCCTTCTCAAAAACTTTATGATTTTGAGTTTGTTAATAATATTACTCAAGCAAGCACCAATAACTGCTGAGCCACCTTCCCAGCCCCCAGTGATATTATTCAAATATTTATCTTTATAAATTTCATTTTCATCTACTTGACATTTGAGAGGCATACTTAAAAAAAAACTCCACTATTGTGGTTTTGTCTACTTTTCCTTGTAATACCAATAATGTTTGAGCATGTTGGCAGTTGCACACAAGTTCAGATTATTTGAAAAATGCAGGGATAGTTTAACACCAAAATCAATTTGCTTCCTTGTTAATTGTGCCTCAACATTATGTAACATCATTCTTATTGTCATTACCTTTGTGTTGCTGGGACAAAACACCCAACCCAAAGCAGCTAATGGGAGCGAAGGGCTTATCAAATCTTGGTTTACAGTGTCCAGGGGAAGCTTCATAATGACAGGGGAAAGCACGGCATGAGCAGGGGCTGGACATCCCCTCTGCCACAGCAGGTGGAAAGCAGCAGGAGAAGAGTGACCCAAACTCTAGCAAGGGGGACCTGGCCCAGAAAGTTGTCCCTAGAAACACACCTCTGCCAGCAAGAGTCCACCTCTCAAATTGCCACCAGCTGGGGACCAAGCATTCAAAACACATGAGTTAATGGGGGACCCTTATTCAAATCATCACAACTTTTTTTTTTTTTTTTTTTTTTTTTTTTCGAGGTAGTGTCTCACTCTGGTCCAGGCTGACCTGGAATTAACTATGTAGTCTCAGGGTGGCCTCGAACTCTCAGCGATCCTCCTACCTTTGCATCCCGAGTGCTGGGATTCAAGGCATGTGCCACCACGCCCGGCTCATCACAACTTTTTATCTCTATTATTGTTTTTGCCTCATAATCAGTTTTGTCAGGTCCAGTAACATCACAAATTTTGGGGTTAGATTTCTCTAGGTTTTGTCTGTTTGGTGTTCTAAATGCTTCTTGTATCTGCATTGGCATTTCTTTCCCAATTTGGGGAAAATTTTCTTCTATGATTTTGTGGAAAACACCTACTAAGCCTCTGGATTGAACTTCTTCCCCTTCTGCTATCCCTTGAATTCTTATGTTTGATCTTTTCATATGGGTTAGATTTCTCTACATTAACACTTTCTAACCACTGTTTTAATTTTCAGTCTTCCTGAGACACCATCCTTCGTCATATGGCTGCTTACTGAAGCATCTTTTACTTTAAATGAAAGTCTGGTCCACTGACAATTATTTTTTTAAACTTTTATTTTTATTTTTTTTATTAGAGAAAGAGAGAGAGAGAATGGTCATGCCAAGGCTTCTAGCCATTGCAAGTGAACTCCAGATGCATGCGCCCATATGTGCATCTGGCTTACATGGGTCCTGGAGAATTGAACCTGGGTCCTTAGGCTTCGTAGGCAAGTTCCTTAACTGCTAAGCTCTCTCTCCAGCCCCACTGACAGTTATTTTTGATATTAACATCATTTTTACCACCTTATTTTGGGCTTCATATTTGCTTTTTTTTTTTTTCTTTCTGTGGGAGGTTTGAAGCAGAGTCTCATTCTAGCCCAGGCTGACTGGAACACACTCTGTAGCCCAAACTCGACTCAAACTCACAGTGATTCTCCTACCTGAGCCTTCCCAGGGCTTGGATTAAAGGCGTGTGCCGCCGTATCGGGCATTATTATGCCTTTTCTTTAGTTTTTCTCCCCTACTCCATTTTTGCTCTCTCTTTAATTAACCAGATTTTTAAATTCCCTTCTTTCTTCTCTTCTGATGACTTGGAACATTTAAATTTTAATACACACACACACACACATATATATATTTACCAATATCTGAAGTTAATCAATATCCTAAAATATTGAGTGCTCTGACAACCCTCTAATTTTGCCCATGTTATTCTCATGCAGAAGTGTAATACAATTGTTATTTTAAAAGTTCCCTAAAGTGATTACTTATTTAATATCTGGACTTTTCATCCCAGGGCCACTGAACGTCAGGTTAGCAACTGGCAGCACTGGCTTTTGAAAACATTCCTCTTTGTTTTTTCCTTCTGGGTGTTTTCACTTACGTGTGATGTAGGTCTGTGTGTGTATGCATGTATGCATTTGTATGAAAGAGAATGAACAGACCTGTAACTCATGCAGCATTGCTAAGAAGATTCTAGAGGAGAGGAGATAGGGGTGTATATCATGTCAGTTTGCTGTATTGAATTATTTTTTCCCAGCCTTTATTTCATGCTTTATATACATGTGAACTTTTAAGAAAACATGGTTTGCTTTGTTTCTGTTGTTTTACCATATAGAGTATCCTATCATATACTCTCTGCTTCTTTCTCTTTTCTGTCAGTGAAAAGTATCCTTTCCGGTTAATATTTATATATCAAATGGATTCATTTTAATGATTGTGGTGTATTGTATATGGATTTAACGGGTTAACTGAACCATGTTCTGTTTGATGAAATTTAGATTATTTCTAGGTTTTGCTAAATAGGCAATGCTACAGTTGGGCTGAAGAGACACATCAGTGAATGGTTAAAGGCACTTGCTTGCAAAGCCTGCCAGAAAAGGCTTGATTCCACAGTATTCAACATAAAGTCAGATGCACAAAGTAGTGCATGTGTCTGGTGTCTGTATGCTGCAGTGGCAAGAGACCCTAGCAAGCCCATTCTCATTCTCATTCTCTTGCTCATTCTCATTCTCTCTCCTCACAAATAAGTAAATAAATAGTATTTTTTAAAAAGAAACACTACAATCACTATCACATAGAGATGAAACAGACACATAGGAATGTATATCTGTCTATGGCCATACCACCCTGAACATGCCCGATCTCATCTGCCCTCGGAAGCTAAGCAGGGTCGGCCCTGGTTAGTACTTGGGTGGAGGGAATGTATGTCTGTGTTTCTGTCTCTTAGGTAAAAGCAATGATGTGCAACTGTCATGCTACATAATGTTCATCTTCCTCCCCCACCCCATTTTGGTCCTGCCCAAGTGCCCTTCAAAATTTTTCATTTTAAGTTACATTTTATATTTCTCTCTTAATGTATGAATCTACTGGTCCCACTCTTGCTAACACTTGCTGCATTCAATTCATTAAAGAGTGTAAATTAGTATCTGTTTTATTTTGCCCTCAGTCCTCCGATGACTGGTGGAATGAGAATCATCTTGAACATGGTTGCTGGCTACTTATATTTCTTTTTCTGTCATTACCTGTGTAGATATCCTTGGCCCTCTTCCTCTCTCCCTTTCTCCCTGTCTTCCCTTTTTTCCCTTCCCCTCTTTCCCCCTTGCCTGCCCTCCCTGCCCTTCCTTCCTTTTCGGGGCTGGGGAGAAATCTAGAGCTTTATGCATGTTAATCAAGTGCTATACTGCTGAGCTATGCCTCAACCCCTTTTGGCCATTTTCTGTTAGATGGTTTAACTTTTTGCTTACAGAATTTTTCACATGTATGTGTGTGTCATGTAGGTATGTATACATACATGTGGGTGGGTGTGTCTGTGTGTGTAGATGCCAAAGGACAACCTCAGCTGTCATCCGCAGCAATGCTGTCCACATCCTTTGAGGCAGGGTCTCTCATTGGCTTGGAGCTCACCAATTAGGCTAGACTGGCTAACCAGCCAAATTCCAGATCTGCCCTTTGCCACCCCGGCTTTGGGATTAAAAGGTGCATGGCACCATACCTGGTAATTATGTGGGTACTAGGTATCAATCCTTATGCTTGGGAAGCAAGCATTTTACCAACTAAGTTATCTCCACAGCCCTCTTATAGATTTTTGTGTGTGTATTCATATGTGTGTAAGCACAGGGGTGTGCAGGTGCTTGGGCACAAGTGTGCACATCATGAGGAAGCCAGCAGCCAATATCAGGGGTCCTCCTTAGTTGCTGTCCACCTTATTTTTTGAGACAAGGTCTCTCATAGACCCTGGAGTGCACTGATTTTGCTAGACTAGCTAGCCAGCAAACCCTAAAACCTGCCTAGCTCCGCCTCCTCAGTGCTGAGACTAGAGTCACATGCTACCGTGCCCAGAATTGTTACATGGATGCTAGGGATCTGAACACAGGTCTTCATGCTTTCAGAACAAGCACTTTACTCACTGAGATGTCTCCTGAGGTCCTTCGTACAGATTTTTAAGAGTTCTTTATTATTTTTTGAGAACTTTAACATATGAACATATTACAAATTGGTCATATTCCCATCAGGTAATACTCCCACTGTCCCCATGCCACTGAAGGCTCTCCTCAGTGGGGTTAATGGTATTCACTGTGAGGACATGAATTCACCAATCAGTCTCTATGTGGAAGACAATGCCTTGGGATACTCTTTCCACCCCCTCTTCCACAATGTTTCCTGTGCCTTGGAGGGAATTATAAGTTTCCTTTAGTGTTGAGCTCTCAGCAGCTTCTGATTTTATGCATTAATGAGTTTTGAGTCTCCTCAGTGTCTACTGCCATCTCCCTGGAGGAGGTAGTCAGGCTAGCAATAAGAGCAGCACTCAAATTTAATCTGCCACTTCCTCTGTAATGTTTTCTGGGCCCTGGCAGATTTGATAGAGGTGACTGGTCTTGTGCTAGGCAGTCAGCTTTCTTTTCCTGTCATTCTGATGGGTCTTGTGTCTCCCTGGTATTTGCTGACATCTGTAAAAAGCAGATTCTCTAGTCAAGAGTTAGAGCAGCATGGATCAAAGGGGATAATACAACATTTAGAAGACTTTTTGGTATCCATAACCTCTCCTTTTAGCCAAAGAATAGTGGAAGCTTCCATTCAGGGTCTATGACCTTCCTAGCCATAGGATTCTGACTTGGTTCTCAGGACCAGGCATGAATTCCTTCCCACTGAGCAAGCTTCATATTCAATCAGAGATCAGTTGGTGACTGATGTGCCACTATTGCACCCATTAATACATCTTGGATAGTGGGTGGATTTTGTAGCTTGCTGGATCCACTGCTTATTCACAGTGTTGGTGATATTTATCCCCTAGCAGATCGCATAGTGCTTGCCAGCACTATGACAGATAGCTAGCAGGAACATGGTTTCCGTCTTCATTCTAGAATAAGAGTTATTTATTTATTTATTTATTTATTTATTTATTTATTTATTTATTTATTTATTTATTTTGGAGAGAGATACAGAGAGAGACAGAGAGAGAGAGTGAGGGAGAGGATGACAGAGATGGGCGCGCCAGCAGTGTCTCAGCTGCTGAGAACGAAATCCAGATGCGTGCACCCCCTTGTGGTCAAGTGCAGCATTGCGCCCTTGCGTCACTTTGCATCTGGCTAAACATGGGACCTGGAGATTGGAACCAGCGTTCTTAGGCTTAGGAGGCAGGTGCCTTAACCCCTAAGCTATCTCTCCAGCCCAAGAGTTCTTTATTTTTTGATGCAAATCTTTTTCCTCTTAAGTGTACTATCAATATTTTTAGCCACATTTGTCACTTCAAAATTGTGTAGCATCATTAGTCACAGAGAATTATGACTTAGAGAGCAGACTGAAGCTTATTAAGCTTTGCATTTATGGAGTCTGGCTTTTATGCTTCATTTTCAACTCTGCCCTGACCCCATATTGACAATCCAGTTTCCTTCTAACAGGGTTCTTTCATTTTCTGCTTCTAGGACTTCAATCTATTGGAACTTTCTCCTTGTGAATAGTGTGACGTAAGTCTGGTTTGTCTAACCAGTAGCTAATTGTTCCCCTGTCACTTATTAAATAGTATATAGTTTCCTCAACCTTTTGATATTGTAGTTTATTGAGATTAATAAAGTCAGAGGATCTATCTGAATTATCTACTTAGTTCTATTAATTTAGTTGATTTTTCTGGCCCCAATGTTTAGCCATTTAAAAAGCATTTCTCTCATTTATAAAATTATGACTGGAAAAAAAACAGAGATGACTCTTTATATTAATTTCATTAATTTATGTCCATTTGCTCTCCCCTGTTAATTTTAGGATGACTTGTAAAATTTCATGAAAAAATCTACTAAGTTGTAATTAATATTGCTTTAGTTATAAATACTTGGGGTGAACTTATTTTTTTCCCAAAACTTTTCTATGCTTTGCTTAAACTTTTTGAAATGGATGTTTTATTTTCTTGCATTCAAACAAGAAAATGTAGCCTTTGAACAACAGTAAACATTTATTGAGCACCTACTCTCTGTCACCAGAGAATGGTGATGAAACAGAAAAACCCTCTGCCCTCCTGTGGCTTAAATGTTTTATCTTTGGAAAGTGATTAACATTACCTCTTCAGATTAGAAAATGGATTAATTTTTTAAATGCTAAATGGAACAATGTTACAATTGTGTGTTGCACGGAGGATACAGAATTTGAAATATATTATATCTAGTAAATAACCTTATTAATGAAATTATTCATATTTTCCATATTTTTACTTCTTTTTATGATTTGACAAAGACTAAATAATACAATAATGTTAAGGTATCCCAGTAAGATTGTGATTTTGCCAAATTCATCTTGGTATCTCTAATAGCTTTTGCTGGTATATTGCTTTTTTAAAAGTACCATTTATTAGATTTTTTAATATAGAAAATGTTAAACAATAATCCTACCATCAGCATAATCCTTAACAATCCCCTAAACACACACTCATGTATGCACAGACTTGCACAGGGAAGGAGGAGAGAAGGAGCTGTGACCATTAGTCACAGCTTGGATCTGGAATGTTTCCCAAAGGCCCAGATGTTTCTTAAAGGCTTTATCCCTGGGTGGGGCTCTCGGGTGGTGGTAGAATCTTTAAGAGGTGGGGCTTGTGGGAGGTCTTTAGGTCATTGTGGGTGTGTGCTTGAAGGAAATGTAGAGTCTCCTGACCCTTCCTCTTCTATGTTTTGCTTCCTGGCCCCAATGTGTGAGTCTTGATCCCCATTATGTGCCCCCACATGGATCTGACTTGTCATATGCCCAAAGAAACAAGGCTAACCAGTCACACTGTGAAACTTCTAAAATTATGAATCAAAATAACCTTTTGTCTTTATAAGCTGATGATCTCGGGCAGTTTGACATAATGACCCACTATCCTTAGTCCCCCAAACTGGGCAAGTTTCATCCATGGCTTCTGCCTTTCTCTTCAGCAAAGTCCTAGAGAGCCTCTTGCTTCTAAAACTCAGCAATGAGCTGACCATGGATTCTCTCTAATAACACAATCGCCACTGTCTTGGGGATCAGAAGTCTTCAATGCCATGTTCTGAATTCTGCTGCTAGTGCCTCTGGAGTTCCTTTGAAGGAACTTCTCTGGTTTAAGACAGCTGCCTTCTGGAACAGTGCTTCTCATACATTTTTGTGTGCTCACAAATCCATAGGGAAGTGTAAAAAATAGCAGTTTTGGATTCAACAGTTCTGGGGTAAAAGCAAATATTTCTAGCCAAGTGTGGCACACGCCTTTCATCCCAGCACTCAGAAGGCTGAGGTCGGAAGATAGCCGTGCGTTCAAGGTCAACCTGGGCTAGAGTGAGACCCTGCCTCAAAACAAACAACAACACATACATACATACATACATACATACATACATACATACATACATACATATATACATACAGCACAATTCTAACAAACTACAGGAAGATGGTTCAGGAGCCACACTTTGCATAGCGAGGTTCTGTCCTTAGATTTGGCTGCACTTTGGAATTTCCTGGAGAGTTTCATAATGTGTGGTTGCCTGGGTACCATCCCCAGAAATCCTGAAGTAAGCAAGATGTCTCTTGGCTACACACAGAGCAGCTGAAACCCTCAGGCAGATCTAGTAACAGCAAAGTGTGAGAATCACGTTCCTGGCACACCTTGTCCCTCCTCACCCACATGCTGGGGCTGCCCGCGCCCCCCCTCCCTGCCCATGGCAGCTGTTGCTCTCATACTCTGACCCAGGCTCTGCTGCTTGCTTCTTCTGAGACCTAGTGAGAACCACAATTCCTATTGTGTGTCTCTCAGAGCAGACTTCCTTCTACGTTGGAATGGTCCAGGCTTTGAAGATAGTTTTTCAACTTTGTTTTTACTTTTTTTTTTCTTCTTTTTTTTAGCCCAGGTTGGCCTTGGACTTGCAGCAATCCTCAGCCTCAGTCTCTGGAGTGCTGAAATCATGCCTTTGTGGGCTATTCCCCTGAAGCTTCATGAATCCTCTCTGTTCCCCTTTTCCTTTGGGAAGGGACTGTTTTTGTCTTGTGGCATCTCTCAGAGTGAGAGCTGGTGCAACTAGAAAGTTCAGTTGTATGGAAAGCATCCATTTAGCACGGGAATCCTGCCCCACTGCCACTTCCTCATTTAATAACTTCCCAGGGGACAGTCTCTATCCAGCTAATTCAGCTTCAACAGCTAACTGGATGCCTAACTCCATTTGCCCTTGATTTTCCTGACTCCGCCCTCCTTAATGTGGCTTATTGTTGCTATGCCTTCCCTGGGGAAAAGTCTTTCTCAAAGGGGGTCCCTGGGCAGCATGCTCAGCATCACCTGGGGATTAGTTAGAAATTCAAAAACTGAGGGGCTGGAGGGATGGTTTAATGGTTAAGACGTTTGCCTGCAAAGCAAAAACAAATGACCCTGTTTCAATTCCCCAGGACCCATGTAAGCCAGATGCACAAGGGGGCGCATGCATCTGGAGTTCGTTTGCAGTGGCTGGAGACCTTGATGCACCCATTCTCTCTCTCTCTCTCTCTCTCTCTGTGTGTGTGTGTGTGTGTGTGTGTGTGTGTGTGTCTCCCTCCCCCTCTTTCTCTGTCAAATAAATAAATAAATAAATAAATAAATTTTTAAAAGAAGAAATTCAAAAACTACTCAGGCTGGTACCAACTTGGACCAATGGAGTCAGAACTATGCAACAGGGTGACCATCATTTTATGGGTTCTCTGAACATCAGATGTTGACTGGCTGGATCTGGGGTGGTGGTCAAAAAGTTCCCTAGGTGACTTTAAAGGTTCATCCATGGCAATAGCCTATAGCTTTTGAGAGCCCTGATTCTAGGGCTGGGGAGATGGCACAGCAGCTAAAGGTGCTTGCTTGCAATACCTACTGACCCAGGTTTGATTCCCCAGGACCCACTGGGGAAGCCAGATGCACAGAGTGTCACATGTGTCTGGAGTTTGCAGTGGCAAGATGTCTTGACACACCCTTACTCTCTCTCTCTTTCTCTCTCAAACAAATAAAATATATAAAAAAAAAAAAACTTTAAAATTACATTCCTCAGGCGATCTCTCAGGGGCCAATAGACACCTTGATTGGCAGCCGTATTTGTTTCTTTTCCTTGGCTTTCATCTATGATGCTGCTTTTTATATTTATTTATTTTAGAGAGAGAGGGGAGAGATAGAGAATTGGCACACCTGGGCCTCAACTGCTACAATCAAACTCCAGATGCTTGCACCACCTACTGGGCATGTGTGACCTTGCACTTGCCTCACCTTTGTACATCTGGATAATATGGGATCTGGAGAGTAGAACATGAGTCCTTAGGCTTCACAGGCAAGTGCCTTCACTGCTAAGCCATCTCTCCAGCTCTGATACTCCTTTTTTTTTTTTTTTATTTGAGAGAGACACACAGAGAGAGAAGCAGAGAAAGAGAGGAAGAGGCAGAGAATGGGTGTGCCAGGGCCTCTCAGCCGCTGTGAACAAACTCCAGACACATGCGCCCCCTTGTGGGCAAGTGTGAGATTGCGTGCTTGCATCACTTTTGCTTCTGGCTAAAAGTGGGACCTGGAGATTTAAACAAGCATTCTTAGGCTTCGCAGGCAGGCACCTTAACCACTAAGCCATCTCTCCAGCCCTCTGATACTCCTTTTCAAAGTTTGCTCATCTTCCTCTTCCCTCAAAAGGTACTATATCTTCAGTAACTCCTGGTTTGGATGCCCCAATCTCTAAGGGGAAAGTCACCATCTGCTCCTGTGATAAACTGTGTGTGTGTGTG
This sequence comes from Orientallactaga sibirica, assembly GCA_036365145.1. Lineage (NCBI taxonomy): Eukaryota > Metazoa > Chordata > Mammalia > Rodentia > Dipodidae > Orientallactaga > Orientallactaga sibirica. The sequence goes on along the minus strand of JAEOAD010000034.1, from coordinate 8,077,292 downwards.
TGTGTGTGTGTATGAGTGTGTGTGTGTATGAGTGCACAATTCCTTGGGTTTGGCTCCCTTGAGGAGAATCTTTCTCTTGATCTCTCTGAGATCTTGCTTCTCTTCCTCTGCTAAATTTCTGCAGCCTTTCACCATTTCAAGTCTACAGCTGAGAGAGTCCTTGCTCTTTGTGCGTGTGGCGTGTGTGTGCATGTGGTGTATGCAGATGCACACGTTCCATATGCACATGGACAGATGCCACAGGACAATGTCAGGTGTCCCCCGGTCACTTCTGTCTCATTCCTTGAGACAGGGTGTTATGAGCGAAATGTTTTCCCTGAGGCAATGTGAACAGAGGTCTGTTTATCCCAGATAGGTCACAGATGACAGATCAAAGCCTGATTGCACCAAAAGTAGTTTTTGTGAATCAATGAGTTGATTGGGGTTACTTACAGAGCACGAGGGAGGGGTTACTGACAGCATGGAGACCCCAAAGCAGCCGTAACATGGAGGTGTCCAATTCCAGCTGCTTAGATGGAAGTCTCTGTGTTGGGATTTCCCCTGCAGATGATCCACCCTCAGCCTATGACTGAGTCGTTCCTTACAGGAGTTTGGGGATCCTGAGCAGCTGAAACATCGAGAAGTCTCATCCCAGCATGGATGATGACTTCCCCATAGCTGCTTAGATGGAGCGCCCTGTCCATTGATCTTCCTCTATATCTTACCTCCCCTTGAGGCTTGGAAACCTCACGACCTCATGCATTATTGCATACAGCTGGTACAGGGGGCACCTCAGACCCCCTGTAGTAGGAGTCTGACAACCTTCCCCATGCTCTTCCTTCTATGGGGAAATGTCAACAGGTCCAGTTTCAAGAGTCTATTAGAGTCAGCTGCTTTTTTGGGGGTGGGGGGGTGGGGTGTCTCAATGTAGCCTTGAACTCATGGTGATCCTCCTACCTCTGCCTCCCAAGTGCTGGGATTAAAGATGTGTGCCACCATGTCCGGCAAGTCAGCTGCTTTTATTTATTTTTATTTATTTATTTGAGAGCGACAGACATAGAGAAAAAGAGGAAGGGAGGGAGAGAGAGAGAGAATGGGCACACCAGGTCCTCCAGCCATTGCAAAAGAATTCCAGATGCATGCACCACCTTGTGCATCTGGCTAATGTGGGTCCTGGGGAATCGAGCCTGAAACCTGGGTCCTTAGGCTTCACAAGCAGGCACTTAACCACTAAGCCATCTCTCCAGCATGAGAGTCAGTTGTTTTTCTCAGAGGACAGCTCACACAATACAGAGTCCACCCCTCAACAATTGTTTACTGCTTTCAGAGGAATTTGCTCTATAACACAAAGTCTAACTATATATATATATTTATATATATATATATATATATATATATATATATATATATATATATATTGCAGCTAGTTTGGCTGACCAGTGAACACCAGTGATCCTCCTGTCCTCATCTCTGCTGTCCTCAGTGCTGGGATTATAGGCACGCACAGCCACACCTGACATTTTATGTGGGTACTGGGGATCAAAGTCAGGTCCTCATGCTCACACAGCAAGAGCTCTAACCCACTGAGCCATCTCCCCAGCACCTAGCAATAGCTGAGACACAGCCCCATCGCTAATACTGCTCTCCCATGAAAGTCCATACCATCTGGAGATCACATTCACCATTTCACCCCCATCCAGTCTATTCTCCTGCTATTATGCTTCGGGAAATCTGGCTTAGTAAGGCTGATTTTTTGTTTGTTTGTTTTGTTTTGTTTTTAGTTCTATTTCCTTTATTCTGTTTCTTTTGTTGAAATAGTCTAGAGGATACTTTTCTGGGAATAGTGGGATTTTCTAGACCATTTAATTCTCAGAGCCACCACCCTTCTACAATATTTGGGGTTTGCAGAAGGCTATTGAGTTGTCCCTCTATGCAAACAATAAAATAGCCCATATCTTCAGGACAAGAGTCCCTCTTCCTTGTTCTTTGTATGTCAATAAAACAGCCATTCTTTTGCCATGGAAACTGGTTGTCTAGGATCCAAGTCCATGATGGAGTGTGTGACCCATAAGAGCCCGTGAAGGGACTACATACATACACAACTTCCCTCCACCTGAAGTGTATCATAAGATGCCACAGGCTGCCCTGGGTGGGGGCAGCTTACCTACACCACCCAAGCCTCACGCCTAGATATGATAGCACAGGCCCACATGTGTATTATGTAGCATGAAACTTGTAGGAAATTTGGGTGTAGTATACATTTTATTGAAAATAGTAAAAGCAATTAAGTAATTTCTACTCCCCTTAATGTCTACAAGGTTTATGTGGCAGGCTGATTAGTGGCACCCTCCCCCCCCCACACACACAAAGATTTCCATGTCTTTGTCTCTGGAACCTGTGGCTACCTACCATATGTGGAGAAGAGCCAGTGTGGATATAGCTAAGAAGCCTTAGGTGCATGATTATGCTGGAGTACCCCAGGAAACCCAATCACAATCCTGAGAAGAATGAGACAAGAGGGTCAGCATGCAGAAATGTTGACGCAGCAACAGAAGCAGAGAAACTGACAGACATCCCACGGATCCTGTGTGCTTTCAAGACATGGGCAAGTCACTGGCCAAGAATGCTCAGGAAAAGACAGGCAATAGACTTTCCCCCATGAGCCTCCAGAGGGATCACGGCCCTGCCAACACCTTCATTTTTACTCAGTAAAACCCATTTTGGACCTCTGACCTCCAGGACTATGAGATAAGAAATGTGTTGTATTAAGCCACTTAGCTAGTGGCAATTTGTTAGAACAGCAGTAAGAAACTAATAATTCATACTCAGATACATTTTGTTCTCCCTGGAAGCAAAGCACCCTGTGTGCTGTGCCTGTCCTCAGAGGTTCATTGTGTCTACAGAGAGCCCAGTAGGAAGGCCACAGCAGCCCTTATCCTGAGGTCTGTCTGGGCTTAACTCACCCAAGGCTTGCATAAAAATAGCAACTCTGGCTGGGCGTGGTGGCGCACGCCTTTAATCCCAGTACTCTGGAGGCAGAGGTAGGAGTATTGTTGTGAGTTCAAGGCCACCCTGAGACTATCTAGTGAATTCTAGGTCAGCCTGGGCTGGAGTGAAACCCTACCTCAAAAGAAGAAAAGGAAAGGAAAGGAAAGGAAAGGGAAAGGAAAGGAAAGGGAAAGGAAAGGAAAGGAAAGGAAAGGAAAGGAAAGGAAAGGAAAGGAAAGGAAAGGAAAGGAAAGGAAAGAAAGAAAGAAAAGAAAGAAAGAAAGAAAGAAAGAAAGAAAGAAAAAATAGCAACTCTGTGATACAAAAGTACCCACTGGCAGGGCATGGTGGCACACGCCTTTAATCCCAGCCCTCGGGAGGCAGAGGTAGGAGGATCACCATGAGTTCAAGGCCAGCCTGAGAGTAATAGTTAATTCCAGGTCAGCCTGAGCTAGAGTGAGATGCTACCTTGAAAAACCAAAAAAAAAAAGTACCCACTGGCCTGGTCCCATCCAAGCCTCAGGCTCATTTGCTCCCCCAATGCTCCTCCTTTTCTATGAGGTATTCATCCCAAGGTATTAGCATGAATCCTCCTCTGGAGACCAACCAGGTCCCTGCAGAAATGGCATGGAAAAAAGGGCCAGGCAGAATGGCTCTGCTTAGGGACAGCTGGCTGTGAGAATGAGGAAAGGCATGGGCTGAGCATGCCAATTTCCTTACCCAGAATCAGAACCGAGTGAATGGGCAGAGGTCAGGTATTGCCTGTGGTATGCCTCCACAGGGCTGCGAAGTGTCTGACCAGCAGGTTTCTCTCAGGCCACATACCTCCAGCCAGCCTCCAAGGTGAAGCTCTATACAGTTTCTCTCACAAAATCCCTTCAGTAGCCCTGTGGGCATCCTGAGTGCACTGAGACTCAGAACTGGAGCTATCTACGACAACTTCTAAAACAACGTTGTGTTTCCAGACAGCTCACACAGCTAGTTGTTGAGGTGACCGGGCAGAACCCCTCCTCCAGAGCAAGGCCAGCATTGTGGCTGAGTGCTACTGAGCCCTGGGAGGAGAGAGCTAGCTCCTATTCCTCTGTTTCTCATCTGCTGTGGAGCCTCTCTGACCAGACACCTGCCCTTCCACATCACATACAGGGGGCAGATTCGTACAGCAGGGGTCCCTGTCTGGGGTGCTAACCTGAGAGCAAGCATCTCTTCCATTAGCCAGTTCTGGGTGACACAGGAGGGTCTAACCTGAAACCAAGTCTATTTAAAACAACCATCTCTTCCATTAATCCAGTTCTGGGTGACACAGGAGGATCGGCCGAGAGTTCCGCCCTAGAATTGCCAAAGCCTGGACCAAGTCTATTTAAAACCAACCAACAACAAAAGGCCTGGCATTTTCCCTCCTCTAAGGGAAAATCCCTTGCCATGGGAAATTGTCACTGTTTAAGATGGTCTTGTGAGGCCCTGTGTATCTGGTAACCCTATAATGGGATAGCTTCATTTCAAGCCATCTTCCTTTGTCACCACCCCCGCCACCAAAAAATATTTTTAAAATCTTTCCCGCCTCCCTCACAACCATAGAGTAAGGCAAGTGCTTTACCATTGAGCTACACCCTCAACACAAATTTTTAAATGTATATATGGTTTAGAAAGCCAAACAGCATAAAACTTGTAGCAAAAAAAAAAAAAAAAAAAAAAAAAAAAAAAAAAGCAATACTTTCTGCTATATTCTCAATTTCCCCTCCCATGAGACAGTAACCACTAGGATTCACATGATAGCTCCCAAAGGTCTGATGTAAGAGCTTGGTCCTCAGAGCAGCATTACCGCATTATTGGGAAGTGCTGTGGGGCTTTAAGAGGTGAGAACTAGTGGGAGGTCCTTACTGGGGACACGCCTTTGAAGGGGATTGTGGCACCCCACAGATCCTCTCTCTCTCTCTCTCTCTCTCTCTCTCTCTCTCTCTCTCTCTCTCTCTTTCACCTCCTTTATCCATGACATGAATCGTTTGTTTCTATATTTACTCCCCTCAAGGATGTACCACTCTAACTATAGGCCCAAAGGGAAGTGGTTCCACCTGATCTTGAACTTAAAGCTCTGGAACTGTGAGCTCAATAAACCATTTTTATTTATGTGCTGCCTCCTATATTTCATTATAGTGATGGAAAGCTGACAACCACTTTTGACTGCTAGTGGTCTTTTCTGCTATTTACCTTCATATTTCAAAATAACTGTTTACTCTGCTAGTTCCATACTTTAAAATGAACATCTATTATCTGTCTAGTAAAAAACATGAGAGGGCTGAAGAGATGGTTTAGTAGTTAAGACGCTTGCCTGCAAAGCTGAAGGATCCAGGCCCTGGTATGCCTATGTTCTGTCTCTGTCTCTCTCTCTCCCTCTCTCTGTCTCATAAATAAATAAAATATTAAAAAATACAAGAACCAGTTCTCTTATACCACACCACACATTACCCTTCTTCCCATATTTCCAACATAGTTTATCACAATATTTTTATTTTAAAAATTATTTATTTATTTGAGAGAGAGTGAGAGAGAAGAGAGAGAGAGAGAAAGAGAGAGAGAGAGAGTGGGAGTGCCAGGGCCTCTAGCAACTGCAAAAAAAATTCCAGATACATGTGCTACCTTGTGCATCTGCCATTTGAGTACTGGGGAATCCAACTCAGGACCTTAGGCTTTGCAGGCAAGCACCTTAATTGCTGAGCCATCCCTCCAGCCCACATCACAATTTTTGTTTATAGAATATTCAACAATTGCCGGGTGTGGTGGCACACGCCTTCAATTGCAGCACTCGGGAGGCAGCGGTAGGAGGATCACCATAAATTCAAGGCCATCCTGAGACTACAGAGTGAATTCCAGGTCAGCCTGGACCAGAGTGAGACCCTACCTCAAAAAACAAACAAAAAAAAATCCAATAATTATATAACTAATATCATACAAATGTTGATCTTAGCTGAACTTTGTAGTATACTAATGATACATTCTTTTATAATATGACTTTTGTTTTTCTCAGAGTCAATAATGGCTTCATTTTTTTTTAGACCTGAATTTTCCCTTTTCCTTTCTGTTTGATCTTATTTTCTGGATCCCCTACTGTTTTTTTTTTTTTATTTTTATTGACTTTTAATCTTACATACCAAAAAAACCCCACCTGATATTTCCCTCCCCTCCCCCATTCCACTTTAGAACTCCGGTCTCCATCATATCCCCTCCCTTTCTCCATTAGTCTCTCTCCTAATTTGATGACATCATCTTTCTCTTCTATTTTGAGGGTCTTGCAAAGGTATTGCTAGGCACTGCAAGATCATGGATATCGAGGCCAATTTCTGTCTGGGCAGCTGCATAGTAAGACCCTACTGTTTTTCTTTCTGGTTTTCTCCTTCATGTCATACTAGGAAAGGATACATGAATCTGTTTTTATCTTGCCTATCTGGAAATGTACTTATTCTGCCCTCACAGTGAATTGGTAGCAAGGAGAGGCTTAGAATTCTTGGATGGAAATAACTTGCCTTTGGGATTTTAATTAATTAATTTATTTATTTATTTTTTGTCTTTCGTTCATGTCTGCTAGCTTCCAGACTTGTTATTTGCATACAATACTGTTTTGGTTCCCATTTTTTTTAATGCAACATTTTCTTTTCTGGAAATTTCTAGTATCTTCTCTTTATTTTCTGTTTTCAAGAGCACCTGTGGTGGTTTGATTCAGGTGTGCCCCATAAACTTAGGTGTGCTGAAAGCTAGGTTCCCAGCCAATGGAGATTTGGGAATTAATGCTTCCTGGAGGCAGTGTATTGTTGGGGTCGGGCCTATGGGTATTATAGCCAGGGTTCCCTTGCCAGTGTTTGGCACACTCTCCTGTTGCTATTGTCCACCTTATGTTGGCCAGGGGGTGATGTCCACTCTCTGCTCATGCCATCGTTTCCCTGCCATCCTGGAGCGTCCCCTCAAGTCTGTAAGCCAAAATAAACCTTTTTCCCCCACAGGTTGCTCTTGCTCGAGTGATTTCTGCCAGCAATATGAACCTGACTGCAACAGCTCCTGTTGGCATCATTCTAGTTTATCTCTCTTTATCTCTAGCTTTTTTGTTTGTTTGTTTTGTTTTTTATTTTTCCAGGTAGGGTTTCACTCTAGCTCAGGCTGGCCTTGAACTCACAGTGATCCTCCTACCTCTGCTTCCAAAGTGCTGAGATTAAAGGTATATATCACCACAGCAGGCTGTTTTTGTTTTTGAAACAGTCTTTACTCTGTTGCTCAGTTTGACCTTGAACTCACAGTGATCCTCCTGCCTCAGTCTCCCAAATTTTAGAATTTCAGGAGTGAGTCACTATATCTGGCTCTTCTAGTGTCTTTTTACTTTTTCTTTCAATCTTTTCATTCTCTCATATTACCCTTTTTTTTTTTTTTTTTTTTGGTTTTTCGAGGTAAGGTCTTGCCCTAGTCCAGGCTGACCTGGAATTCTCTGTATTCTCAGGGTGGCCTTGAACTCACGGCGATCCTCCTATTTCTGCCTCCGTGCTGGGATTAAAGGCATGCACCACCATACCTGGCCTTCATATTACTTTTTAATCCTATTGCATTATTTTATTTTATGACCACCAATGCTTTTTCTTATCTTTCAGGGACATTATTTATATGTGTTTATTCGAATGCATTGTCTCTTTTCCTTCCTCATTGTCTTTTTCTATTTGCCTAAATGTTTGATCTGCCTTTCATCCTAAGATTTCCCACTAATACCCAGTGATACTTGGATATCATTTATATTCACAGGTGTGACATGGAGCCTTGTGTCACCCCCAAGGGGGATCAACAGAGAGAGCTGTGTCATTCATTATGTCATAAGAGGGCCTGGAATGATGGTCTCTCAAGACCACTTCTATGGAGACTTTTCCAGAACACAATTCTCTAACCCACTGACCCAGAGTAGGAAAGGGATGCCGGGACAGCCCTCAGCCCAGCTTCTGGAACCATTAGGAGAATTGCAGGCATTGTATGCTGTCATCTGGCGGTGATTACCCTCCCAGGGTTGGTCTGGGTCTCACTTTTCCCTCAGCTGCTGTCTCAAGTTCAGAGCCTCCCCCAGCCTAACTCTCAGAGGACGAGTTTGTCTGCTGCCACAGTTGTGGGAGCTGGGGTTGGCCCCTGGCTGCCAGAGGCTGACCCCTGTCCTTCCACTCCTGCAGAGCTACCCAGCCCCACCCTGCCCATGCGTCTCCCAGCTTGCTTCCTCTGACAAGCAGAGGATCCTGTTTTGCTCTGCAAGCCAGTTAACACTGTCCATCTGCTTTCAGTTTTCAAAATACTGCATCCAAATATTGTCTACTCTGCCCCCTCGTCTGTTCGCTTCATGGTGTGGGTTTCTACCGTTTTAAGCTCTATTAACGTCCATATGGGTGATACGTCAGGAAAGGAGGAGGAAAAAGAAAAAGACCACATCTTTAACCAACTATTTTACCTAAAGTTCCCTGCCCTTCTGCACTGTTTTCTTTGCCTCAGCCATACCTGCGGGTTCTCCTTTTTTGTTCCCCTCCCTTCTTTTCTCCTCCCACTTCTTCCACACACACACACACACACACCCTCCTCCTGTTCCTCATTCCTCTCAACTGCACTGCACCTGGCTAACTGTGACTGATCACAAAGTCACCTCCCAAAGAGACTTCCCCAGTCCTGGTTTCCCAACTTCTGAAACCCTTGGCAGGGGCCACCTCTGCATAAAGCAAGCTGCTGCTTCCTTCCTTTCCATGACCCGCCTCCCTCTCTCTTACACTCTGGAGGCTTTAAGGAGAGAAAAGAAAGGAAGGCTTCCTTCCAGAATTCTGATCACCTGCTGAAAGCCTCCCAAGCCTGGCTGTAGCTTCATCTACCCTGACCACATTGCTACTGCCCTGAGCCACCAGGCGTGGTCCCTGCCAGCTGCCCACCACAAGCGAAAGTTCACGTGCAACAAGGCTTCCCTGTGTCCACTGAGCCTCCCCACTCCTCTGGGATTTTTGAGGCACACTGTTTTTCTGTATCCCTGCCCACCTCCCTCTCTCTCTCTCTCTCTCTCTCTCTCTCTCTCTCTCTCTGCCTTTCTTCCTGTCTGCTTCTGGCCCTCATTCTTCCATCCCTCCTCCTCTTCCCATTCTCTCTCTTCCTCCTGTCCACCCACTTCATTTTCTCTTTGTCTTTCTCCACATTCCTCCCTTGCCCTATCTGGCTATGACCCTGAGAGTTTCCCCCTCTCCCTGGCACCCACACACCCTCTGAGTCCTCCCTCTTTCCAAGCAGCCTGTCATCGGGTGCATGGCTGGTGAGTCCTTTCCCAGTAGAGGGGCCCAGGTGTGGCATGGCCCGGTGGCCGGCCAGACCGCCTGCTGTCTAACACTCTTGTAAGGTTACTATTTATCTAGTGCAACCAAAGTTGGCACACACATCTGGCGCCTGGTACTTAGTGCAATTATTTATGATTTCCACCAAGATTTAAAAGCTCATCGCCGGCCTTGTAATGCAGTAACTGATGGCGCTGCTAATGTAATTAAGAAAAGATTATGATGTCCACGTGGCGTACCAGATGGTGGCATTCATAGTAATCGGCTTGCACAACTGGCAGACAACTGCACAAGGGCAGCCGAGCGCAGGCAGCTGGAGACCAGCAACTTCCTCGTCACTCAGACAGGAGAGGGGACAGCCTGAACCTGGACAGAGCAGGGGAAGCGGTGACAGGGGACTGAAGGTAGAGGAAGTCTGTCTCTATCAGCCTGCTGCCCTAAGATTGACCTCTTTGTTACTGCTCCCACACCTGTACACACACTGATGGAGTTTTACTGGTGCACAGACATGCAAAAGGCACACACAGACAGATACACTCAGAGACAAGTAGGGGACCTACTTCTTCACTAATGCTAAAACTTTGATAACCCATCTAAGCCCTGAAAATATATTTAAAAATGTAACAATCTTGGGGCCGGGGAGATGGCTCAGAGGATAAGTGCACTTGTCATGTAAGCACAAGGGCCTGATTTGCCCTGAGTTCAATCCCCAGTACCCATGTAAATAGCTGGGCATGGCCATGCGTGCCTATAACCCCAGTCCTATGGGAGCAGAGACAGGAGAATCACTGGGACTCGCTGGTTAGCTAGTCTGACCAAAAATGGTAACTTGGGGTTCCGTGAGAGATTCCATCTCAAGGAAACATGCAGCTAAGAGATAGAAGACACATGACATTCTCCTCTGGCCTCTACATGCCTCCACATGTAAATTCACAGGGCATGGACATCTGCACACGTATGCACACACACACACACACACACACACACCCCACAATGTGCCACATACATGTGATAACCAATCAACCACCAAATCATGGTCCCCTTTCTTGTGGTGTTCAACAGACTGGAGAAAGAAAAGCATTTGATCAGAAAACAGCAATAATAAATAGAAAATTGAACTGTGAGTAATGTTACAAGAAGGAAGTGGGTCAATGTAGTGAGGGGTCTCGTGGGAATATGTGATCTGGCTAAAATGAACCAGGCAAGCTTTTCTGAGAGGAGAATGGAAGTGGGAGCTGACGATTAAAAGCTAACAGTTGCTGCTCAAATTTTCTTCTAAATATCCATGCGTATGTCCATAGGTTAGTGCTGCTCTCACCCTCGGTCAGACAATCTTCTTCTTTTTTTTTTTTATTTATTTATTTATTTATTTATTTGAGAGAGAGAGATACAGAAATAGGCAGGTAGAGAGAGAGAGAGAATGGGAGTGCCAGGGCCTCCAGCCACTGCAAAGGAACTCCAGATGCATGCTCCCCCTTGTGCATCTGGCTTATGTGGGTCTTGGAGAATTAGAGCCTCGAACCGGGGTCCTTAGGCTTCACAGGCAAGCGTTTAACCGCTAAGCCATCTCTCCAGCCCCCAGACAATCTTCTTTTTTGCAGACAGCAGTGAGTACTGGGGAGACTCAAAACTCAAAGTGCTGAGAATAAGTGACTGTTGGGTGCTCAGACATTTGTGTGCTCACAAATCCATAGGGAAGTGTGAAAAAAGCAGTTTTGGATTCAACAGTGCTGAGGTAAAAGCAAATATTTCTAGCCAAGTGTGGCACACGCCTTTCATCCCAGCACTCAGAAGCCTGAGGAAGAAGATGGCCACGAGTTCAAGCTCAACCTGGGCTAGAGTGAGACCCTGCCTCAAAACAAACAAACAACAACAACAACAAAAAAGCACAATTCTAAAAAACTATAGGAAGATGGTTTAGGAGCCACACTTTGCATAGCAAGGTTCTGTCCTTAGATTTGGCTGCACTTCAGAATTTCTTGGAGAGTTTCATAATGTGTGGTCAGTGCTCAAAGAGACATCTCTACCATGCCTCCAAGGCTCAGGGAGTACAAAGAGTGTACAAGCCAGGGGATAAGGAGCGTGGTCCAAATATGAAGTGGCCGCTACATTAACAACCTCATAGAGAGACTATCATTACCTGCACAAGGCCTGCATGATACTGGGCCCATCAACATTTAGTTATGAATAATCATGGAGGGCAAAAAAATACATCAAAATATAAAAGGGACTAAGTGAAAAGAATAAGGAATTCAGGAGAAGGGAGACATGGGAGGGAGGACAAAAGAAAATAAAGCGAGGAGATTAGGATCACAGTATATTATGTACATATATGAAAATTGTCCATAAAAGTGTGGCTATTTTAATGTTTTAAAATTTTATTTTTATTTATTTATTTGAGGGGGTCGCAGATAGAGAATGGGTGCACTAGGGCGTCCAGCCACTGCAATCAAACTCCAGACACATGTGAGTCTTGGGGAATTAAACCTGGATCCTTTGGCTTTGCATGCAAGTGCCTTAACCACTAAGCCATCTCTCCAGCCCAAAGTGTGAAGGTTTTTTAGGGGGGGTTTCAAGATAAGATCTCACTCTAGCTGAGGCTGACCTGGAATTAACTGTGTAGTCTCAGGGTGGCCCCTTAACTCACAGTGATCCTCCTACCTCTGTCTCCCGAGTGCCAGGTTTAAAGGCATGAGCCACCACAAGCAGCAGAAAAATGGTTTTTGTTTGTTTGTTTGTTTTTATGATTAAAAGCTAACAGGTGTCAAGGGAAAAGCAGAGGGTTTCAGTACAGGGGACATGTCAAGTTCACGAACCTAACAAGAAGCCAGTGCCCAAGAATAAACAAACAAGAAGGAAAATCAAAGCAGGAGGGCGAAACGTTCAATACAGCTACAGTGAGAGCACTGTAGTGTGGGTCCACAGACCAACCAAGTGACCAGTGATGCCAAGGGGAGTGTCTCAGAGCAGACTCACTCACGGTGCACGAGTCCTTACCTACGCCATGGCAGCACCAAGACCCAGGGGGACAAAAGTGGACTTCTCAACCAATGGTGTGGGGTCCATGGGATAAACAGAGTGTCCTAGAGAACCAAGAGTATCTTGACTCTTAGCTCACATCACACGGCAAATCAGTCCTGGCTGACTGGCAGAGCTAAATGTTAGCAGCTTCTGGAGAGGGCTCCTTGGGACCAAGGGTTAGGCAAACACACCTTCAAAAGTCATGAATGGCTGTCCCTAAAAGATTACAGCAAGCTAGTTGTACTGGTACAAATCAGATGTCCCCCATAAACTCATGTGTTCTGAATGCTTGGTCCCCAGTTGTTGGCAGTTTGGGAGGTGAAGCCTTGCTGGAGATGTTTCTGGGTGCAGGCTTTGGGGTGGTACACGTCCAGTTCCACCTTGCCAGAGCTCAGTTCGCTCTTGCTGCTGTTTTCCACCTGCTGTGGCAGAGGTGATGTCCTGCTGTCATTAAGCTTCCCCCAAACTATAAGCTAAAACTAAAAACTTGCCGCCCATCAGCTGCTTTTGGTCAGGCGTTTGGTTCCAGCAATGAGAAGATAACTACAACAGGCATGAAAGCAATGACCAAGGGATGGAATAATGTGAACAATTTACATTTAACAAAGAACTTGGGCCAAGCAAGCCTACAAGCCCAGTATTTCAGAGGCAGAGAGCAGTGGCAGGAGGAACATAGCAAGTTCAAGGCCAGCCTGAGCTATAATGAGACTCTGCCTCAAAAATAAATAAATAGGGTGTGGAGAGATGGCTTAGTGGTTAAGGCATATGCCTGTGAAGTCTAAGGACCCCGGTTCGATTCTCCATGTCCCAGGTAAGCCAGATGCACATGGTGGTGCATGCATCTGGAGTTCATTTGCAGTGGCTAGAGGCCTTGTCACACCCATTCTACCTCTCTCTGTTTCCCTCTCTCTGTCTCTAATAAATAAATAAAATTAATTTTTTTAAAAAAAAATAAATAGGAGCTGAGAAGATGCCTTGGTACATAAAGATGCTTACTTGCAAGCCTGCCTCAGAACCCATGTAAAGCAGGACTCAAAGTGATGCACCCATTGGATGGGATTGGGCATGATCAGGGTGGTATGGCTGTAGGCAATGCACACATCTGAACTCCCTATGTCCTACGTCAATGCGAGTTGGATCCAGGAGAATCAGGAAGATCAGAGCCAAGCTAGACTGCATATCCAGCGGCAAAAGAACAACAAGAGAAACTGCCTCATAAAGAAGGTGAAAGGGGCTGGAGAGATGGCTTAGCAGTTAAGGCACTTGCCTGTGAAGCTTATGGATCCAGGTTCAATTCCCCAGTACCCATGTAAGCCAGATGCACAAGGTGGCACATGTGTCTGGAGTTCATTTGCAGGAAGTAGCTAGAGGCCCTCTCTCTCATAAATAAATAAATAAAATATTTTTTTAAAGAAGGTGGAAGGAGAAGACTGCCTTCTAACCTCCACATACACAAAGACACAAATAAAATAAATAAATAAATGTACCTTCAAAATAAATAAAATTTTTCAAATATATTTTATTTATATATTTATTTGAGAGAGAGAAAGAGACAGAAAGAGAGAAGAGAGAGAGAGAGAGAGAGAGAGAGAATGGGTGCGATAGGGCCTCCAACCACTGCAAATGAACTCCAAATGCATGTGCCACCTTGTGCATCTGGCTTACGTGGGTCCTGGGGAATCAAACCAGGGTCCTTTGGTTTTACAGGCAAACACCTTAACCGCTAAGCCATCTCTCCAGCCTATAAATAAAAATTTTGAGCTGGAGAGATGGCTTAGCGGTTAAGGCTCTTATCTGCAAAGTCTAAGGACCCATGTTTGATTCTCTAGGTCCCACATAAACCAGACACACAAAGTGACACAAGTGCACAAGGTTGTACTAGACTAGAGGCCCTGGAACTCCACTTCTCATTCTGTCTGTCTGTCTCTCACTCACTCTCTCTTATAAAAAATAAATAAAAATTTCAAATTAAAAACAAGCAATTTAAATCCATAAGATGTGAAAGTTTTTCACAAATCAATAAGGAAAAAAAGATAAGTATACCAGTTATTTTCCCCCTTATTTAGAAAAAGAAAAGGAAAAAATGGGGAAACATTATTAGCAGGTGTGTGTGTGTATGTGTGCAAAGTTTAAAGTTCATAAGCATGTAATAAGGGATTCAACTTTACTAGCCTTCAGAAAGCTGCAACGTCAAGTCACACAATCATATACCACTACTGTGTACCAGGATGGCTGGAATCTACACAGCAAAGTAGCAGATGTTGAACAGGAACTCTCACACCCTGAGACTGTGTATTGGTCCTTTGGCAAACTGTTTAGTCTTGTCTACTAAAGCTCAAGTTCTACAAGACCTGTAGCCCAGAAATTCTGCTCCTGAAGCTAGTTCATACCATAAGCATGCACCAAAATGTGCACCATCCAAAACAGTTAAAAACTCAAAACTAGGGTGGGGAGATGGCTCAGGGAGTTGAGAAGCACCTGAATGGCCAGGGTTTGGATGGATCCCAGCACCCATATAAAACTAGATCTAGTGGCACACACATCTATAATTCCAATGTGCCTATGGCAATGGGAGGCAGAGTCAGGAGAAATCTGAAGCTCACAGGCCGGTTAGTCTGGTGTTCTCAGCATTGAATAATAAAAGAGACTCTGTCTCAAAACAAAGTTAGGGCTGCCGCCCTGAGGTTATCCTCTGACCTCTACACATGTGCCATGGCATGCGAGCCAACCAACACACACACACACACACAAAACCTCAAAACTGGACTGGAGAGATGGGTGAGTGGTTAAGGTGCTTGCCTGCAAAAGCTAAGGACCAGAGTTTAATTACCAAGTATCCATGTAAAGCCAGATGCTCAAGGTGGTGCATGTGTCTGGAGTTTGTTTTCAGTGGCTGGAGCCTATGGTATGCCCATTCTTTCTATCTGACACACACACTCTCTCTCTTTTCTCTCTCTAATAAATAAATAAATAAATAAATAAATAAATCTCAAAAACACTTTAAATGCCCATAAATACTAGCTTGTATACATTTACCCAAAATGAGTATTTGTGATATGTTGGTCCATTTTTAAAAATTTTAGTTATTTATTTGCCAGCAAAGAGTTTGATATAGTCACAGAGAGAGAGAGAGAGAGAGAGAGAGAGAGAGAGAATATAGGCACACCAGGTCCTCTAGCCACTGCAAACCAACTCCAGATGCATACACCACTTTGTGCATCTGGCTGATGTGGCTACTGGGGAGTTGAACCCAGGTTGTTAGGCTTTGTAGGCAAGCACCTTAACTGCTAAGCCATCTCTCCAGCCCCACATTGGTCCATTTATGCACTGGACTACTACATAAAATGCAGATAAGCAAGTTACAAAAGGATTTGATCCCACAAGACTCCAGGGAGGCTTGCTGTTAAAACTGTCATGGACAAAAGAAAAATGGGACGAACACATGGGTTGGTGAATAGTGCAACTGAGCCAAAGTATGGTAGTCACATGCCTGTAATACCAACACTCGGGATGTAGAGACAGAAGTTCAAGATCAGCCTTGGCTACATAGAGAGGTCAAGGTCAAGCTGGTCTACATGAGACCCTGTCTCAAAAACAACAAAAACGGGGTTGAGGGGTAAAGCACTTGCTGCTATTTAAGCATGAGGACTTGAGTTCAGATCTGTAGCACTCACATAAAATGACAGGTATGGTGATGTGCTCCTACAGACCCAGCACTGGGGAGGTTGAAATGGAGGTAAGAAATCCCGAGGGTCACTGAGTAGCCAGTCAAGCTGAATAGGTGAGCTCTAGGCTGAGTGAGAGACCCTGTCTCAAAGAATAAAGTGTAGAGTGATTGAGGAAGATACCCAGTGTCAACCTCTGGAATCCACACATATGTACACATATATGCACGTGAACCCACACACAAGTGAGCATGCACACACACAGACATGGAGACCACACACACATATACATGCAGACACATGCAAATATAAAAAATGAAAATAACAAAAACCATAACAGGGCTGAAGAGATGGCCTAATGGTTAAGGAGCTTGCCTGCAAAGCCTAAGAACTCATGTTCTACTCTCCAGGTCCCACGTAAGCCAGACACACAGTGACACAAGCACGCAATGCCTCACATACACACAAGGGAGCGCACTCATCTGGAGTTCAATTGCAGTGGCTGGTGGCCCTGGTGCATCAATTCTCTCTCTCTCTCTTGCTCTTGCTCTCTCTCACATGAAAGGCCAGTCTGTTGGTCTTGCCTCAATAAAATAAAATAAGATAAGATAAAATAAAAATAAAATAAAATAAAATAAAATAAAATAAATACAATGGGATTGAGTGGAAACTGGCATATAAAGCCTTCTTACTATCTACTACCTCCCATCCAGAATGAGGCAGCAGCTTAAGGCCTTCTCAATAGAACCAAAATCAATAGTTTAATGAGCCCATGTAGTGGGAAGAAAGGGACAGAAACCCCAACCCATTTGGAATGGCTCTAAGAGAGGGGGTTGTCTTGGACCCAAGCAGTGATCCAGCCTTGTTACTGGGCCTTTGAATGGAAAGTTCCAGAACAACTTCACTCTTAGCTCTTCACACACCTTGGCAGGATGGCCCTTGACGCTGTGACTTTCACTTCAGAGCAAGGTTCTCCTAGGAGGCATGTGATAGCACAGTCTCGGGGCAGTTCCAAGGAGTGTTCTGGAACCAGTGCCTTGGGTTCCATGCTCCTTTCTCTGTGAAATGGGTTGTGTAATTGTATCAACCCCTGCTGCTATCATAAATTAGGGACTAGGTGAAGTAATGAGGACAAATCTGGAATATGGTAAATGCTCAAGGAAAGGTATGTATGTATTTTCATCTTTAAAACTCTGGAGACCAAAATCTTTCACACTGTGCTCACCCGCCCCCCCCTCCCCGCCTGATCTACATCATGTACTCCCTATCCTAAGGAAGCTGGTGCCCCAGCCCACTCAAAATTTCCTGGATTGGCAAGTGATCAGAGCCTTGGTCCACCACTGGCCACTTCTCCAACCCATATCCTTTCAATAGAAATTCTCAACATGGGTGAAGAATTCTTAATCTCTCTATGAATTTTACCTATGTGCTCTAAAGGATGAGGGAGTAAGGAAAGGTGAAAACTGAAAATAATCTACAATGTAGAAATGCTCAAAATAGTCTCTAATTAGATCAGTTTGCATTGGATTACGAAAATGTTCACCATAAAGGTATGGATTTAAAAAATGAAAAGAAAGTCAGGTGTGGTGGTACACACCTGTAATTCATCACTCCACAGGCTGAGGGGGATGCAAGTTGAGGCCAGCCTGGGCTAAGCAGTGAAAGCCCAACTCAAAAATTATAGTTTTTAAAAACATATTTATTAGAGAGAGAGAGCACCCAAGCGTCCTGTCACTGCAAATGAACTCCAGACACATGTGCCACTTTGGACATCTGGTTTATGTGGGTACTGGGGAATGAAACCTAAGAAACAGTTTTCAATGTAGAATTGTTAAGTAAAATGTTCTGCCTCCACACAAAGGAATGTATGCCTATTCTAAAAGTGCTGGTGAGCTGTATTGTGAAAATAAAGAGACGTCCATGACGTATTTATACGACAGTTAGTAAGCTGGGGGGATGTCTCAGTGGTTAAAGGTGCTTGCTGACAAAGCCTGATGGCTGGGTTCTATTCTCTAGTACTCACATAAAGCCAGGCACACAAAGCAGCACTGGTTTTTGGTGTTCATTTGCAACAGCAGGAGGTCCTGGCATATCCTCTCTCTCTCCCTCTCTCTTTCTCTCTCTCTCTCTCTCAGATAAAAGTATTTTTAAAGAAAAACATTATTAAGAACTATATTGGGCCAGGCGTGCATTTGGGAGACAAAGGTAGGAGTATCGCCGTGAGTTCGAGGCCACCCTGACATTACATAGAGAATTCCAGGTCAGCCTGGGCTAGAGTGAGACCCTACCTTGAAAAAAACCGAAAAATGAAAAAACCAAAAAAAGAACTATATTGATGTGCATGTCTGTATGTGTGTATGCAAGATACATGTAAATATCTTAGACATGTACATCCTAGATGTATATAACTATATGCATATATAAAACATGTATAGAAACTTGCATGTGTGCATATCTGTGTACAGGTGTGTGTTCACATAGAAAATGGGAAAATGATCTGAAATTAATAGGCCAAAAAAGTGACTGAAACAGTTATCATTGGTTAGTACCACTCAACATCATTTATTTTCTTTTTTATTGGTTGTTTTGCATTGTACAAAAAGCTTTAGATGTGTATATGCTAACCTTTTTCAATTTAAAAAAAAGTATTTTATTTATTTATTTGAGAGAAAAAAAAAAGAGGCAGAGAGAGAGGAAGAGAATGGGCATGCCAGGGCATGCAGCCACTGCAAACAAACTCCAGATGCATGCGCCCCCTTGTGCATCTGGCTTATGTGGGTCCTGGAGACTCAAACCTGGGTCCTTTGGCTTTGCATACAAGCACCTTAACCTCTAAGCCATCTCTCCACCCCCTTTTTCACTTTAAAAAATATTTTAGACATACAGAATATTGACTATGCACGCCTTTAATCCCAGCACTCGGGAGGCAGAGGTAGGAGAATCGCCATGAGTTCAAGGCCACCCTGAGACTACATAGTTAATTCCAGGTCAGCCTGGGCCAGAGTGAGACCCTACCTTGAAAAAAAAACAAAAACAAAAACAAAAAAAAACCAGAATATTGACTATGTAGTGAATTGCTATGAAACCACCAATTTGCTTACAGCATACACTACTTTTATTGAGAGAAAAATAGGTTAAATTATTCCAATAAATATGTGTTCCTTACTAGTCAAACAACACAGAAATGCACAAAATAGTTTCAAATTCACCTCAATTTGTATTGAATTATGAAAATGTATTCAAGAATTTAAACTGTAAGTGAAGAAATTAAAAATATCTGCAGTTTTAAGATGAAATTTTTTTGTATAAAAATATCAGCTGGCATGCAAACAATCCTAGTTTAAACTCAGTGGGTCACAGAAACACTAACCAAAGCCTAACAAAAGACACCAAAATAGAAGTGGGACTAGTTGGGGAAAAGGTGTTCTTTGGGAGTGGTGGGGGGTCAAGAAAAGGTATTCAAAGTGAACTGATTAAAATATATTAGATTCATGTATAAAATTGTCAATAAAATAAAATTTAAAAACAGGGTAAAGGGTAAAAATGGTAACCAAGCGTGGTGGCTCATTCCTTTAATCCTTGAGAGAGGCTAAAGTAGGAGGGTCATTGTGAGTTTGTCACCAGCCTGGGCTGCATAGCAAGACCTTGTTTCAAACAACTGCCACAAAAAATTTCAGTTCTCCCAACAGCGATGTCTCCATTTAATATAATCCCAACTTTAGTACCTAGTTTTTCTTTTGCCTTCTTTGTTTTCTTCTCTGTCTCTTATTTCCTTCCTCCCTCCCTCCCTCTCTTCCTTCCTTTCTTTCTTTCTTTCTTTTTTTTTTTTTTTTTGCCTTTTTGAGGTAAAGTCTCACAATATCATTTAGCTTCCTAAATACTCAGATTACAGGAATGTGGCACCATGCGCAGCTTATAGTACCACTTTTTTTTTTTTCTAGGCAGGGTCTTACTCTATAGCCCAGGCTGATTTGGAACTCACTTTGTAGCCCCAGACTGGCTTCAAATTCCTACCTCAGCCTACAGACTGAGATTAAAGATGTACAGCATCACACCCACCTTGTAAAGTATAACTTATTTGTTTGTTGAGAAAGAATGAGTGTGCCAGGGCCTCCAGCTGCAGCAAACGAACTCCAGACATATGCGCCACCTTGTGCATCTGGCTTAATGGGTCCTGGGGAATTGAACCTGGGTCCTTTGGCTTTGCAGGCAAATGATTTAACTTCTAAGCCATCCCTCCAGCCTATAAAGTATCATTTTTAATTGGATCAAATGATTTAAAGGTCCCAGGAACGAATAAAGGTGGAAGAATTCCCAAGAATGTATATGTGTGTGAATAGATAGATATTTGCACATTTTTCATGTTTTTGGTACTTTTCTATTGTGTGTGTATGGCATGGTGTATGTACATGTATGTGCCCATGTGGTGTTCCATGTGCTCCCCTGTGGTATGCACTCAACTGTGAGTGGAATATCAAATGACCCTTTCCATTGCTCTTCTACCTGTTCTTATTTGAGCTGGAGCCTCTTACTGCTCCTAGAGCTTGTCATTTTTGCATGGGCTTTGGCAATTCTTAGGGCTCTACGCCCCCATGGGACTGGTGCTGTTGATGTGTGGCCATGCCCAGCTGTTTATGTGGGTTCTGGGGATCAGGCCTCCTCAGGCCCTTTGCTTGCACAGGAAATGCTCTTAACCATGAAGCCATCTCTCCAGTCCCCCCCCCCAAGTATATATGTTTAAAGGATTATGCATAGATTCAGGTATGCTTAAAAGATCTCACATTGCAGGGTGGAGAGATGGCTTCATAGTTAAGGTATTTTCCTGCAAAGCCAAAGGATCCTGGTTTGATTCCCCAGGATCCATGTAAGCCAGATGCACAAGGGGCACATGCATCTGGAGTTTGTTTGCAGTGACTGGAGGCCCTGGCATTCCCCTCCCCCTCTCTCTGCCTCTTTCTCTCTCTCAAATAAATAAATAAATAAATAAGATCTCACATTGCTTAACACGTATTAAGGCCACTAGATTACAACAGTATGGCATCACATGGGATTAAAGAATTTACAGCAAACTTCAAAACAAAGGCTCAGAAAGGGTATCCTCATATGTATGAGAATTCAATGCATAATAAATATTTCAACTTCAGTAAGAAATAAAGGCTAATTAATAAATCCTTTTGACCAAAAGGAACTATCTATCTATAAGAAACTGAAATGGAGGACTGGAGCGCTGGCTCAGCATTTAGGTGAGCTTCCTGCAGAACCATGAGGGCCTGTGGGGGCCTGAGACTGCCAGAGTTCAAATCTCCAGATCCTGAATAAACAGCCAGGTCTGGCCACAGGAGCCTGCAACTCTGGCCCCTGCAGGGCAGCAAAGAAAGCTTTGGAATCAGTAAACCGGCTCTGGTTCAAAAACAACACTGGACCGAAGAGTGATAGAGCTGGACAACCAACATTTGGCTCTGGCCACCAAAGGTGAGCACCCCCCTCCACAGACACCACACCACACAGACACATGCACACAGAAAAGAAAACTTAAGATCTGGGTGGAGACTGGCTCAACTCATGTGACCTCACCCAAGGCCCACTCACAGGCATGACAAGAGTTCAAACATGCACCTCATTCAATGCTGCTCACGTACCAGGGTCAATCTTTCAAGTTTCTACCTGCTTTTGGTCATTTCACATAGCCTTTTAAATACATATTTTTATTTTTAAAATGTATTTCTATTTGCAAGCAGAGAGAGAGAGAGAGAGGTGGGGGAGCAAGAATGGGTGCACTGGGGCCTCTTGCCACTGCAAACAAACTCCAGAAATGTGCACCATTTTGCGCATCTGGCTTTATGTGGGTACTGGGGAATTGAACCTGGGCCAGTAGGCTTTGCAAGTACCTTTAACTGCTGAGCCCTCTCTTCAGCCCTCCTTTTAACTATTTTGTTCAGAGTTTATCGTTGTGATCTGTTGGGGAGATTGTACTTTATCAGGTACTATATCATTAATAGTAGAGGAACTTGCTACTAAAGAGTTCAATGAACAGCATTAGAAAATAAACATTATATTGAGTGGAAAAAAAAGACCTGCACTTCTCGCCTATGACGACAAAGGGTTAATTTTTAGCTATTACAAATTGTTAAGAAAAAGACGGAGCATCCAATAGGAAAATGTTCCCAGGATAAGAATAGGCTCAGAGAAGAGTAAACCCAAATGGCCAATAAACATATGGCTCAACCGCCTCCTACCCAGGGAAATGCAAATTAAAGTAACAATGTGGTATCGCTTCTCGCCCATCAGATTGGCAAAGATTCAGGAGTGTTCACACCTACTACTGATGGGAGTGAAAGCAGAAGTAGATTTTTATGTGTAGCTGGTGGTGATAAGAATTCATTCTGCCTTTTTGGAAAGCAATATGGAAAAATCTATTTGAAAAATCCAAATAGATATGCCTTTCCACCAGCAATCCTGCCCATAAGAATTTGCCTCTTAGAAATAAACAAAAGCTCTTGGGCATAAGAATAAAAGGCATTTAATGCAGCAGTATTTGTAGCGAGCAAAGACCTGGAAAGAATTTGTCAACAGAAGAGTGTTTCCACAATGGCCAGTTTATACCAAGGAAAAGGTTATGCTTTAATAAAAGAATAGATTTGGGGCTGGAGAAATGGCTTCGCAATTAAGGCACTTGCCTGAGAAGCCTAAGAACCCAGGTTCAGCAACCTAGAGCCCATGTAAGCCAGAGGCACAAGGTGATGCATGAGCACAAGGTCGCACATGTGCACAAGATGGCTCATGCATCTGGAGTTCAATTGCAGTGGCAAGAGGCCCTGGCCCAACTCTCACTCTCTCTCTCTTATAAACAAAATCAAATTTAAAAAAATTCTTTAAAAGAATAGATTCACTTGGATGGGTTTCCACAATGAATTGCTAATTGTTTCAGCAATGGGGAAATAACTGATACACACCCACTCAGTTTTTTCTTTTCTTTTATTTTCTCTTCCTACCTTTCCTTTCCTTTCTTTCTTTCTTTCTTTCTTTCTTTCTTCCTTTCTTTCTTTCTTTCTTTCTTTTGTGTGTGTATGTGTACATGAATGTGCATTTGGAGGCTAAAGGACAGCCTTGGATGTCATCCATAGAAACACCATTCACCTCCTTTGAGACAGGGTCTCACATTGGCCTGGAAGGAACTCACCAATTAGGCTGGCTAGAGAGGCCCATGGATCCCCTTGTCTCTGCCTCCCCAGCTCTGAGATTATAGATGTATGCCACCACACCCAGCATTTTACGTGGATGTCGGGGATTAAACTTCAGTTCTCTTGCTTGGGAGAGAACACTTTACCAACTAAGCTATCTCCCCAGACCTCAATTATGTTTTAATTCCATGTGCTCTAATCCATGACTGGCCTTCTTTTTAATGCTCAAATTGTTCAGAATTTAGCAAAACCTTTTAAACTATCTTCTCTTTGACATGTCACCAAGAGCCTTGTAGGCACCCTGGCCTTTTGACACAATAAAACAGTGGGCTGTGTAAGGTTTGTAAAGTGGTGTATGTGTGTGTGCAGATTTACACACCCTGTGCACATGCATGGGCAGTCTCAGCCCCTCTCAGGTGCTCGTGCTTGTGTAGCAAGCACTCTTAACCACTGAGCCATCTTCCCAGCACCAAAACTTTTAAAAATAAGAGTTTTCTTTTCCAGTTTCCTGAATGGAGCCTAACATGCCTTCCTTGTTCAATGCTGTGTTCTCTGCATCAGGGACAAAGCCTTACACTGAGCAGTTACACAGTCAACGCTGATGGAGTCACTCATGGAGACATGCAGACTTGGAGGTGTTTACACAAACACACAGCCACACGCGTGTTTACTGAGGAACACAATGAAACAGCATCATCACATGGACACACTCACAGAGAGATCCACAATCATATAGCTCATCGAAACACACACACATACTCTTGAATGACAAAAATAGACTCAGGGCTGAAGAGGTGGCTCAGTCAATAAAGCGCTTGCTGTGCAAGCATGAGGACTTGAGTTTGGATCTCCAGCACCCACATAAATGTCGGGCAGGTGTGGCAGCCCACCTGCAATTCCAGCGCTAAGGAAGCAGAGGCAGAAAGATCCCCGAATTGGCTAGCTCTGGGTTCACATGAAAGACCTTGTCTCACTAAATGGGGTGGAGAGCAATTGAGGAAGATATCTAATGTCAGCCTCTGGCTTCCATACACATGTGCACATGCACTTACATACACATGTATATTCCCCCCACACATTCATCCACACCACACATATACACAAGCCAAAAAAAAAGACTCCCACGCTAACATTCATCTCTATTAATACACTCATTTATGCACGCATGCACACACTGACATGCACAGGCATATATATGACACACATACAAACATGCTCTCATAGATATACATACCAAAAGATTCAGCTACACGGACATGAATGAATGCTTATACATACATTGCCCGGTGGGCTTCTATGCCCTTGCTGAGCCTGGCGGGAGTGGGCTCTGTTAGCCACACTTCAGCCCCCTCAAACCTCCTGGCAGCCCTCCCTGCCTCCCAGGACAGATGATCTGAGAGGAAGTGGGGGCTATTGGACAGGCGCCCCCTGATGGATGACTGCTCTGAGGCAGCCGCTGGAGCTGCAATGTCATGGAGGCCATTAGCGTTCTGGGCAGAGTCATAAAACATGCCTGGCTTGCAGCCCCTGCCCCTCCACTCTTGCTTCTGCGGTCACCCTGCCTCTGGGCAGTTCTGAATGCCCAAGGCAGTGGCCCCTTAAGGAGATGAGGGTGTGGTAAGGCAAGCGTAGGAATCTTGAGGTGTCTCCTTACCTGGGATGGATAGGAAGATCCTATGGTCAAATTTTGGGTTCATGATAAAGGCACAGAAGCAAACTATTTTCTTGCAATTAAGATTCCACTGTGTTAGGTGAGAGAGGGAGGGAGGGAAGGGGAGAGAGAGAGAGAGAGAGAGAGAGAGAGAAAAGAAAATAAAGAAAGAAAGAAAGAAAGAAAGAAAGAAAGAAAGAAAGAAAGAAAAAAGATGAGAGAAGGAGTAAATGCCAGGGAAAGAGAAAGAGGCCCAAGAGAGAGTAAGAGAGGGCTAGAGAGAGGGTTTTAAGCATTATGAGAAGAGGAAGAAGAAAACTGCTTTGGTGAGAGAAGAGCCTTGGGTGATGTGCTTGGGTAGGGGGTAGGGGAGGTGACATTGCCCTTTTCTCAGCCCAAAGGTATCCTCAATCCTCTCAACAGGAGGTGGGTCCAGAATCCCAGATCTAGCATAGGCCTGGTCAGGGGGGAACAGGTAGAGAGCTCTGGGATTCATACACCCATGGAGCAGAAGCAGACTGGGGGTAGTAACTCTCAGCAAGGCCATGAAACTGGGCTACACACCTTTTGCAGACACAGATCAGCAGAGGCTGAGGGTTAGAGAGGGCTGTGGATGCCAGGGGAGGGGCTGAGGTGGTATCTGGCTCCCCAGGTGGCCTCCACTGTTGTCTGAAGCATCCATGTCACACTCAATGCCAGGTCCTGGACAGGAAACCAACCTCAGAGCCCAGTGCCTGGCCCAGCATTGGCTCCCTAGCCAGCCCTGTGAGGCCTTCATGGGACTGAAGCACTTGAATGGGAGATCCCAAGGAAACTGCCACGATCAACCTGTCCGCAGAGCCTTGGGTGACATCCTGTGCTGTCTTAGGAAGTGAAGGGGTTAGGTTCAGAGAGCCCTTACCATACCTTAACAACTTAAATACAGGCCAGGAGACAGTTCACTCAGGGGCTCATGCTCGGGGCTATGGACAAAGACCAGTATGATGGTGGGGGAGGTCACAGGGGAGGATGTGGGAATCCCAATGAGGATTGAGGGAATTCCAGGATGACTAGAGGAGAAAACAAGCAGCTGAGGGATGGAAGAGGGGAGCCAAAGAGCAGGGAATGCCCACACGGAGCACCACCACCCCAAGGCAAGGATGTGGGTTTTTTTTTAATTTTTTTAATTATTATTATTTTATTTATTTTTGGAGTGAGACACAGAGAGAAACAGAGAGGGATAGGAAGACAGATAGAGATGGGCGCTAGCAGTCTCTCAGCTGCTCTGAACGAAATCCAGATGTGTGCGCCCCCTGTGGGCAAGTACGACATTGCGCCCTTGTGTCACTTGGCATCTGGCTGCACGTGGGACCTGGAGATTGGAACCGCTGGACATTGGAACCAGCGTTCTTAGGCTTAGCAGGCAGGTGCCTTAACCACTAAGCCATCTCTCCAGCCCGGATGTGGGTTTTTTAATCCAAAGGCGCTGGAAGCTACAGATGGCTCTTAAGTGAAGGAGTGATGTAACCTGTTTTGACACCGTGTCCCTTGCCATCTTTGAAGCACATGGCTATTAGTTCAGTACAGAAATACTTGGATATTAAAAAATGGAGGAGGAACATTTTGCTGCATGTAGGTACTATGAACTCTCCCTCTCTTACTTTTTAAAATTTTATTTATTTATTTATTTATTTATTTATTTATTTATTTATTTATTTATTTATTTGAGACAGTGAGAAAGACAGAGGCAGACAGAGAGAGAGAGAGAGAATGGGTGTGCCAGGGCCTCCAGCCACTCCAGATGTGTGCGCCACCTTGTACATCTGGCTTATGTAGGTCCTTAACCACTAAGCCATCACTCCAGCCCCCCCTCTTAATTTTTTGCCTCAAGTGCAGTGCTGACAGCCAGTGTTTTATTTCATTCAATCAGTCAGTCTTTCATTCACATAGCCACCATCCTGTGTCCCTGTTGTAGTGAATGATGAACCAAGTCCAGCTCTTCAGGGAAGGATAGCTCAGTAGAAGGGAAAGAAAGGGAGGGACATAATCTAGGACCAGCATTTATGCAGGACCTACTATATGTCAGGCCTGCAATACGGCTACTGACACGTGATCTCAATTTAGCCTCAAAGTCCCAGGTAGAGAGCTGCTTCCTACACCATTTTACAGACAGAGAAACTGAGACTCTGAGTATGAAATCACCTGTCCAAATCCTCACAAAGGGCTCCAGGACCCTGGCTGAGAATCTCTGGAAGATGACAGAGAGCAGCTGAGCCACTTTAAAGGTGATTTCCATCCTTGTCTTTAGGCTCTGCAAGGTTCTGAAGTTCCCAGAAAGGATAGGCCCCTGGGGGATTGGTCCAAGGGCCCAGCACTGCCTCTCTCTTGGCTGTGATTTAATGCCTGACAGTCCCTCCACTTGCAGGGAACTCATCAGACTAATATCTCCTGATGTGAACTCCTTGTCGCCCTTGGATGAGAAATCCCAGCCCCCTGAGTTTTGTGCCCCAGACGAATGGGTTCCCGTCCCTGGACCTGTGAGCAATGCGGCCACATCTGCAGAGAGAGAGAGAGGTCGATAATGGCCCTTCATCAGGACCATAGCCTCTGCCTGCAGCTATGGGGTGGGCTCCCCTTGGCATATTGCTCCCCCGAGGCTGGCCAGCATGGAGAAGGGAGGTCAGTGCTGCACGGAGGAGACTGGCACCACCAAGATGAAGCAGGCCTTTCCCAGCCAGGCCTCAGATAGTCAGAACTCCTGGGGACCTAAGGACAAGAGATGGACCTCACAGCATTTTGCCTTTATTTAAAGCTCCCATGAGCCTGTGGAGGGTATAAGTGAGGGGGGGGGTATAGTTAGGGTAACTGGACCCTTGGAAGTAAGAAAAAGATAGGAAAGTATGCATTTGGCAGAAACCAAAGATGATCTGACTTCTTATTTCTTGCCTAGTTCCCTAGACCTGTTTTTCCACAAACAACCAGGACCCCCTCCTGGGAGGGAGGTCTTTCATAGCATTTAAACATTGTGGTTGGTCAAGCCCCTGGAACTTGGTGCCAGGACTAGCCTCTTCCTTGAGACAGCCCCTAGCCCTAACCAATCAGCTGTCCCTCTGGTTCACCTGAGCCGGAAGACAAACCACCACTATGAGGTTTTAAATACCTTGGCAAGGGGAGGACAGGTTCTCTGACCACTTGGCAACTTCCAGCTGTGGGTGAGTTTTCCCCCAGCCAGGATGGCCCCCTAGCCCTTACTCACCATGTGGGTTTTTTACCCCCTCCAGCTCCCCACATAGCAGGAGCTCCTTGAATTTTCTTTTCTCTCTTTTCTTTCCATGGTTTTTCCAGGCCCTCCACGTGGGATATCTAATCATGTGGATGTGTTTCCTTGGCTCCATACTTCCCTCAATAAATATAATAATTTAATAATTATCTCTTTCTTTTCTTGGTTTTTCAAGGTAGGGTCTCACTTTAGTTCAGGCTGACCTGGAATTCACTATGCAGTCTCAGGGTGGCCTCAAACTCACAGTGATCCTTCTACCTCTGCCTTCCGAGTGCTGGGATTAAAGGTGTGCGCCACCATGCTCAGCCCTTCTCAATTTTTAATTCAATTCTTTGATTAAAATTAAAAACTAACCCAGGTTTTGGGGTTCAAGGACTTTCCTGGACCCTGAACACCCCATTACATAAGTATGCACTCAGAGGCTCTGAGCAAGCACTTACAGCAGCCTGGGACCTCAGCAGAGGTGCTGTGGAGAGGAATGGAGATGCTGGAGGTCAGTGGTTTCAGGAACAGAATTGCTAGCACTGTTTGCAATAGTAAAAGAACATAGAAATAGCAACCAGGGCCACTCACAAAGTGCTTCTGTGTGCCAAGCATGGTGCCAACCATGAGGATCATTGCATCATTCCTCATGGTGCCCCAGGGAGGAATGTATGCAGCAAGTGAGGTCAGAGCACTTAAACACTGTTTTCAGAGAGGTGTCAGAATTCAATTCTAGATCTCCTTGCCTTGGAACTGGGCTTGTAGCCATTTGTCTTCCAGAAAGCAGTGTTATTAAAGTTGGCTGCGCCTAGCACTGAGAGGGGTGGTGGCACTGCATGAGACAGGCATGATCCTTCCCTGGGGCTTGTGGTGCCTCCATGGGTGCTCAAGGGCATCTTGCCAAGTAGAAGGGTATGTGTGAAGAGGCCAGAGGTATATATCAGAGTCTTCCTCAGTTGCTCTCCACCTGATTTTTTGAGATATTCTCACATTGGACCTAGAGCTCACCAAGTCAATTAGACTAGCTAGCATGTAAGCCCTAAGATCCTTCTGTCTCTGCCTCCTCAGTACTGGAATTATAAGGACATGTCACTGCACCCAGCTTTTATATGGGTTCTGGGGAGCTGAACTCAGGTCCTCATGCTTGTGCAGCAAGCACTTTATCCACTCATACATCCTCCCATCCTCTTCACCTGTTTTTGAGCTTGACCCTCAATTTACCCTTGACCTTTTACCCAGGCCCTGGTCTCCATTCCAAGGCCTCATCTCAAACCTGTTTCTGAGCTTCAGTTCCTTAACTCTCCAATTCCTCTTCCACAGACCCCAGTCATGAACCTCACCCCAGCTCTGCTTGGCTGCCCCTTTCTGATTCCTGCCTTACCCCTGCCATCCCACACCCCCCAGATCTTCCTGCCCACCCCACTCCTGGAACCAGATTGGGATCCTCAGGAGGAGAGAGAAGGCAACTGTTGTAAATGTTTTAATTTTTTTTGAAGTAGGGTCTCATTCTAGTTCAGGCTGAACTGGAATTCATTTGTAGCCTATGCTGGCCTTGAACTCATGGTGATACTCCTACCTCAGCCTCCCAAGTGCTGGGATTAAAGGTGTGAACCACCATACCTTGAATTCTTTTTAATATCTTGGCAATGAGAATCAGTGTCTCTTGCATGTTAGGCAAGCACTCTGCCACTAAGCCATATACACGGCCTGCTTGTGAATGATGTTAAAGCTAACATGTTTCTATTTTTCTATAGGGAATAAATAACAGGTGGGAATTTCAAAATGACCTCATTCAAATGTCATGTACAAAAATCGGTCCACAGTTCCAGCCATCAGAATAGCACCCACTTCCTGTGGGCCTGGGAGTGTGGAGGACTGGGTATTGGGAACACAGGAAGATTTACCAAGCTGGAAAGATTAATCAGGCACATAGTTATGGCTTATGCACTTTTCTGTATGGATGATGTACTTCAGTAAAAAGGGTTTGGGGTTTTATTTTGGTTTTTTTTTGTGTGTGTGTGTGTATGTGCATGTGTATTCAGATGTGTGTGAGCACATGTGTGCATGCACCTGTGTGTGCATGTGTGTGAGACCAGAGGTCAGATGTCTTCCTCTACTACTTCTCCATTTTTTAAGATTTTTAAATTTTATTTATTTGTAAGCAGAGAGAAAAAGAGAGAGAAAGAGGAAGGAAAGAGAATAGGGGCGCCAGGGCCTCCTGCAAGCACCATTAACTGCTGAGCCATCTCTCCAGCCCTCCATTTCATTGCTTTGAGACAGGATCTCTTACTGAATCCAGAGCTCACCAATTCAGCTAGACTTCTAGTCACCAAGCCCCAGAAATTCCTTGTTTCCACTTCCCTAGTGCTGGGATTACATGTGTGTGCCATCACACCTAGCTCTTAGGTGGGTACTAAGGATCTGAACTCAAGTACTCATGCTTAAGCAACAAGAACTTTACCCACTGAGCCATCTCCCCAGTCCTTTCTTTTTTGTTGTTTTCATTTGTTTGTTTGTTTGTTTTTTTAGGGCCGGGCATGCGGTTCATTGGTAAAGCACTTGCCTAATATGAGCAAGGCCTTGGGGTCCATTCCCCATCCTCCATTTTTTTTTTTTTTTTACTGTTCTGTAGCCTGGGCAGGTGGGGCCTTCCGAACAACAGAATGGGATGCCGGATCTTTGTAGCGAGTGGGGCATGACCACCTGGGAGGCTGGGCAGCCACTCTGCCTGGAAAGGACCTTTGAGAGGCATGTGTAGTCTTGTACTGCCATGGCAGGCTTTGGGATGATGGCAACAAAGTTCTCCTCCCTCCCACCGCCTAACAACCCACTGTCCGCTGGGACCCCGCTTTGGTGCCAGCTGCCTTTCCTACCCTAACAGCTGTATTTTTCAGGTACAATATGACAGGCTCAATCTATTCCTGTTATATATTTCCCAGTAAATGGACAAGGTGAAAACAGTGTCAGCTCGAATCACTATCATGACGCTTAATTCTGATTTACGCACCTTTTGCCGCCGATCTTGAAAGTGCCTGCATCCGTGCTGAGTTGGATTGCCCAGCCAGGCCCCACGGGGGTCGGCATTCGGATCAGCTTCAATAAAAGAATTTAGGGTAAGGCAGCCCCAGGTGGGCAGAGGGCAGACTGGAGCCCGAGGACGAGCCAGCAGATGCTGAGGCCGCTGTTCTCCCACGCCTCCCTCGCTCTCTCCCTCCCTCCCTCTGACTCTTTGTCCCCCAGCCCTGTGGTTTGCAGCAGCTGGGGAAATTTATGGAGGTTCCATAAACGGGTTTTACAGACAGCTGTTAGAGCGTGCAGAGCAAGGCTTGGCTGTCGGGGGACCTAGTCGCAGGCTTACAGCCAAGACACTTAAATATTATGGCCACACATATATAAAAAGTGTGTTGTATGCGTCCTCTGCTACCTCCCTCCTCCTGACCTGGGAGCATGGGAGACGGCCAGAGAACAGCAGCCGTTCACAGCTGCTGGCTCTGCAGAGACAAATGCCCACACCCCCTCTCTCCGGCCCTGCAAATGCCTGGGCTGGAAGCAATGCAGGGAGAGTTCTACAAAGGGTGGTGTCAGGCTGGGAGGCTCCCCTTGCCCCTGCCCTCCAGGCCCAGGCTCACCGCACCAACTTCTTTGAGACTCAAGAGACTTGTACCAGCTGTTTGCACTGCTTTCAACCCCCTCGCCCAGCCCAAATGGGTTCCTACCTACCCTTCTATAACTTCATTTAACTAGTGCTTTCTCAGAGGCATTGCCCCTTCCACCCCCCACCCCAGTCAGGCCTTGTATTGTAAAATGCTCAAGGTCCCCCCCTGGACTTCTTCATAACATTTATAACAATTGTAATTAAATAATTATTGGTGTCATTATGTGTTTAATGCCTGTCTTCCCCGCTGGACGATAAACTGCGTGAAAGCAGTGACTCTGTCGTGTTCAAAGAAAGCCTGGCACCTAATAAATATGCGTAGAATGAATGAAGGCGCTTGAGTACGCGGAGATGAGCCCCCTCACCACGCTCAAGGCACAAGGCCAAAAAGGTTCCATTCCAATGAGCAGGAGAAAGGTTCGGAGACGGTCTGAAAAGAGAAGCTCCTGGATAGGCTTCTAAAATAGCGGAGGACTTCGAGGAAGAGGTATCCCTGGACCTCACAACACAGTATTAAGAGCTCCTCGGCCAGGACGTGTAAGATGAGACAGCGGTACCTCCTTTGGTATTTCTGAGCCTCTGCCTCCTCATGGGGCTAACCATGGCACTACATCATGTGGTCATCGTGAAGGTCAGCATGTTTAATGAGAAATCCTGAAGGTGAGACTGTGCAGGGCTGGGACCTGGTAATCCCGGGCAAAATTATTTATGAGGGATGAAAACTTTCCCACAATTCCCAGCAGCCTCCAAAGCCATGTTGTGTTATCTCAAAACCATAGCCAGAGCTAGTTGATCTGGGCAGAATATATGACCCCAGAACAGCCAATCACAGGCTGGCCAGTAACCTATGACCTCTATTGGACCAATCAGGTTCCCCCCTCCTGGGACTGAAGCCATAGGAGAAGAATCAGTGGGAGGAGCTGATGCTGAAAGTTCCATGATGGAGATTTGTGGCATCCAAAACCCTAGGCTGGAGAGATGGCTCAAGGGTTAAAGAGTTTGTCTGCAAAGCATTAAGGACCTAGTCTCTATTCCCCAGTACCCACCTAAAGTTGCATGCAAAGGTTAGTGCGTGTGGCTCGAGTTGGTTTGCAGTGGCTAGAGGCCCTGGTGCGCCCATTCTCTTTTTCTTTCTGTGTATCTCTCTGCTTGCAAATAAGTAAATAAGTAAAAATAAAATTATAACCCAGTATAAGGATTTAGAAGGAACCAGCTCCCTGCCCATCTATAGTTTACAACTAAACTCTTTTAATTGTGTTTGAGGAGGACGTATAGGTGCTTAAGTTAGTCTTTTCACTCAAAAAACATACCATGTGATTTTTGGATAGAATACTAAACCATTTTGGTGAGTAAGAGAGAAACTGTGAAAGCATCCGTGCCCCAAAGCTGCAGTGTGGATTGAATGAGATCACACAGTAGATTGTATTATCATCCGCCTTGTCCTTCTCACTAAGGACTACAAGCCTGACCAGACTGTGACTGCTTAAGACATAAAGCTACCCTTAGGCTTCATGTCTTTTGGGGATAGAAAAAAATGCAGGCTGAGGAATCTACCAAACTTTCCAAAGTAGACATATTCTCTAAGAAAGAAAGTTGTGTGGGGCCACATGAAATTGCCAATATGCAACCATTTGGGCCACAAACTGGATTTCTGCATGGTTCTATCAGAAAAATAAGGTTTTGCTCAGGAGCCAAGGGCCATGGAACACATTGATGGGGCATGCCTCCCAGCAGATGGACTGGGATCTAACCAAGGACCATTTTCATGCCCGTTTCAGGGACCCATTGAAATGTTCAAGATTTCACAGTTTCTGCAGGGAAGTGACTGGTATGTTTCATCCCCATTTTTGCCTCTTCAGAATGGGGAAATTTAACCATTTCCTCATAATATCCTGGACCAGTGGGTCGGAGGCAGAAGAACAGAGCATTCTAGATGATTTTATTGGTCCCAAATACCCAGCCCCTTGAAGTCAGTCTTGGCCATGTAACTTAACTTTAGTCAATGAAATGTGAGTGGAAGTGACATGTCACATTGAGCAGAAACTGTTAGAGCCAGCCTGTGCATTGCCACATTCCCATTCCTATTGAAACAACATGTTCCAGACCAAAAAATACTCCAGTAACATGAATCCTGGAAGAGAAACAAAAACTGATTTGCCAAGACACAGCCAGCTGGCCCTGGACATAGCATGAGTGAAAAATAGACTTTGTCAGTTGTAGGATCCTGGGATTTTGGAATTCTTTGTTTCTGCAACACAGCCTGGCTTATCCTGACTGGTAAGAGGGTTTGTACATAGCACAAAGCCTGGCTGTGAATAATACCACCATTATTTTTCCTTATCTTTGGGAAGCCAAAGATTCAGATTTAAAGTATGGAATGAAGGCTACAGAGAGGAAGCAGCTAGCAATACATGAAAAGAAGGCCTTGGAGTAGAAGCATGTGTCTGGTTTTACAAGCATCCAGATGCAAAGACCCTCTCCTCATTAGAAGAAAGACTACCTTCCTTCATAGCACCCAGTCCCCTAGGTCTCCCTTCCCACCCCACTTCAAACTGAATCAGTCCCCCAGAGGAAAGGCCTGTGTCTCTGGTTGTTGTTGCTCTGTCCCACATTGTCACAGCTGAAAACAGTCTGGCTCGAAGCAGGCAGAATAAAAAAATCTATTGATAGATTGCACTCCACTAAAACATAAAACTTGGCAATGACAACAGACACCATAAACAAGCTAGGAACAAGCTATCGCCCGGGAGAAAATATTTGCAATTTATATCACAGATAAGGGATTAGCATCCAGAATATATAAAGAATTCTGACAAATCAATAAGAAAAAGACAAATGGCCCAATAGAACACTCAGCAAATGATAAAAATAGGTCGATTTATAGAAAAAGAAATTCAAATGGCCAATAAACTTGAAGAGGGTTCATTTTCACCAGCAATCAAGGAAATAGAGCATTAACTACCATAGACCATATTTTACTCATTGGATTGGTTTAGAAAAATTAAGGTTTGACATTAAATGTTTGTCAGTGAGGGTGTACAGAAATAGGGACCCTTCAATGCTGCTGTGATCATGCAAATTGGTGGAACCACGTTGAAGGACAAGAAATCCACTTGCCAGTTTCTTCCTTAGGGAAAGTATTTGCACTGGGGCCGAGGTGAGGACGTTTTCTGCAGTGCTGTCTCTAGAAGAGAAAACCCTAAATGTCTATCCATAGGGGATTCATTAAGTAAACTCCTGCAGGGCCATACTGAGAAAGAAGCACTAGACAGACATTTAGGAGTCTGGGGCAAGTCTACTATGTCACATGTCCAGGTGATGTCAGTGAATCAAGCAAATAGAAAAAAAAGCCAACAACATATTTATATGTAGGGATAGGAGAGAGAGACAGACAGTGTGTGGCATGTGTGCTATGTATGGGCACCTGTGTGTGCACATACGTGTGGGAGCCAGACAGAGGTCAACATCAAGTGTCTTCCCCAATCACTTTCAATCCAATTTTTTAAAACTTTTTTAAAAATACATTTTATTTATTTATTTGAGAGAGAGAAAGAGAAAGAGACTGAGAGAGAGAAAAAAATAGGTGTGCCAGGGCCTCCAGCCACTGCAAATGAATTCCAGACACATGTGCCCCCTTGAGCATCTGGCTTATGTGGGTCCTGGGGAATCGAACCAGGGTCCTTTGGCTTTGCAGGCAAATGCCTTAACCACTAAGCTATCTCTCCAGCCCCATTTTAAGCTTTCTTTTATTGACAACTTCCATAATTATAGACAATAAACCATGATAATTTCCTCCCATCTCCACTTTCCCCTTCACAAATCCACTCTCCATCAGATGCCCTCCCTCTCTCCATTAGTCTCTCTTTTATTTTGATGTCGCCATCTTCTCTCCTATTATGAGGGTCTTGTGAAGATGGTGCTAGGCACTACAAGGTCATGGATACTGAGGCCAACTTCTGTCTGAACGATTGCATTATAAGCAGTCCTACCCATCATCTGGCTCTTAGATTCTTTCCCCCCCTCTTCCGCAATGGACCCTGAGCCTTGGAAGATATGATAGAGATATTTCAGTGCAGAATACTCCTCTGTCATTTCTTCTCAGTACTATGGTGCCTTTTGGGTCATCCCAGTAGTCACTGCCATCTGAAAAGAGACACTTCTCTTTTGGGATGGCTTTGGTCTTAGCTATGCTGCATGTCTGCTTGGGTCCCTCTTTGCTGTGCTGTGGGCTCAGCTAGGCTGGCTGGGACAATGGGTCCACTGCTCTGATCACCTGCACTGGATGGCCCTCTGTGTAGCTGAGTTCCCTTCCCCAGGACTCCAGTGATTTCTGGTGCTGGCAGTTGAGAGAGGGGAGGTTGTGGAGGGTACCTGAAGTTGTACCAGAGCTGCATAGCTAGTCCCCGTGATCCTCTTCTTCACAAGCCACTCAGCTGGTCCCTGCTGTCTTCTCCTTCATGTTTCTTGACTTTTTGAGGAGGCTGGTGTGACTGAAAAATCCCTTCACCTGGATTCTGTGGCTCAGGCAGAGCCTGGTGGCCGTAGGGACCAGCCCCACTGCTAGAGCTGCTTCTGCCTGGTTCTGTGGTATCTACAAGCTCTGGGTCTCTCCTACTTCTCTGCTGAGGTCGATAATTTCTTATACACCTTTGTTTTTCAGTAAAAAAGTATATTTTGCTGTTTTTCTGCTTATTCTCCCCCTAGGCTGCTTTGGTGTGGCTACTATGCTGCCATCTTACCGGGAAGTTCAGCCTTATTTTTAAAAATGTATTTATTTACTTATTTGTTTATATATTTATTTGAGCGAGAAAGCACTAGATAAAACAAAGGAGGGAAGAAGGGAGGGAGGATGAGTATGAACACACCAGGGCCTTTTTGCCACTGCAAACTAAGTATAGGGTGTGACATCACAGGTTGCCTGCGCCCACGTCTGGCCCAGCTCATGCCAGCCACGGCTTCCTGCCTTGCCTCATAATTTTTCCTCTCCTGACCAGTGGAACCAGAAGTAGCAGCCCAGGGAGAGCAAATGCTATGAGACAGCGAAAGGGAGACAGAGAGAGAGAATGGGCACACCAGGGCCGCTAGTCACTGCAAATGAACTCCAGACACATATGCTACCATGTGCATCTGGCTTATGTGGGAACTGGAGAATCAAATGGGGGGGTTGGTCCTTAGGCTTCGAAAGCATGCACCTTCATTGCTAAGCCATCTCTCCAGCCCTGAAATTCTTAATTTGACCTTTGAACTTGTGTTCTCTAAGTCAGTTGCGATGGAACCATTGAGCCTGTGAGTGGACAGAGGAGCCAGCAACACAGTGTATGCATCCACTATTCCTTGCCTCCCATTCACGTGGAGTGGTTTCAATGCATAGTTCTGGTGGACCCACACTGCACCGAGTCCAGGGACTCCCAAAGCAACTAGAAGGTTAGTAGGTTACATGTACATTCCAGTAGGCCAACAGCCCGGAGAAGCCACACTTGCTCCTTAGATCAAAACCTGCCTCAAAGGCTGGGCAGGTGGCACAAGCATGGAGACCTGAATTCATGGCCCAAAACCCATGTAAAAGTCAGGTGTAGCCGGGTGTGGTGGCGCACACCTTTAATCCCAGCGCTCAGGAGGCAGAGGTAGGAGGATCACTGTGAGTTTGAGGCCACCCTGAGACTACAGAGTGAATTCCAGGTCAGCCTGAGCTAGAGTGAGACCCTGCCTCGAAAAAAAAAAAAAGGTGTGACGGTGCACACCTGTGACCCCAACTCGGGAGAGACAAAGACAGGAGGATCCCCAGGCTTTTGAGTGAGCCAAATTGGTGAGCTCTAGGTTCACCCCAAGCCTGAGGGAAGAGTATCTATGGGGAACCAACACAATGAACCCCACTGAGGTGGCTGCTTTGGGGTCTCCATGCTCTGTCAGCCCTCACCCTGTGGCCAGGGAGGAACATCCAAGGAGTAATCTTGATATAGGGAGCCCCATCAAAGTGGCTGCTTTGTTCTTATAAATGACCCCTTTCCTGCTCTGTTAGTAATCCCTATAAGTTCACTGGTTCACCAAACTGGTGTTGGTGCAGTCATTCTTTGGTCTGCCAGCTAAGCCCTATCTAAGGTGAAGATGTGTGTTCACGTCCTCCCAGGGGAAAGAGTTCCCATGACATGTAAAAAATTATAACTCCAAGGAAAGGAATCCAGGCCTGATGGTATACGTCTGTAGTCTCCGCTACTTGGAAGGCAGAGGCAGAGGGATTGCAAGTCTAAGGTTTTCCTGAACTATGGAGTAAGTTCAAGGCCAGCCTGGACAACTCTGTAAGACTGTGTCAAGGTGAAAAGTGAAAAGACAGCCAAGGATGTACCTCAGTGGCAGGGCACTTGCTGAGAGTGCAGAAGGTCCCAGAGGTGAGGCCCAGCACTGGAGGGGGAGGGGAAACAATAGCAGCCCCGGTAGTTTTCCTCCAAGTCCTTCCTTCCTCAGCTCTAGGCAGAACAGAGACGTGTTAGGAGAATTGAAATGCAATCAGTTTGAGGCATTATTTCTTTTGGTCAAAACAAAATATGAACTATGAAATAATTTAGGCAATTCTGTGTACAAGTTAAATGCTTGTGTTTAAAAGTGACTTTGCAAACCATAAAGTAAAATCCATGCAATAATTTAAAATTATGTTGCTTTTTTACTTAAGAGTGCGCATTACATAGCAAATAAAACCATTTATGATAAGTCAAAAGAAAACCCTGAAGACAGGCAAAAGCTTTGGTTTTAATATTTTTCTCATGACTTCTTGAAAAAAGGGCTCTGGTGTTCATTTGGCATTGGGCCCTGGAGCTGTGTACAGCCCGGTGCAGAGGACCACCTGTGACCACACACTCAGAGCACAGTCTGGGGCTGATTGGAAGGCATCACTTGCTTCTTCAGGCATTGATGCTTCTCTGTGTCCCAATCCTGTCAGACTGCCCCATCATACTTCCAGACCCATGAGGTGTTAATTGTCTGTGGTTTAAGCTCCCTGGCCTATGGTAGTGTGGAAGACCAGCCTGAGCTAACAAATGTCCACAGGAAAACCAAGAATCTCTTATATCTCTCCCCCAACAGAGTGTCAAACTCATTTCCACCTTTGCAGCCTCACACAGAGTTCCAGAGTCAGCTTGCCACACAGACAAAAGCCCAGGGTCTCAAAGTGAGCCTCATCCCCAAGAGCTCCTTCCTCAGCACTGGGATGGAGTTTGGCCTGATTTTTCCCCGTTACTAAGATGCAAGAGGGAGCTTCTTTCACTGCATTGTTGAACTGTGGAACATGCTAGGACAATAAAGCTCACACACAGAGAGTTCTCAAGCAGAGGGAGCCGGAGAGAAGAGATGCAAACAGAGAGAAGAGAGACAGACAGAGAGAATAGGGACACCAGGGCTTCAAGCTGCTGCAAACCAACTCCAGATGCATGCGCCACCTTGTGCATTGGGCTTTTCAGGGTACTGGGGAATTGAACCTGGGCTGCTAGGCTTTGCAGACAAGTGCCTTAATCTCTGAACCACCTCTTCAGCTCTTCATCCCATTTTTTCCCTCAGTGTAGGGTCTCACTCTATCCTAAGCTGACCTAGAATTCATTATGTCATCTCAGGCTGCCCTCGAACTCATATCAAACCTCTTACCCCTGCCTCCCAAGTGCTGGGATTAAAGATGTGAGCCATCATGCCCAACCCAAGTCCAAGTGTTGATATAAAATCCTCTAGCCTCCACAACAACCCTTCAAGGCAGGTACTCCCATTAAAAAAAAAATCTATTTCACAGCCAGCAAAGCTGAGGAATAGAAAGGTTATAGTATTCATCTTTCTGTTACTATAACAAGATACCCCAAATTGTCAATGGGACCTTTCAATGGTTTCTTTGGCTTATAGGTGGCCATCTTTCCTCTGTGACTTCATATGGTAGACTCTGTGCATGTGTGTCTTATTCTAATCTTGGTATAAAGGCCTAAGTCCTACTGGCTTAGAGCCCACCCTGATGACTTCATTTAATCTCAAAGACTACTTTAAAGGCTCTACCTCCATTACTGTAACATTCTGAGGTAGTGAATTTAGGGTACACAGTTCAGGTTATGACTGTCTGCCAATGCACGGCTGCTCCATGGATCCTGATGACCCCAGAAATACACTAATGTATTTCTGAATCAGCTGTGTGTGTCCATCTGAGTGTCGAACCTCTGGCAAGTCAATCTTTGTACATCTACGTTGCTGGGGCTCTGGGGTCTGGTTTGTGCATGAGACTTGTACATTTTATGTTGACCTGACTGGTCATGAGTGTGCCTGTGAATCAGACATTGGAATCCCCAGTATCACAGGTCTGAGTCTGGGGACAAAGGGGTACAGGATCTACTTGCTTCTGGGTCCCTATGAAAATGGGGCACTTGTACATGTTTGTCTGTGGCCATCAACCTGACCATCTGTGACCACATGCCTAGAAGGCAGAGTGTGAAAGGAGAGGGAAGGAATCTATGGATCTGACAGCTGGAAGAAGACAGAGTACCTGGGCTGGGGTATAATAAAGGTGCTTACCTGCAAAGCCTGCCAACCTGGGTTTTATTCCCCAGTACCCACAAAAAGCCAGGCGCACAAAGTGGTGTGTGTGTCTGGAGTTCATTTGCAGTGGTAAGAAGCCCTCGTGTGCCTATTCTCCTTTCTCTCTCTCAAATACATTTATTTATTTATTTATTTATTTATTTATTTATTTATTTATTCATTTTGGTTTTTCGAGGTAGAATCTCACTCTAGCCCAGGCTGACTTGGAATTCACTCTGTATTCTCAGGATGGTCTTGAACTCATGGCAATCCTCTTACCTCTGCCTCCCTAGTGCTGGGATTAAAGGCATGTGCCACCACGCCTGGCTAAAAAATATTTTTTAAACAGAGAGGAATACAGAGTGCTGGTGTGAGCGCAGAGGATAGTGGGTGTTGGGCTGACATGAGGAATAGCTCAGCGGATGCTTGGCTGCCTCTAGGGTGAATTTGGTGGCATGTTGGTATCTTAAAAACTGTCACAAAAGCAGACTCAGAAGCAAAACAATGAGACTGCATGGAATGTGCTGGAGGGGCAGGCAGCTTCAGGTCCCAGGGAGAAGGGGTACTGCATCATGAAGAAACCTCTTTGTCATGGTACCATTGGGCCCACAGTCACCCCTCACACAGCGAGCTCCTTCTCTCCACCCAGTTTCTGCTGGCTGAAGTAAATTTGTGCTCTCTGCAGCCTGGGCCATGAGTGGACACAACCCTCACTTTCTGGCCCCTTGGATGTTGTGCTCAGTGCTTCCCAAGCATCAGTCTGCTCTAACCTGCACGTCCGCAGGGAGGGGAGTTTTCTCTCCATTTGTGGATGGAGGCACACAGAGACATATGACTTAGGCTGTAGGAGTCAGGGTTCTCACTGAGGACTGTCCAGTGACTCTCTGGAGTCCATGTATGTTGCTTGGTTAGGAAAAAAGAAAGAAAGAAAGAAAGAAAGAAAGAAAGAAAGAAAGAAAGAAAGAAAGAAAGAGAAAGAAAAGGAAGGAAGGAAGGAAGGAAGGAAGGAAGGAAGGAAGAGAGAGAGAGAAAGAAAAGAAAGAAAGAAAGAAAGAAAGAAAGAAAGAAAGAAAGAAAGAAAAAGAAAGGGAGAGAAAGAAAGGAAAGAAAGAGAGAGAGAAAGAAAGAAGAAAGAGAGAGAAAGAAAAGGAAGGAAGGAAGGAAGGAAGGAAGGAAGGAAGGAAGGAAGGAAATGAACAGAGAGAGAGAGAAAGAAAAGAAAGAAAGAAAGAAAGAGAAAGAAAGAAAGAAAGAAAGAAAGAAAGAAAGAAAGGGAGCGAAAGAAAGAAAGAAGAAAGAAAGGAAACAGAGAGAGAGAAAGAAAAGAACAAAAGAAAGAGATACAGCAAGAGAGAAAGGAGGAAGGAAGGAAATAAAGAAAATGAAAAGAAGGAAGGAAGGAGAGAGGGAGGGAGAAGAGACAAAGAGAGAAAAAGAAAGAGTTGAGATATTGTTTCTGCTTTGGGATAGGGTCTATGTCTGAACTAGGTCCTGGTTAAGTCCTCAGGGTTATACCTCACTGGTACTTTCTCCACCATACCTATTGGCTCTGTGATCCGTAGAGTTGCTCACTGTGATCTGTTCCTTTTAGAAAACCAGTGGCAGCCAAGAGGAATAGACACTTGTAGCTCCTGGCTGAGGAAGCTGTTGTCCATCTTTCTGTCCTTCCTGCACCCTGATAAACAACACACACACACACACACAAAAAAGAGAGAGAGAGAGAGAGAGAGAGAGAAAGGTGTGGGGCTCAGAGAGATTAAGCAGTTTACCTAAAGTTGCACATCTGGTCTATAGCAGCTCACCAGTCCCAGCCCACCAGTTTGAGTCTTCCCAGACTAGGAGCCCATAAGTGAAGAAGTGTGTAGAACGACTTGGGTCCTGGTCACCTCATGAGTGACTCTGACTGAGAACTGCCTATCAAAACCTAGTGAAGGGCTGGAGAGATGGCTTAGCGGTTAAGGCGCCTGCCTGCTAAGCCTAAGAACACTGGTTCCAATCTCCAGTGGTTCCAACCTCCAGGTCCCACGTTTAGCCAGATGCAAAGTAACACAAGGGCGCAATGCCGCACTTGACCACAAGGGGGTGCACGCATCTGGATTTCGTTCACAGCAGCCGAGACACTGCTGGTGCGCCCATCTCTGTCTCCCTCTCCCTCTCTCTTTGTCTGTCTCTCTTTGTGTCTCTCTCCAAAAATAAAAAAAAATTAAAAAAACCCAGTGAACCCCTAGATTAGTGAATGAAGAAGATAACTGTTGTCCTCTTAAGCACACTTTTGGAAAAGCTTGTCACACAGTTAACCCACAACAAGGACACCTCCCTGCAGCTTACCAGGCACAGTTAACACTTAGGCAGGCATGAGGAAACAGAACTGCATCATTTGTCCCTCAGCCACTTATTCAACAAACAGGTACTGAGCCCCGTTGTGTGATCCAGGGTCTTGGCTAGGGCAGGAGATTGAGTGGTACACAGGACAGACAAGAAAGGGAAGACAGGAAACAAGCTTAAGCCCACGGGTCATCTTCAACAGATCTACGGCAGTTCTATGGGCAATTCTCAGACATGTCCTATCGTTCTGAGTCAAGAGTCTAACCAGGCCACTGAGGAAGTTGGGCAAAGAGCATAGTTCAAGGTCAGTCACTAGCTCTAAACATAGCTTGTCAATATTGGTCATCTGTGCTAGTCAGGTCAAAGGTACAACCAGGCAGAAGAAGCCTTGTCAAATTGCTTTTAGCAGGTGGATAACCTGGTTGTAAGATTAACTGCCGAGCAAGTTACAAGTCAGGAATTTAGCATAAAGCACCTCACAGCGATATTCTCAGAAAAGTTATTTGCAGGTCCTTAAGAAATATTCCCACACCTTCCCTCCCTATATTTCATTCCCCTGTTTTACTCTTATAGTTCATTCTCACAGTTTGTTCAGAAAGTTCATTTCTGCAGTCCTGTAAGGTCAATGTGATCAGTGTCTTTAAACATCATTCAAGGGCTAATGTGGCTGGAGTAGAGAGAAGAGGATAGGAAAGGAAGTCCAAGGGGTGGGCAGGGGCCATCATATGGAGGGCTTTGAAGCCAAAGAGATTTCTGACTTTTTTTTTTTCCAAAGTGGGTCTCACTCTAGCCCAGGCTAACCTAGATCTCACTCTGTGGTCCCAGGCTGGCCCCAAACTCACAATGATCCTCCTATCTCTGCCTCCCAAGTTGACCACACAGAGAGAGACACAGAGAGAGCAAGAGAGAGGGAAAGAGAGAGAGAGAGAGGAAGACAGAGATGGGCATACGAGCAGTGTCTCAGCTGCTGCTAACAAAATCCAGATGTGCGCTCCCCCTTGTGGTCAAGTGTGGCATTGTGCCCTTGTGCCACTTTGCATCTGGCTAAACGTGGGACCTGGAGATTGGAACCAGTGTTCTTAGGGTTAGGAGGGAGGCGCTTTAACCCCTAAGCCATCTCTCCAGCCCGACTTTATTATTTTTTAGAAAGAGTGAGAGTGATATATAGAGAGAATTGGCACACTAGGGCCTCAGCCACTGAAACCAAACTCCAGGTGCTTATGTCACCTAGTGGGCATGTGTCACCTTGCACTTGTGTCACCTTGTACATCTGGCTTATGTGGGATGTGGAGAGTCAAACATGGGTCCTTAGACTTCACAGGAAAGTGCTTTAACTACTAACTCATCTCCCTAAGCCCACTTTATTTTTAATTGAAAGAAAGTACTGGAGGGTATTTTAGCAAGGTGTTGTATCAGTCAGAATATTACAGGCTTTGCTTCGGTAACAAATAAACCCTAGTATTTCAGTGGCTTACTCTGATACACGCTTATTTCTGGCTGCTTTATATTTGGAGGACTGCTTATTAGCAGTGACTCAGGAGCCCAGGCTGCCACCATCCAATGGCTACATCTTGTAGGTTCAAGATCATCCTGATGTCATCTTCCTGGGGACAGGTAGGATGGCAAGAGAAGATGGGAAAAGCAGATGCTTACCCACTTTAGCTTAAACATACTATCTGTCTCTGCATCTGTCTGTTCTGTTTACATCCCACTGGCCAGAGCTAACCATACGGCAAACATAACTAAAAGCAAGTCTGAGAGACATAAAGCCACCCAGAACTATGGTGGAGCATGCCAGCTGTATCTACCACAGATAGTAAGGTAATCTGATTTATATTTTAATTGGCACTTCTGTTACTCTCTGAAAATTAAGTCATGAGCAGTGGGAGTTCCAGCTGTGACTGGGTTCTGAAATGATCTCTCAACTCCTTCCCCTTTGAGTTTGTCATCCATAGCTCCACATGATGGGCCAGTTTGATCCCCTGGAATACTGTCCTTTGGCTAAATGGAGAAGTTATGCCCATCAAAAAGCCTTCTGAATGTTTATGCTTATCTCCTTTGATTAATGCTGCTCTCACTCTTGGTTAGAGAACCTGCTTTATACAGATGGTAGCAAACAGCAGGGAGATCCAAGACTCATCACAATGACAAGAAGAGAAAACTAAATGTCTAACACTGCACACACTCCGGGTCCCAGAAAACATTACAGAGGAAG
This sequence comes from Orientallactaga sibirica, assembly GCA_036365145.1. Lineage (NCBI taxonomy): Eukaryota > Metazoa > Chordata > Mammalia > Rodentia > Dipodidae > Orientallactaga > Orientallactaga sibirica. Next base: position 8,032,516 of record JAEOAD010000034.1, on the reverse strand, counting down.
TGCCAAATTAAAGATGAGTTCTGCTCTCACTTCTAGCCAAAGAACCTTCTGCAGGAAGCTGGTGGTAGACAGTGAGGAGACTCAAAACTCACCAAAGCAGAAAATAAGAGGCTGTTGCAAGCTCAACAGTGAAGAAGGCTTCTAACACACCCTTCAAGGCTCAGGGAACATTGCAGAAGATGGGCCAGAAAGAATGTAAGAGCCACAGGGTGGGAAGGTGTACTGTGAGGCACTGCCCTCCTGACACAAACCAACTGGTGCATACATGACTCCATAGTGGTTCCTGATACCCCACAAGACCTGCACTGTTGTAAGCTCATCAGCATTTTGACATAGAGGACAGAGGAGGATAAAGGAATGAGACAACAGAACAGAGGAGGGACTCCCTTGAAAGAGGGCCTTAAATGGAGTGTGGTTGGGGGACAGGGGACAAAAGAGGATAATATGGGCTGGGGAGATGGCTCAGTAGATAAGACACTTGCCTGAAAAGCCTAACCTGGGCTTGATTCCCCAGTATCCACATAAAGGCAAATGATGCACAAAGAGGTGCACGCATCTGGAATTAGTTTGTAGCGACTAGAGGCCGTGGCAAGTCCATTCTCTCTCTCTCCCTCCCTCCCTCTCGCTCTCTCTTTTTCTCTCTCTCTTTTTCCTTCCCTCCCTCCATCCCTTTATCTACTGTCTCTCTCTGCCTGAAAATAAGTAAATAAAAATAGTTTTTAAAAAAGACAGGATAATGTGACAGGAACATGACCAAATTCCAGTAGGTTCAGATATTCAAATTTCCAATCATTTTTTTAAAATCAAACACTGGAAGTTGTATCCTAAGATGATGCTCATATCAAAGCTAGGGTAAAGAGTTTCAGCCAGGCGTGGTGGCACATGCCTTTAAAAAGAGTTTCAAACCCTGAAATTAGGGACACTCTAAGTTCTACACTTCTGGATTTCATGGACTAGTAAATTCTAAAAATAATATAGAGATCAATAAAGCTTGCAAAAACACTCCAGTGCGGCAAGATGAGTCTGTCTCACAAATATGGATACCATTGCCAGTATTCCATAAAATAAAGAACATCTTAATATTTATAAGTTGGAAGGAAACAATGATACTATAAAACATGCTATTTCATAGAAAAATTTGATACATTGATAAATATAGCACACACATGCTTCACACATGTAGCAGGCTCCATTAGATAGCTATGAACAAACACGTCCTAGAGTTCCTCATGAGAACCTTTATCATGGTCAGAGAGGTGTGCCTGGGCTATGACCCATCACAGAGCCACATAGAGTTACCAGGTAGCAAGTGAACACATTTCATTCAAAGAATCGCCCTCAACATTTCCAACATGGGAGTACATTTAAAATCGGTTCTTATTCGTTTACTGTGGTATTTTAATATGCATACTTTGTTCCTCCCAGTTAAAACCACATACCCAGCTTATTAAAAAAAACTTCTTACCTGTTGAAAGGGGTTTCTCTTTAGGGGCCTATGTTAGTCTGCTTTCTGTTTCGATAATAAACACCCGATACTTGATAACTAAAAGGCATCAAGTCTATTTGGGGGGGAAGTCCAGCAGCGTGGTTGTGGGGATAACCTTTTGCTGCTTCAACACATGGTGGAAAGTAGAATGGCAGGTGGACAGGTGGGATGGAGGCAAAAGACAATGAAAGGGTCCTTGCTTTAGAGCAGCACACTCTTGCAGCGACGAACCTGGTCCCATGAGAATACCCACCCTCCCAACATCATCACCGTGACACTTAAATATCAATATGAGTTTTGGTAGGGACAAACTCCACTGTGGCTCCAAATGGGAATCTTGCATACACCGTTTAGTTTAGGTTTTAAGCCCAAACATTTCCTCACATGCAGAAAATACTGCATTTTCATGTGATATTGTAGGATACAGGCAGAAATGCAATTCTTTTTATACAATACCACATGACCGTGGTCCTCATATTCCTCATTTCCTGTCTTGCTCACACGCACTGGTGGGAACTGGTCCTTGGAGGCGACAACAGCAATAACCACCGCGAAAGCTGGTGTTCAAATAGAAGATGGTGGGAAGCTGTTGGATGCAGGGAGAACAGGCTCAGGCTAGATGACTGGTGACAACTAACAGAGAGACCTGCAGGGTAAACTGCCTGCCAGGGACACTATCAGGAAATCCAAAGTTGATGTGCTTTTCCATCCTTGCCTCACCTCACCCAGCCCTGGTACCCTCTGTTCCTGCAGCCAGGCTGAACTTTTTGGCATGCCCAGATAAGAGCTCTTTCTCCTATTTAAAAAAATTTTATTTTATTTTAGGAGAGAGACATAGAGAGGACAGAGAGGGAGAGGAAGACAGAGAGATGGGCGCTCCAGCAGTCTCTCTGCTGCTGTGAACGAAATCCAGGTGGGTGCGCCCCCTTGTGGGCAAGTGCGGCATTGCGCCCTTGCGTCACTGCATCTGGCTAAACGTGGGACCTGGAGATTGGAACCGGTTCTTAGGCTTAGCAGGTAGGCGCCTTAACTGCTAAGTCATATCTCTAGCCCTCTTTCTCCTATTTTTGAGTCTGTTTACACAACCCTTCCTACCTAAAGTGTCCCTCGTCCTAAGTTCCAATCCCATCAGTGTTTGCCTAACCTTCTTAAGAATCTTTCCAATGTTACTTGTTCTGCTTTCCTCCTCCACAGCTAAAAATAGTCTGGGCACTCAAAAGGCGGTCCTGTTTTCTGCCCTGGAGCTTTGAGGTTGGCATACTGGACATGACGTGTCCATTTAGAGAATTAAAAAAAAAAAAAGGAGGCAAAGATGGCTTTGTTCTTGGCTGAACAACTGGAAAGATAGAGCTTTCAATAAATCAGCTGGGAAGACCAAGGGAGGAGGAAGTTCAGAAGGGATCATGAGAAACAGAAGTCCAGATGTATGGCCTTCAGGATGGCCATCATATATTCAGATAGGTGTGACAGGTGCGATGCTGTGTATAAAGGTGTGGTGGTCATAAAGGAGGACCAGGCTGGGGACATTTAGAAACCATCAGTATGATGCTTTTAAACCATTTTCTTTTGAAAGAGATTGTGTGCATTGTGGATCTTGGGGACACTGAGTGTGGGATCCTTTCAGCTGGCTCACCAATCTTACCTCACTCCTTCCCTTCCAGATGTGTCCCTTCTTAACAGACCAGGAACCCTGTCACCCTGACACTCTTCAAATGTGCACAGCGTTCCTTATTGGCCCACCTGGTAGCTTATCTTATCCCTCAAAGGTTTGACATCATTTCTTAAAGCTTCTTCCTGGAAGGATGAATATTTCTGTTCTCACTGTTCTTATAGCCCCTGACACTATACGTTGCTACCTTTGGAAAATTACTACTCACCCTATTACATCGCCTGTGCCCTTGATAAATACTTTAAGATATTATCCATTGTGCTTTTACTTAGAAAGTCCTTCTAGCACCTTACCTCAGACCTCTTCCTGTTTTCAAACTTAAGCTTAGTCTCTTAGGGAAGAAATGAGGCAAAGCAAAAATGAAACAAGCAGAGATAGTTATTAAAGGTGCTTTCTTGCAAGGCCTGTTGGCCTGGATTTGATTCCCTAGCACCCATCTGAAGCCAGATACAAAGTGTTTCATGTGTGGCCCTCTCTCTCTCTCTCTCTCTCTCTCTCACACACACACACACACACACACACACACACACCACAAATAATTTTAAAAATTAAAACAAGAAGATCCTGGTTCCCTTGCTGCTGGCTTAGGGCTGCCTGAACCCTGCCAGCTTGCTGCAGAAGCAGACCCCTTGCTGATTGAATGTCCCCTGATCCCCCAACTCCCAGATCTCCTGCTCCAGAGGGTGTACACAGAGTGAGTAGACCAAAATTCCCAGGTTTGTTCCCCACCTCCCAGTTCCCGGGTCCCAGTACTCCTGCTATTGTCTTGGGGTTGCCTGGTCCCTGTGTGTAGGCTGTGAAGCAGGCCTTTTGCTGGGGTTTCCTGATTGACTGGCCACTGTGCACGCAAATCCCTATTCTCCTGAGCCAGAGAATACACAGGCCACTGTAGGAGCTGGCCTCTTGCCCTGGCTCTACAGTTTCCAGGCTCCTTGTTCCCAAGCTCCTGATTCCCATGTGCTAAAGAGTGTGAGCAAGTGGAGTGAGTGGGCCAGAGCTCCCAGTTCCCCAGGTACCTTTGATGTACTTGCAATCTCCACAATCTGTGCATCCGTGGTTATACCCTTATCCTACACCAATCTAGTTCACATTTAAAACAGAACACTCACTGAAGATCCTACAAGGACAAATACTTGCTTCCCCCTCAATAAAATAAAATGTTTCCCCAAGAAGGCTAGACCACAATGCAAAAAAAAAAAAAAAAAAAAAAAGAAAAAGAAAAAAGAAAGTCAGAAAACAGATCTCCACCAAGGATACCTAGTCACACAATGAAAGCCACCAATGAAATCATACAGAAATCAACAGAAAGTGAATACCAAAATAACACACAATAAGCTATGTGACCATGATCAAAAGAATTGCCAAACTGAAAGCAAACTATAAAAAAACCCAACAAATGCATAAATGAAATTGAATCATCTCTTAGAGCCCTCAGCTTTTGTCACCAGGTTTAACTTAATTAGAGAAAACCACAAAAGCCTCAAAGAGATAGAAATGAATTGAAGGTGAGTCAACAAATGGAAGGTCTCAATAACCAGCTGATTAAGCGTTATGAAGACTTGATCAAATGCAAGAATGAATTCCAAGAAGCATCAAGAAAATCAGACCTCGAGCTGAAATTGTATCTCAAAAAAGAGATGGACATGATGCAAAACAACACAACAGAAAACAAAAATCAAGTAGAGCTTTTAAAAACTTCTCTAGAACCCTTCACTAACAGAGTTACTCATGTGGAAGAGAGAACCTCTGAGTTGGAAGAAAGACAGAAGAAATTAATTGGGAGGCAAAAAACTTTACTAAATTCAAAAAATCATGCAAACAGAATACAAGCAAACTGTGGGATATCCTAAAATGACCAAACTTCTGGATCATGGGTATACCAGAAGGAAAGGAAACTCAGGCCAGAGGCATAGAGAACATATTCAACAAAATTATTGAAGAAAGCTGGGCATGGTGGAGCATGCCTTTAATCTCAGCACTTGGAAGGCAGAGGTAGGAGGATCACTGTGAGTTCAAGGCCACCCTGAGACTACTGAGTGAATTCCAGGTCAGCCCGGGCTAAAGCAAAACCTTACCTCAAAAAACCAATACACACACACACACACACACACACACACACACACACATCCCTAATCTTTCAAAAGAGAGGCCCATCCAGATACAAGAACTTCACAGAATACCAAACAGACAAAACCAAAGAAGAAACTCTCCAAGGCACATCATAGTTAAAACTCTTAATAATTAAAACGACAGAGTGCTAAAAGCAGCAAGAGAGAAACAACTCACTACATACAAAGGTAATTCCACCAGAATTACCTCATATTTCACAATGGAAACTCTGAAAGCCAGAAAGGACTAGAATGGAACACTTCAAAGTCTAAAAAACTATGGCTTCCAACCCAAGCTACTGTACCCAGTAAAAGGATCCCTCATAATAGATGGTGAAAGGAAAACTTCCCATGAAAAAAGTCAACTCTATGATTATATGAACACAATGCTAAACCTACAGAGAATACTTCAGGGAATATGTCATTCAGAAGAGTCAAACAACCAATCTCAAGAGCCAACAAGAAGATCACAATAACCAAAACTAGACCAGGCTCAAAGAAGAACAAAGTCCAAGAAAGCATCAAAACTCCATAAAGAAACCCATCATGGCAGGGATTAAATCAAACCTCACAGATATAAACTTAAATATTAACAGTCTTAACTCACCCATCAAAAGACAGAAGTTAACAGGCTGGATCAGAAAAATGGATTGTTCTATCTACTGTCTTCAAGAAACCCACCTTATCGCTGAAGACAGACACCTCCTCAGTGTGAAAGGATGGAAAGTGACATTCAAAGCAAATGGAAATAAGAAACAAGCAGGTGTTACTATATTAATATCTGATTAAAAATATACTTCAAATGAAAAGTAATCAAAAAGAATCCACTTCTTACTCATCAAGGGAATTATCCAATATTAGAACATCACAATAATAAATCTATATGCACCAAACACAGGTGCACCACAGTTTATAAAACAAAACCTACTTGACAATAAAACAGAAATAAACACCAACACCATCATAGTTGGGGACTTCAATACTCCTCTATCATCAACAGGCAGATAATCCAGCCAGAAAATCAACAGGGAAATAATAGAGCTCAACAACACCATAGATCAACTAGACCTACTGGGCATGTACAGAACTTTCCACCCCAATTCTACAGAATACACATTCTTTTCAGCAGCCCATGGATCCTTCACCAAAATAGACCATATATTAGGCTATAAAGCATGCCTCCATAAGTTCAGGAAAATTGAAGTAACTTCCTGCATCATATAGACCTCAATGCTTTAAAGCTAGAAATTAACAGCAAAAGACATATCAGGAACTCCACCAGCTCCTGGAGACTGAAGTACACTTTTAAACAATGAATGAGTTGTGGAAGAAATTGTAAAATTCCTAGAATTGAATGATAATGAAAACACAACTTACCAAAACTTATGGGACACAATGAAGGAAGTCCTAAGGGGAAAATTCATAGCAGTAAATGCCTTCACAACAAAGACAGAGAAACCCTGAATAATAATCTAACTGTCTACCTAAAGGCATTGGAAAAACAAGATAATCCAACCCTAAGAGCTCCAGAAAGAAACAATCAAGATAAGAGCAGAAATTAATGAACTGGAAACTACAAAACAATTTTAAAAATTGATGAAGAGTTGGTTCTTTGGAAAAATAAACAAGATTGACAAACTCCTGGCCAATTTGATCAAGTGAAAAAAAGAGAAGTTTCAAATTAACAAAATCAGAAATGAAAAAGGAGCGGTCACAACAGACATCAATGAACTTGGAAGAATCATAGGACATACTTCCAAAACCTCTACTCCACAAAATTGGATAATCTGGAATAAATGGATGAATTCCAAGCCACATACCACCTACCAAAACTAAACCCAGAGCCAATTAAGCTCCTAAACAAACCTATCACATCCACTGAGATTGAAAAGGTCATCAAAAGCCTCCCCAAAAAGAAAAGTCCAGGACCAGATGGCTTCTCAGCCACATTCTATTAAACCTTCATTGGAGAACTGAAACCAATTTTTCTCAAATTGTTTCACACAAAAAACCACACAGAGATACAACAAGAAAAAAAACTAATGACCTATACCCCTGATGAATTTACATGCAAAAATCCTGAACAAAATTCTCACAAACCAAATTCAACAACATATCAAATGCATTATCTACCTTGATCAAGTAGGCTTCATTCCAGGGATGCAGAGATGGTTCAACACATGGAAATTAATCAATGTAATACACCACATAAATAAACTTAATCACAAGAACCACATGATCATCTCAATTGATGCAGAGAAGGTCTTTGACAAAATACAACACCACTTCATGATCAAAACACTGGAGAGAACAGGCATGGAGTGTGTATATCTCAACACAACTGAGGCTATGTATAAATAATACTTAATGGGAAAAAACTTAAGGAGTTCCCATTAAGATCAGGAGCAAGACAGGGTACCCACTCTCACCACTGCTCTTCAACATAGTACTAGTCCTAGCCCAAGCAATATGACAGGAGAAGAAGATAAAAGGGATACAAACTGGAAAGGAAGAAGTCAAATTAGCCCTGTTTGCAGATGACATGATCTAAAGGTGATTAATTCCTTCAGTAAAGTGGTGGATACAAAATCAGCACACAAAAATCAGTAGTCTTACTATATGTAAAGGACAAATATACAGAGAAAGAAATCAGTAAGGTTGTCCCATTTTCAATAGCAACAAAAAAATTTAAATATCTTGGAATAACATTAGCCAAGGATGTGAAAGTCCTATATAATGAAAACATTAATAATGCTCAAGAAAGAAATATAGAAGGACTTGATCAGATGGAAAGACCTCCCATGTTCCTGGATAGGTAGAATTAATATTGTGAAAATGGCAATCCTACAAAAAGCAATATAAAGATTTAATGCAATACCAATAAAAACACCAGCATCATTCTTCACAGAGGTAGAAAAAATGATCTCAAAATTCACATGTAATGGCAACAAGCCTCGGATATCCAAACATATCCTCAGCAAAAGAAACACCTCTGTAGGTATCACCATACCTGTTGTAAAGCTATATTACAAATCCATAGTAACAAAAACAGCATGGTAAGCCAGGCATGGTGGCACACACCTTTAATCCCAGCACTTGGAAGGCAGAGGTAGGAGGATCACAGTGAGTTCAAGGCCACCCGGAGACTACTGAGTAAGTTCCAGGTCAGCCTGGGATAGAGCAAAACCCTACCTCAAAGAACAAAACAAAAAACAACAAAAAAAAAAAACAGCATGATAATGGCATAAAAACAGAAATATAGACCAACAGAACAGAACTGAAGACCTGGACCTTAGGTCAAGTAACTACAACTACTTGATCTTTGACAAAGGTGCCAATAACATAAATTGGAGAAAAGACAGCATCTTCAACAAATGGTGCTGGACAAATTGGATAACAACATGTAGAAAAATGAAAACTAGACTGACTTATCTCACCACACACAAAAATCAAGTCCAAATGGATTAAAGACCTCAATATAAGACCTGAACCTCTTCTCCTACTCTAAGAAAAACTAGGAGGAACCCTCTGATATAAGAATGGGGAAAGACTTCCTGAACAAACCCCAATAGCCCAGGAAATTAAACAATCACTCATCCAATGAGATCTCATGGAGCTAAAAAGCTTTTTCATAAACATACCATAAGCAGAGCCAATAGTCTACTCACTAAATGTGAGAAAATCTTTACCAGCTGTACCACTGACAGAAGCCTAATATGTAGAGTCTACAAAGAACTCAAAAAAATCTAAATAAAAAAGTCAAACAACACATTCCAAAAATGGAGCAGAGAACTTAATAGGGGTTCTCAGAAGAAGAAATGAAAATAGCTAACACACACTTACGAAAATGTTCAACATCCCTAACCATTAGGAAAATGCAAATTAAAACAAGCATGAGATTCCACCTCACTCCAGTAAGGATGGAAATCATTAAAAATTCAAAAACAAATGTTGGTGAGGATGTGGGGAAAGAGGAACCCTCATCCACTGTTGGTAGGAATATAAACTTGTACAACCACTCTGGAAATCAATATGGAGATTCCTGAAAGGCTGAATATAGAGCTACCAACAGACCCAATTATTCCTTTACTGGGCATTTATCCTAAATGCTCCATGCTTCACTCCAGAGATATTTCCTCAAGCATGTTTATAGCTGCTCAATTCATAATAGCTAAGAACTGGAATCAACCCAGGTGCCCATCATTGGATGAATGGATAACAAAGTTGTGGTACATTTAAACAATGGACTTCTACTCAGCAGTAAGAAAAAAATGATACAATTCAATTTGTATAAAAATGGACAGGCTTGGAACAGTTCATACTCAGCAAACTCACACCATTACAGACAGACAAATGCTGCATGGTCTCACTTATCTGCGGTCCCTAACCTGGACCTAGCTTGAGATGCTGACACACCTGATAGGCAACTCAAGGTCCAGACAACAGGGATGGGAGGGTTTGAGGGGAGGGGAATACGAGGGTGGGACAAAATAAACAGAAAATTAAATCCAAAATGAACTGGTACCATAGAAACCTTTATCCTTGGAGATAGACTAAAAGAAATAACCCTCACCAGGCGTGGTAGCACACACCTTTAATCCCAGCACTCGGGAGGCAGAGGTAGGAGGATCGCCATGAGTTCAAGGTCATCCTGAGACCACCCTGAGACTTCCAGATCAGCCTTAACCAGGTCAGACCTGGAAAAAAACAAAAGAAAGAACCCTCAACAGGAGTATGGGGGGAGCACCTGAAAAGAAGGGCCCTGGAGAGGGTGGGATATAGCCTAATCTGAAAACATTTTTTTTTGTCCCTGGCCTGAAACTCCCAGCACCAGAAATAGGTTGCTATCCACAATGAGCTGTTGATCAGATCGACCTACAAGGTCCCCAAAACAAGACAGGTTTCCGTCAAAGAACTTGATTACCTGCCTGAGCAAGAGGTAAGACTCTATTGCTGAAGACACCATATGCTGCTGACATAGATCATGGAGAAACCTGGCATCCAGAAGAGCCCATCTAGGCTAGAAAGCGCTACATGAGCTAATGGGTGAAAGTGGCCAACAACGGTCTGAGCAACCAGAGGTCTAAGCTACTCAGAAGCAAAGACCCTGACAAGATGTACATGCCAGTACAGTAGTGGCACACAGCCTTGGTGGGTAACCAATAGCTCTTTTTTTGTGTGGGGGGTGTACTGCAGCATTTTATTTTTCTTTACACAACGACGTGTTGCTGGGGCCCAATGTTCTCACTTAACAGTAGAAAACCAAAATTTGTTTTCATTTCTTAAAGAATTGAGCCCCCAAAACCTTACATACATTAAAAGGATGAATAAATTTACAGGCATAAATGCAAATGTTCCCAATTCAAGGCAAGTAACAACAACTCACGGTGGTCAGGAGGGAAAACACCAGAACAGAAACTGGGTCCTAAGGCTCAGACCTTCCCACCATTAGACTGGCAAGATGGAAGTGACAACTGGCTCAGGAGCCCTGGCCAGCCTCCAGAAATCCTGGAAGAGTCAGCACATAAGTTACCACCCTGCACAGATCATGGCACTGTGCTCACAGATCCACCAGTGGGGATTTCTCTTCCTCAACCACCAAAGTGACCGAGCCACATGGACCAAGGGCTTAAATGAAGATATGCACAGGGTATTAAGCATATACCAAGGGAACAGTTAACTTGAATGCAAGGTCAAAACTCAGCAACAAGTTCTACAATCCAGTGCTGATATCAGATACAAGCTTCAAGGACAAATTTCTTTTCAAAGGCTTATTCCAGTTTCATGAGGCTAGCATGAGGTGTGTATATTTGCCAGGGCAAATCAATACTTCGAATCAGCTCATGCAGCAGATGCCTGGCACCTGCTCACTCCATGTAGAAGCATTTGCGGTGCCCAATGGAGGGGCCTGACTTGTCATACTCCTGCTTGCTGATCCATATCTGCTGGAAGGTGGAGAGCGAGGTCAGGATGGAGCCGTAAGGACGGAGTACTTGCGCTGGGGGTGGGGCAGTGATGATCTTCATCATGCTGGACGCCAGGACAGTGATCTCCTTCTGCATCCTGTCAGCAATGCCTGAGTACATGATGGTACCACCAGACAGCACTGTGTTGGCATACAGGTCCTTGTGGATGTCCACGTCACACTCCATGATGGAGTTGAAGGTAGTCTTGTGGATACCACAGGACTCCATGCCCAGGAAAGAAGGCTGGAAAAGTGCCTCTGGACACTGGAACCGCTCATTGCCGATGGTGATCACCTGCCCATCCGGCAGCTCATAGCTCTTTTCCGAGGAGAAGGAGGATGCAGCAGTGGTCATTTCTTGCTCAGTCTGGAGCAACATAGCAACAGCTTTTCCTTGATGCTGCGCACAATCTCCCCTCGGCAGTGGTGGTGAAGCTGTAGCCTCTGTAGGTCAGGATCTTCATGAGGTAGTCTGTCAGGTCCTAGTCAGCCAGGTTCTGATGCAAGATGGTGTGGTGAAGGGTGTAGCCCTCATAGATGGACACCATATGTGTGACCCCGTCACCAGAGTCCATGACAATGCCAGAGGTGTGCCCAGAGGCGTACAGGGACAGCACAGCCTGAATGGCCACATACATGGCTGGGGTGTTAAAAGTCTCAAACATGATCTGAGTCATCTTCTCCCTGTTGGCCTTGGGGTTCAAAGGAGCCTCAGTCAGCAGCACTGGGTGTTCCTCGGGGGCCACACACAGCTCGTTGTAGAAGGTGTGGTGTCAGATCTTCTCCATATCATCCCAGTTGGTGACCATGCCTTGCTTGATGGGGTACTTCAGGGTCAGAATGCCTCTCTTGCTCTGGGCCTCATCACCCAAGTAGGAGTCCTGCTGACCCATGCCCACCATGACACCCTGGTGTTGGGGGCACCCGACGATGGAGGGAACACGGGCCTCATTGCCTGTAAAGCCAGCTTTGCACATGCCAGAGCCATTGTTGATGACAAGAGCACAGTGATTTCTTCTTCCATGGCGATCAGGGGAAAATGGGGCTACTGAGGGGCGAGAAGACACTGAGCGCAGGCCTACGGCTGCGAGTGAGCACCAATGGCTTTCTGATTGGCTAAGAGATCCACTCAGTGTAAAGGGACTCATGTCTGGAATTGGGAGCCAGACCAGAATCCTATGGAGACAAAGATTATGCTCTCCAGTGTCAATCTCTCACTAGTCTTTGACTAAAAGAGGGGTTACATACATCAAATTCTCCCTAAATTAACAATGCTTATCCCATTTGAACCACGCTGACTTCACTCTTTGTTGGAGAATCTGTTCTTCTTTTTCAGAAGGCAGTGAGATCAGGGAGATAAACTACCCCTCACACTTCAGCCAAACCACAGCTGAATCCACAGAGGAATAGGGAGAGAGAATAGAGAGAGAATAGCAAGAGTGCTGCTTCTATGCTAAACCTGATAATCAGCACCAGGGTGTAGGAGACAAACCCTGAGGACACTCAACACCTACCACAGCAGAGATCCAGAGGCTCCTAAGAGCTTATCACTGAAGTAGACTTAACACACACCCAGCATAGCTCAGGGAATTTTGCCGAACAGGGGTCTGAAAGATTGTAAGAGCCACAGGTTGAGACACTATGCCCAGAGGAATTCCCTCCCTCCACCCCCTCCCCAAAAAACCCGACTGATGCTCCCACAATTCATAACCCACAACTCCATGGAGAATACCTGCAACCTCACTGACAAGCAGAATGGGGGCAGGGATGAGGGAAAAGAGGGTACCAACACATGATGTATCCATACAAAATATGTTAATAATAATGAAACAAGCAAACAGCAAAGGCAAAGAGTTAGTTTTTGGCTCAGAGATTTAAAATTTTACTACTAAAATTCATAGCATCCAGTGAGTATGACAAACCACAACCTAAGAGAAAATATTTGTAAAAGATGTATCTAAGAGCTGGGGGAGACGGTTCAATGGGTAAAAGGCTTGCTATGCAAGCATGAGGATCTGGATTCAATCTCCCAGCATCCACATAAAAGTAAGGTAGGTTATTGTGCACCCATAATCCCAGTGCTGGAGAGGCAGAGACAGAAGGATCCCTAGGACTTGCTGGCCAGCTTGTCAGCCAAACAGGTGAGATCCAGGCTCCGAGAAACCTTGTCTCAAAGAATGAGGTAGAGTGTGACTGAGGAAGATACATGACTTCAACCTCTAGCCTCCACTCATGTGCAAACATATGTGAGTATACACCTTCACATATACACACACATGCATGCTATGTACACATGCCTCCCCAAAAGAGATGTATTTGGTATAGGACTATCATCTAGAATATACCAAAAACTTGAGACACAAAATAAGAAAACAAACAATCTGAGTTAAAAGAAAAGAATCAAAGACCTTAACAGACACGTCACCAAAGAAGATAAAAAAATGGCAAATGAGTCTAGGAAAAGATGCTGCGTGTCAAATGCCCTCAGAGAAGTGCTATTGAAATGACACCACAGGCTGGGGAGATTGCTCAGTGGTTAAGGCACTTGCTTGCAAAGGCCTAACGACCCAGGTTCAGTTCCCCAGTACCCACATAAAGCCAGATGCACAAAGTGGCACATGCCCCTGGAATTTGTTTACAGCAGCAAGAGACCCTGGTGTACCCATTCTTTCTCTCTCTTTCTCTCTCTCTCTCTCTCAAATAAATAAATTAAAATATTTTAAAAGCATTGAAATTTCACTACCAACCTACTTGCCTGGCCAAAGCCTGAAACACCACCACCAAACGTCACGAAGAAGTGGAGTAACAGAGCAGTTTCTCACTCTGTTGGGAATGCAACACGGCACAGCCACTTCGGGAGGCAGCCAGTATCTCACAAATCTCAGCATACTCTTAACAGGCAAGCCACTTGTTGCAGTTACCTTCTCATTGCTGGCTCACATCACGTGACCAAAAGCAGCTTTTGAGAGGAAGGGGTTTATCTTGGCTGACAGACTCCACGGGAAACTCCACAGTGGCAGGTGAGGACATGGCATGAGTAGAGGCTGGTCATCATCTCTGCCATAGCAGATGGACAACAGCAGTAGAAGAGTGTCCCAATGAACACTGGCAAGCTGAGGGTTAATAAACCAACAAGGTCCACTCCCAATGGCACACCTCCTCCAACAAAGCCCCTCCTCCCAAATTGCTATCAGGCGGGAACTAAGTAATCAAAACACAGATGTAGACACCATACCACTATTATGTTCTTTGGCATTTAACCATAGGAGATGGAAACATATGTTCCCAAGATATCCTATACACAGAAGGTTATAGCCACTGCATTCATTATGGCCATATCTTGAAAGCAACCAGATATCCTTTAGTGGATGGATGGATGGATGGATGGATGGATGGATGGATGGATGGATGGATAACCCATGGTATATTCAAACAATGGGATATTATTCAAGGCTTAAAAAGGCACTGTCAAGCATTTACCATTAGTTTATGCCAAATATACTTCCAAACTCCTTTCCTGTAGCTTTCTGAAATGAACAGAAACTTAATGCTATCTATAGTCACCCCGCTGTGCAACAGCACAACAGAATTTCTTGTTCCTCTCTGACTGTAACTTAGCATCTGTTATCCAACCTTTCCCATCCCTCCTTATACCTTCCATGAATGTCATGCTTGACAGGGGTCAGGATTTTTGCTAAGCCTTCTAATAAGGTTGAAACAAGAAGAAAGTCATTTGAAAAAAATAAAAATGTTAACTCTCTCACCTAGTGGGGCTAGCGTGGAATGCTGGTAATCTGCTCCATCACTCTTCCACCCTTCTTGTTTGATCCAGAGTCTCTTACTGATCTGGGAGCTTGTTGGTGTTTGTTGGTTTTTTTTTTTTTTTGTTTGTTTGTTTTTTTGGTTTTTTGAGGTAGGGTCTCACTCTGGCCCAGGCTGACCTGGAATTAACTATGTAGTCTCAGGGTTCTTCCCATCCTCCAGCCTCCCGACTGCTGGGTTTAAAATGTGTGTGCCATGCCCAGCTGTTTTTTGGTGTGGGTCTCTTCTTCCCTACAGGACTGGGGTTACAAATGTGTGTGCCATGCCCAGCTGTTTATGTGGGTCGTGGGGATCAGACTCAGGCGGTCCCTTAAGCCTCCTCACACCCTCATGCTTGCATAGGAAGTGCTCTTAACTGCTGAACCATCTCTCCAGCCCCAGTTTTCTCATTTTTAAAAAAGGAAGACAGGGGCTGGAGCGATGGCTTAGGAGTTAAGGCATTTTCCTGCAAAGCCTAAGGACCCAGGTTCGATTCTCCAGGTCCCACGTAAGCCAGATGCACAAGGTGGCACATGAATCTGGAGTTTGTTTGCAGTGGCTAGCATCTCTGGTGTGCCCATTCTCTCTCTCTCTCTCTCTCTCTGTTTCTAATAAATAAATAAAAATAAAATCTTTAAAAAAAAAAAAAAAGGAAGACAGGGGCTGGGGAGATTGTTCAGTGGTTATGGTGCTTGCTTGCAAAAAACTAACAACCTGAGTTAGCTTCCCAAGTACCCACGTAAAGCCACATGCACAAAGTGGTGCATGCATCTGGAATTTGTTTGCAGTCGTTAGAGTGGTTAGATACTCTATCTGTATCTCTCTGCTTGCAAATGAAGGAATGAAATACTGAAAAGAAAGATGGGTTGGAAAGATGGCTCAGAAATTAAAGGTGCTTGCTTGCAAAGCCTGCCAGCCTGGGTTTCATTCTCCAGTACCCACATAAAGCCAAATACACAAAGTGGCCCATGCATATAGAGTTTGTTTGCAGTGGCAAGAGGTCTCTGGTTTGTCCGTTCTCTCTCTTTCTTTTTCTTTCTCTTAAATAAATAAATGTTTTTTTAAATAATAAAAAGAAAGAAAGGTGCTATTAAGCCATGAAAAAACACAGAGGACCCTTAAGTGCATCTTACTAAGAGGAGTCAAAACTGGGAATACTCTATGGTGTATGATTTCAACAAGATGACATCTTGGGAAAAGTAAAATTATAATGCAGCAACAACAAAAACAAAAACAACAAAAAAACAGTGGTTTGCCAGAAATAGGGGAGGCAGGGATGACTAGGTGGAACACAGGGTTTCAGCACAGTGAAATGACATGGTGTCATGTTATCATGACACATGTCATCATATATCCAAATACACGGGATGCATGACACCAAGAACAAAGCCTAAGGTACACTATGGACTTGTGATGACGATGGTGTGTCAAGGTGGGCTCATCACCTATAACAAAGTGTACAACTCTGGCAGGGAACATTGAGAGTGGGAGAAGCTGCTTGTTTCATGAGGGCAGTGAGCATGTGGGAAATCTCCATACTTGTGTCCCACTTTGCCATGAACTTAAAATTGCTCTAAAATGCTGGTGCTTAGTAGTTAAGGCGCTTGCCTGCAAAGCCTAAGGACTTAAGTTCAACCCTGCAGAACCCACATAAACCAGATGCACATGGTGGCACATGCATCTGGAGTTCATTTTCAGTGCCTAGAGGCCCTGGCATACCCATTCTCTCCCCCACCTCTTAATAAATGAATAAAATAAAATATCTTCTTAAATTGCTCTAAAAAAATAAAGGGCCAGTTGTGGTGGTGCATGCCTTTAATCCCAGCACTCAGGAGGCAGAGATACCAGGATCACTGTAGGTTAGAGGCCAGCCTGAGACTACATAGTGAGTTCCAGGTCAGCCTGGACTAGAGTGAGACCCTATCTTGAAAAACAAACAAATATAAATAATAAATAAATAAATAAAGTCTTGGGCTGGAGAGATGGCTCAGCAGTTAAAGCCTCTTGCAAAGCTCAATGGCTTGGGTTTGATTCCCTGGTAACCACATAAAGCCAGATACACAAAGTGGCACGTGCATCTGGAGTTCCTTTGTAGTGGCAAGAGGCCTGGGGGTGCCCATTCTCTCTCTCTTTTGTTGCTCTTTCTCTATCTCGCCTTGCAAATATATAAATAAACATAATTTTTAAAAAGTCTTGGCATGCACATGTGTGTGCATGAGCACCCACACATACAAACATATATACACACATGCATGACATCATGCATATAAAGTCTTCAAAAAAAGTTAGATTTTTTTCTTTGTCTGAACTTTTTTTTAAAAAATTTTTTAAAAATTAGTTTTCTATATAATGCATAGAGCCATGATGGTACCATCATTAGCCTTCTCCCTGCCCTCCCCCTTCGGGGATTGTGGGTCTTGCATTGTGGGGATAGCCATCAGTTGTGGGGGTGAGGCAATGTCTCTGTGCATAATGACCCAACTTATGGCTCTAACAATCTTTCCACCCCTCTTCCGTGAATTTCCCTGAGCCATGTTGGGTTCATTTTAGGTCTATTTCAGTGATGAGGTCATGGGAGTCTCTGTATCTCTGGTTTGGTAGGAGTTGAGTGTTCTCTGTGTCTATCTCCTTCACCCCTCTGCTCATACCAGGTTCACTGAGAAAGTAGAACTCTTGCTCATTTCCCCAAATATTCTATGGGTTCAGCTGGTTCCCCGGTGAGGTGTGATGGGCTGATTCTCTCCTCAGGTTCTATGTCCATCTGAAAAAGAGAAGCAAATTCTCCAATGGAGAGTGAGGTCATTGCAAGGTACATGGATAACCATTATTGTTTTAGAGTGAATTTAATGGGTTTAGGCCCTCTTGTATCCCACTATTGGTGGGAGCTTGACATTGGAGAGCGAACTCATTTTGGATATGGTTCTGACTTGTTTTCCAGTTCCAGGTATGGGTTCCGTTTCACTGAGCGGATCCTTTAGCCAACACAAGAGCAGTTGGTAACCCACCATGGCTGTGTGCCACTATTGCATTTGTGTGAGCATCACGTCAGGTTGATTGCTCCTGGGTAGTTTACACCCCGAGTTGCTTAGACAGATGTTGGTCATTTTCCCTCAGTCGCTCATGTAGTACCTTCTGGCACCAGACAAGCTAACTGTCTGGGGACTGTCTCTTCCAGATTCCAACCAGGTCATTCCATGTTCCATCCCAACAGCATATGGTGTCTTCAGATTTTTTTTTTTTAATCCATGGCACAAATGGTCTGAAAGACAATATATACATATATTTGGTTTTTCAAGGTAGGATTTCACTCTAGCTCAGGCTGAACTGGAATTCACTATGTAGTCTCAAGGTGGCCTTGGACTCAAACTCATGGCGATCTTCCTACCTCTGCCTCCTGAGTGCTGAGATTAAAGGTATCTGCCACCCCAGCTGGCTCTTACAATATGACTATGAGTGTGTGCACATGCAAGCCACGGCATGAGTGTGGAGGTCAGAAGACCACTTTGGGGTGTGGGTTCTCACCTCTACTTGTTTGAGACTGAGTCTTGTTCTTATGCCACTGAGTACACCAGATTAGCTGGCCCATGAACTTTTGGACTCTTGACTCCACCTCTCAATGCCGTAGGTGTGTTGAGATTATAGAAGCACACACTATTTGAGTTTGGCCTTTATGCAGGTTCTGAGGATCCAATTCCAGTTGTCCGGTTTGCATAGGAAGAGCTTTTAAACACTGGGCCATTTCTCCATCCCTGCTTTTGATTTGCTTGAGCCAATTTCTTCAAAGAGATATGGTTCTTTGAAGTCTTTGAATTGTTGGGCCTAGTGTTGAAAGATCATAGGAGAGAATATGTGTAATTGGAGCAGTTATCCACTCACCACAGACACAAAAACAGAGGGGAGATAGAAGGAAGGATGGGAAGGAGAAGGATTGAAGGAAGAAGAGAGAGGAGTGGGAGGGAGGGAAGGAAGAAAGGAGAGAGGGAGGAAGATAACTTCCTGGCATAGGTAAGAATGTGAGGAAGGTTTCCAAGGGTACAACCCCAGAGTCTGGACATAAATGGTGGGATTGGGTAGGATGGAGATGATACAGCATGCTCCTAAAATCTGACAACCATGGGGGGTGGGGGCAGTAGTACAAGAGATAAGCAAACACAGTCGTAACACACCCTGAGCCTAAACATGGCTGGACTTTCCAAGAATGACCTATTTCTCATGCAACACATCCTACCCCAGGACAAACTGCACTCTTCTGACATTGACAGCCTTGATTGGACCAGGGTGGTCACCTGATCATAGATGAGCCAATCCGAATATTTTCCTAGGATTTTTTTAAAAAGGGAACCTAAGCCAATTCTTATATAGTGGTAGAAGCAACAAAAAGCTTGGAAGCTGGGCTGGAGAGATGGCTTAGCGGTTAAGGTGCCTGCCTCCTAAGCCTAAGAACTAAGAACGCTGGTTCCAATCTCCAGCGGTTCTAATCTCCAGGTCCCAAGTTTAGCCAGATGCAAAGTGACGCAAGGGCGCAATGCCGCACTTGACCGTAAGGGGGCGCACACACGTGGATTTCGTTCTCAGCAGCAGCTGAGAGGCTGTTGGCGTGCCCATTCTCTGTCTGTCTTCCTCTCCCTCTCTCTCTGTCTCTCTCAAAAAAAAAAAAAAAAAAAAAAGCTTGGAAGCCATCAGCATTCAGTGTCTGCCATGTGGAGAGAGAGAGAGAACCGGTTGAGAATGACACATGCAGGGCACAGAATGGCCCACAGTAAAGCATACCATGTAAAGAAAGCAAAGTAGTTTTTCTTCAATACATTGGTGGAGCAGCTCTCTGAGGAACAATTTTTCCAGATTGGGGATAGTATCAAAGCACACTTTGGACCTGTCATTCTGTAGAGCTTCTGTGTGATAAAAGCTGGTCTCTGTGTGCTTATGGCTTCTTATATACAACAGCACTGTCTGTGGGGGGAATCCTCTGTTTATTTCTTCATTCCCAACTCTTGTGAAAGAGTTCCAGCCACATTCACACACCTGTCCCACAAACATGCTAACGCCACCTGTTTGCCTTCAGCTCTTACCAGCACCTGGGTACCATCTGAGAATGCTGACCCCATCAAAAACCATGCTGTGCAGAGCAGGGGAAAGTTCTGTTCAGCCAGCGGAACTGGTAACTGATGAAATTTTGCCCTTGCTCTCTTTCTCAAGGCAGAACCAATCCATTCTAGTCCCAAACAGATCGATACCAAAAAACGGCTCCAGGAGGGATGATGTATTTATTAATTGAGAACGTCTCTGAAGCCAAAGAGGGAGAATGTGGGGACCTCAGCTTCAAGGAACTACGAAGCCATCCTTCACTTGTGTGAGTGAAGCCTTTAGCAAGGCAACCTGTTCTGACTTCACCCACCTCTGTCACAAAAGGTACTTATGACATTGGGCAATCACAGGGATCTTATCATGTTTTAAATATGCTGATATTTTGCCCACTGATTATAAGGGTGTTTATTATTAAATTTTGTAGTCTTAATTGCTTTATTCCCTGATAATTGAACAATGATTTTATTTTAGTTTTATTTGCAAGCAGGGAGAGAAACAAATGCACCAGAGTCTTTTGCCACTATAACCAAACTCCAGATTATACTTGCCATTCTGTGCATCTGGCTTTACTTGGGTACTGGAGAATCAAACCAAGGCCATCAAGTCTTGCAGTCAAGTGCCCTTAACTGCTGAGTCATCTCTCCATCCCTGAACAATGATTTTAAAAATAAATGGCCTGACAATGGGCTGGGGGGATGGCTCAGTGGGTAAAGCGCCTGCTTCACAAAGTGTGAGGAACTGAGTTTGGATCCCCAGAACCCACAGAGAGCTGGATGCAGTAGCACACATCTATTATCACAACACTCCTATGGTGAAATGGACATGGAGATAGGAAATCCCTCTCCCATGTACACAGTAGGAGACAACAAAAAGGTTGTCTCAAACAAGGTGGAAGATGAGGACTGACTTTGAATGGTGGTCCTCTGACGCCACACGTGCACATCCATATTCACATACACACACACACAAATGGCCTGACAATATGGCAAGTCTCAGGAAGTGTCCATGATTGACAAAGCCCATTTCCCAGCCTTCCTTGCAGTTGAGTTGCTATGTTGCCATTTCTGACCAGTGCCAAAAAAAAAAAAAAAAAAATCTTTGGCATGTCTGCTGGGGATCTTCTGGGAATATTTTGTTCCTTTCCCCTTGCTTTTAAAAAGGAGACCATGATATCTGAAGCTGGGAGGAGCAGTCCTGTGTTCATGAGGCAACAAGCATGAGGGTTGAAGACCAATCTGAGGATGTGGCAAGCAATGGAAGGACGGGTGTTCTCAATGGCTTCATTGCCTCATAACAAAGAGATCGATTTGTGCTGGTCATTGAAATACATGCCTAAAGTTCAAGCTATTGTTGGCTAGGTTTTCTTCTACTTGCATATGCATTCCTAAGTGAGATGTATATCCTAAAATAGAAAAAGAGAGTTTCTGTGTGAACCATTCCCAAGACATAGCCACTGTTAAAAGCCAATGTCTGATCTAAGTATTTCAAATATTTATGCATACCAGAATACTTATAAATAAATGCAAGTACATATAAAATTGATGGACTCATATAACAAATGTATTCACTCACTTGCTTTGTAAAAAAATCCTTTTGTGTTGACAGTTTTCACACATGTACATAGTGTATTTGATCATAATCCCCTTCCTTTACCTTCCTTTGCCTTTCTCCTCATCCCCCTTTCACTGAATCCTTTCTTTCCAACTATTCTGTGGGGGGGGGAGGTTGCCCTTCTCCACCATCCATGATGGAATGTTGACGGTCCGAAGCTGTACAGGTAATAATAATCCCTGCGAGGTCATGAATGCCTTGGCCACTTCGGTCCAGAAGATAGCATTTCATAGCACTCCTCTCTGTTCTCTGGCTTTACATTCTTTCCACCCCACCCTTCTTTCCCAATGTCCCCTAAGCCTTGAAGGGCATGGTAAACATGTCTCATTTGGTGCTGAGCACTCAACATCACTGATTCTCCGTGCCTTGACGAGTTTTAAGTCTCCCCAGTAGTCCCACCAACTGCAAAAAGAAGTTTCTTTGACCAAAGGTGAGAACAGAACTAATATCTCAACTGGACTGCTTGTTTATTTAATAAAATGCCATGGTATATTTCTGTCACTACAGTTTTTTTAAGTGACTCAGTCTTCTACTGCTAGACATTTAGAGTATGCCCTCATGTTTTCATCATAAGCAATGCTAAAAGAATTATCCTGGATCGTACATTGGTGTGCATTTGCTTGTCAGATTATTTACTTTAGATAGACCATGGACATAAGCAAAGGGTGCATACATATTAAATGTTTGACATCTCTCATATTTATGCTTCATAGACCAAACAGATCTAAACCCCAGTTGGGGTGGAGCTTTTGGTCTGGAGGGGAGACTGACAGTTGAACAGGCAAACCAATAGTGGATGGTTGTAAATTGTGATGAGCGATAAGCAGGAAATGAACTAATGCAGCAGGGAAATAGGGACCTATTTAGATAGATGACCAGTGACGGCCTCCAGGGAGTTTCAGGGGAGCTGAGAGATCAAGGATGAGAATAGCTAAGACATGGCAATGACCGAGAATGTGCTCTGGGAAGAAAGCCTGGGGATTTAAGGATCTCATAGGAAACCGGTGTGGTCAGAACAGCCAAAGAAAGGACATGGGGTCTTGTAGGACATGCTGGAACATTTCAACTGAAATATATATATATATATATGTATATATATATATATATATATATATTTTTTTTTTTTAAGGTAGGGTCTAGCTCTAGCCCAGGCTGACCTGGAATTCACTATGTAGTCACAGGGTGGCCTCAAACTCATGGCGATCCTCCTACCTCTGCCTGAGTGCTGGGATTAAAGGCATGTACCACCATGCCCGGCTCTGAATTGTATTTTATTTTATCACAGGTCATTAGAGGGCATTAACCAAGGGAGTGACCGGGTCCATTTTATCATTATTTTTTAATGATTACTTTGGTTGCTATTTTCCATTGTTGGAATGGGAGTAAAGCCAAGAAACCAGTAAGGAAGTAATTGGAGTAGTCTAGGCAGATAATATGGTTTAGAAGAAGACATTTGGGAATCCACAAATTTGTATAGCCTTTTTGTGTTGAAACATACAAACAGGCCAACAGATAAAGAGGAAGCATTTACCAGTGGAATGCAATGAAAAAAGCATATACTCCTACACGAGTGGCTCATAGTTTTATTTGTTGGAGTTTTATATTTTAACATCCATCAGAGTACTTTTCCTTCATTATTCTTCTGTTTAAAAAATTTTCTGGGTATTTTCTCATATTGACCGAGATAAGTTAAATGGATATATTGTTCAACCAAACTGCCTTCTAACTACTTATGTTTAGGCCCACAGCTTGGGCTATAGGTCACTGAGAAATCAAGCTAAAGGAGAGCTGGAAGCCTTCTCCCTCTTTACTAGGTGTCGGGATGCTAGAAAAAGCTTTGCAACATGTAGTCTGTTGGGAGAGAGAAGACACCAATAGTCTTTACCAGCAATGGATGCTACAGGCTTTATGACTGGCCAGCCAGGCCAAATGTACCAACTGGTGCAATGGAGCATGTCTGTTTGGAAGGGGCAAAACCATCAGTTCTCTGATTGGACTAGAGGCCTGCTCCATGGGAGGAAATACATTCCTGGTACTGAAAACCTAGTCAAAAGTCTATAGATGGGGACTGGAGAGATGGCTTAGGGTTAAAGCGTCTGCCTCCTAAGCCTAAGAACACTGGTTCCAATCTCCAGCGATTCCAATCTCCAGGTCCCACGTTTAGCCAGATGCAAAGTGATGCAAGGGCGCAATGCCACACTTGAACACAAGGGGGCACACGCATCTGGATTTTGTTCGCAGCTGCTGAGAGACTGCTGGCACGCTCATTTCTGTCTTCCTCTCCCTTTCTCTCTGTGTGTCTCTCCCCCATCAAAAAAAAAAAGTCTATAGCTGGGGAGGTCATAAGCCCTAGTGGGAAAAGTACTACTATGTTTGGCTAAATGAATATATTATGCCTACCAAACTGCCCTCTAAACATTTTTGTGCCCTTGTATTGATGCTACTGTTACTTTTGGTTAGAGAAGCTTCTCTTTTCAGATGGTGGTGACCACTGGGGTGACTCAAAACTCAACAAAGTGCTGGGATGAAGTGAGAGTGGAGTGTTCAGCACTGCAACATCTCTATCACAGTCTTCCAAGGCTCAGGGACCATTGTGGAAGAGGTGGCAGAAAGAATGTAAGAGCCAAAGGAAGAGAAGGAGTGCTTACAATACTGTCTTCCAGACACAAAATGGCTTTGATATTCATGACCTCACAGTGGCTGATGCTAGCCACACAAGACTTGTTTAATAGGAGGAAAAAATATAACATCAAAATGGAAGAGGGCTGGAGATATGGCTTAGCAGTTAAGGTGTTTGCCTGTGAAGCCTGAGGACCCATGTTTGACTCTCCAGGTACCATGTAAGCCAGATGCACAAGGTGACTCAAGAGTGCAAGATTGCACATGTGCACAAGGTGGCACACGTGTCTGGAGTTCGATTACAGTGGCTGGAGGTCCTGGTGTGCCAGTTCTCTCTCTTGAGAGAGAGAGAGAGACTAGTTGGACAGAAGAAGGGATTCAGTGGAGGGGGAATTTGAGAGGATGAAAAGAGAGGGTTATGGGAAGGGATTATGATCATGGTATATTGTCTATATTTTTGGAAATTATCAATAACTTAAAATGAAAAAAGAATGTTGTAATGTTTTATTTCACTGAATTCTCAAAATCATATGCTTTTAATATAAATGCATACATTTAGGAATTGAGTTACGAAGATATGATATTTTTGCAAAGTTGAGACTTCCTGTCTAGGGGTTTTGTATGTTTCCATTTATGAAGGTCTTTGTCATTTCCTCCCTGTGGACCTTGCCATTTCTTGTTTATGTCTAGCATATGTCTTATAATATTTAAGACTAACGTGAATATAATTTTCCACCATATTTTCTAAATGGAAATCATTGGTATTTAATGTTGCATATGGGGGAATCCTGTAAGTAGTATCTCTCATCTTCCAAATTTGGAAAGGGCAATTGAACTTAACAATACTGCCATGATTATTGGCAAAGCTATCGGAAAGCAGAGCTACTGAGCTGCAGCTAGGTGGACTTGCACATCCTTCCTTGAATTAGATGAATTTTTATCTATAGTGGCAGAAATTATGGGACAATGGTATATCTATGCTCCAGAAACAGGCCTACTTGCTAAATAGTGCAATCACATGAAAAGAGTTGTTTTCTGCATTTAAAAGAAAGGGCATGGACCTGTTCCATTTTAAATTAAAAAAAAAAAAAAAAACAGAACTTGGAACCATCTAATCTTGCCTAATTCCTTCACCAAACTCACTGGTCACTTTTCCCAAACTTCCCCTAGGGTGGAGAGAGATTAAGTCTTTTTTTTTTTTTTTTTTTTTTTTTTTTTTTTTTTTGGTTTTTCGAGGTAGGGTCTCACTCTGGTCCAGGCTGGCCTGGAATTCACTATGTAGTCTCAGGATGGCCTCGAACTCTCAGCGATCCTCCTACCTCTGCCTCCCGAGTGCTGGGATTAAAGGCATGCGCCACCACGCCCGGCTAGAGATTAAGTCTTATTTTAATGGAAGTCCCTTAGAAATACCTAGACTTCTTTGACTGATTTCAGAGTCTATTTATTTATTTATTTGAGAGAGAGAAAGAGGGAGAGAGAGAGATGGGGGGGGATGGGCATAGCAGGGCCTCTTGCCACTGCAAATGAACTCCAGATGTATGCACCACCTTGTGCATCTGGCTTATGTGGGAATTGAACCTGGGTCCTTAGGCTTCACAGGCAAGTGCCTTAACTACTAAGTCAACTCTCCAGCCCCAGAATTTATTTTATAGTTGGCTCTCTTACCAGTCTGTCACACTTTTGATTTTTGTTCTTAGGAAAACACTTAAGCCATGAGTGAATAATAAAAATGTTTTCTTTCTTCCTAATATTTATTGCTTATTTATTTATCTTATTACACTGGCTTTCTCTTATATTACAATTATAGCAGGCGTCCTTGTTTTATTTCTGACTTGAGAAGATTATTAATGTTTCACCATCATGTATGTTTGTTGATGTCCTCTGATAAACTTTGTTATATTGTTTTTATTTTCTTCCTAGTTTATTGTTTTATTTATACATCATTAATGTTGAGATTTAGCAAGTGTTTTTAAAGCACCTATCCTGTTAATGATATCCTGTGGTTATTTCTGTATTAATAAATTGAATTTATGGATTTCCTAATGTTGGTTTTGATGTTTGTCTCTCTCAAATAAATAGATAAATAGACTCTGAAATCAGTCAAAGAAGTCTAGGTATTTCTAAGGGACTTCCATTAACTGTTACACTGTAACAGTTTAAATAACACAGGGATCATTTGTCCCCTGATGGTGTGATAGGACTTGCTGTAAAACCATCAGAACCTTACTTGATCATTGTGAGTTCTGGCTTGTTGTGCAGCTAACTGGATTCAACTTTTACTTGGTAACTCTGCAAATACTATATGCTTACGCATGTTGGTCTATAGCAGCAGTCCAGATATTGGCTGGTTAACTGATGAGCTTTTAAAAAATATTTTATTTGGGGCTGGAGAGATGGCTTAGCGGTTAAGGCACCTGCCTCCTTAAGCCTAAGAACACTGGTTCCAATCTCCAGTGGTTCCAATCTCCAGGTCCCACGTTTAGCCAGATGCAGTGACGCAAGGGCGCAATGCAGCACTTGACCACAAGGGGCGCACGCATCTGGATTTTGTTCTCAGCAGCTGAGAGGCTGCTGGCAAGCCCATCTCTGTCTGTCTTCTTCTCCCTCTCCTCTCTCTCTGTCTCTCTCCAAAAAAAAAAAAAAAAAAATTTATAAAATTTGTTTACAAGGAGAGAGAGAGAATATAAGATGATAATATGAATGAAAGAAGGAATGGGTGCACCAAGATCTCCTTCCACTGTAAACAAACTTCAGATGCATGCACCACTTTGTGCATCTGGCTTTATGTGGGTAATGGGGGTTTGAACCCAGGCCACCAGGCTTTGCAAGCAAGTGCCTTTAACCACTGAACCATCTCTCCAGACCTAACTGCTGAGCTTTGAAACAATGGTCTTGGCCCAGGTGAGTTTGGGCAATGCCAGGTTAAACAGAGCAGACAGATTGTTAATGCTTGTTTTGTTTTGTTGTACTCCCGGGCTTCACAGAGCCCTCTATATACTAACGCTTGCTCAGTCTCCGAAAGGTACACACTCAGTGGCATGCATAACTTTTTCAAGTTCTTAGACTGCAGTAACCCTTTTTCAAAACACACAAATTAAATTCTCTGGGGAGTAGTGTTCTGTACTTATTTGCAGTTTGCCTTTTTGGTGTTATGTCTCCTGGATTTTGGTATGAGGGTTATGTTAAACCTGGGAAATGATTTTTTTTTTTTTTTCTCTTACACTGTAACAGTTTAAATAACACAGGGATCATTTGTCCCCTGATGGTGTGATAGGACTTGCTGTAAAACCATCAGAACCAGTGACATTTCTGGGCGATGCAGATGTCTGGAAAGCGCACACTCGAGTAGCATCTCCACAAGACGCTTTCCTCGACAGCCAATTCTGCTCGCTACCCATTTCTTTAGGATCAAGCTATTTTGGAAAAGCCTGGAATGTGTGAATTCAAGTTTTGGATGCATTAGCAAATTGATGCCCATGACTACGGATGGTCCTTTGCTCCACATGGGTCATGTTCCTGGCCAGAATTCTTTCAAATTAGCACATCCCTTTGCCTCAGGGACTACTGGATTTTGTGTGTGTGTGTGTGTGTGTGTGTGTGTGTGTGTGTGTGTGTGTGTGTGTGTGATTTCATCCTGTCCTGTACCTCTCCCCAGATACTGCAGGAGCAGGGCTCCCACTTAAACCTCTTACTCTACACGCTTCCTTAAGGCTGGTCCTCTCTCTCACAGCCCCCCCACCCCCACCCCCACCCCAAACCTAGCTGTAGGCCTCTGTGAGTAAATCACTTGCCTAGCCAAAGGAGAGGCTGGAGAGAATGGCTAGGAGATTGGGGTTAGTCTGAAGATTGGGCTGCGCTGGCGTGAGGTCAGCTGGGCAGTGGGAAGAGCTGAGGGATGCTCCTTGGGGTTCAGGATAACCTTAGAAGGGGGCTGGGTAGGAAGGCATCCCTAAGAAGAGGTCACTGTGGGTTCCAGGGGCTGGGAGGACTTCCAGGTACAGCGAGGCCTAAGGGGAGCCAAGGACAAGGCCGCTAGAGGGGGAGGGGACCGCGGAGGGAGGCCCCAGGAGCCCAGAGGCCCCGGAGCTCCGGGTGGCTGCGAGGCTGGGTAGGGGGCGCCTTAGGCCGGGCTCGGCGCACCGCGGCCTGGCCCAGGGCTCCGCGCCCCCGCCCGCTCGCTCGCTTGCTCGCCCGCCCTGCCGAGCCCGCCTCCCCGGGCCCGGCGCCTCCCGTGCAGCCCGGCCGGCCGTCGCAGGGAGCCGCCAACGCCGCTGCCGCTGTCGCCGCTGCTGCCGCCGCCAGGCCGCGCCCCGCCCCTCCGCCGCCGCCGCTCCCGGGGAGGCTCGCGCTCGAGCTGCGGCGCCGGCTCCCGCCGCCTGGGCCCCGGGCCCGGCTCCTCCCGCGCCGCCCGGGCGATGAGAAGCTGCTTCTGCGTGAGACGGAGCCGGGACCCTCCACCGCCGCCGCCGCCGCCCCAGCGGGGAACAGTTAAGTGAGAGGCCCGGGCGGGCGCGGGCGCCGTCGCCGCTGCGGCCGAGGCTCCGGCCTCGGCTGGTCCTCGAGGGCGGGCGCGGGCCACGGGCCACGGGGGTGGAGTGGGGGGAGGCGGGCGGACGGGAGGAGCCGGGCGAGCCGAGGCCTGCGGGCTCCGTGCCCGGCTCGCCTCGGGGACAGGCCCGGGCGGCCTCGGCCTTGGCCCAGCGTGCGCCTCGGTTCCCGGTCCCCCGGTTCGGCCTTGCGGTTGGAGGCGGAGGAGAGAGCTGGGGACTGGAGTGCTAGCAGCGCCCCCAGAGCGGAGGCAGGTGAGGGGCTCCACCCTGGGCACACATTAGAGGCAATCACTGGACAGGCCTGGCTCGGTTCTAGCTCTCTGTGATCACGTGGGTGCAGACCAGAGTGCACCTGACCCTCAGGCATCATCTTCTCAGGTGAGGGGGCCCTTAGAACTGTCTCCATCCTGGGACAGTGGCTGGACTGGCCTGGCCTGGGGGATCCGGTGCTCTGTGGTCATGTGCGTGCAGACCAGAGTGCACTTGACACCAAGACATCATCATCTGAGGTCTCCACCCTGGGCACGCATTAGAGACAGCTTGGCCTGGGGGTCCAGCTCTCTGTGGTCACGTGGGTATGGAGCAGCGTGTACCTGACCCTCAGGCATCATCGTCCTGTGTGGCAGCACAGAGACAAATCCTAAGGTTACAAGGTGAGATGCCTGGCTTGGATGTTGCAGTCCCAACTGTCCAAAAAGGATGAGTCCTTACAGGGACTCCAGAGTACAAGTGAGGCACAAGGGGCACATTACCAGGGATACCACATCCTCAGAGACAGGCACAGTGAACTGGGTATCTTTGTTACAACACACAAGTGTTCTTAAACGATCAGCCTTTTTCCCACTGTCCCCTGAAACCTCTACCCCCAACAACGTGTTCAGCAAGACACTAACAGGAAAACCACAGGCAGGCCCTAAGCCAATGGTCGTTGCCCCTTCTCCCTGCCCCCACAGGAGAACCAGAGCCCCCGGATTACAGTCACAGAAGCAGATGGTAGGCTGGTTCCTCTTTAGGGGCCTTTGTCTCTGGTGCTTCCTTCTGTGTATAATCTCCTGTACATTTCTCGACAGCTGGCTGGTTCCCATCTCCTTTTAACAGGGCTGGCAAATTTTATCAGCTGCTTTGGAAAAGTTAAAAGATAAGCCTCGTGGAAACCTACACGAACTGAAAATCTCAGTTTGTGTAGGAGGTTAGTTACGGGAGAGGGTGACACCTTTCTTGCTGGCTGTGGAATCACTGGGGTGCATTGAGGACTTGTGCTATGCTCAGTATCTAAGCAGGTCTTTCAGAACTGGAGTTCTGCAGGGGCACATGGACCAAGACCCATGCAGACCAGCAGCTGATGTGGTGATTGCCATTTCATTTGAATGTAGAATCATGTTTTCTTATCCATATTTTATTTTATTTTATTTTATTTTATTTTATTTCTTTTCTTTTCTTTTCTTTTCTTTTCTTTTCTTTTCTTTTCTTTTCTTTTCTTTTCTTTTCTTTTCTTTCTTTCTTTCTTTCTTTCTTTCTTATTTTGGAGAGACAGAGAGAGAGGGAGAGGAAGACAGATAGAGATGGGCATGCCAGCAGTGTCTCAGCTGCTGTGAACGAAATCCAGATGTGCGCCCCCTTGTGGTCAAGTGCAGCATTGGGCCCTTGTGCCACTTTGCATCTGGCTAAACGTGGGACTTGGAGATTGGAACTGCTGGAGATTGGAACCAACGTTCTTAGGCTTAGGAGGCAGGCGCCTTAACCGCTAAGCCATCTCTCCAGCCCCTTATCCACATTTTCCATTGATGTGGGTCCCACTTGTGGACCTTCTCCACCTCTAAAATACTGTACTGTGGTTAAGTGCAAGGGTTTTAGGATGAGACCTCTCAGCTTTAAGTCTTGGCTTTCCTACTTGCTGTGTGATGTTGAGCAAGGTAATGAACTTTTCCAAGTCTCAGTTTCCTCATCTGTAGACTGAAGCTAACCACCGTGCCTATCTCATAGGATTATGGTGAGATATAAATGAAATATTGCAGGGAGAGTTTAGCTTGGTGCCTGTGCCATGTGGCAAATGATCAGTGAAAGTCAGATCTTAGGACTGGCAGTGCTTAGGATCAAACTTCGGGCAATCTCTGCCACCGAGCTACAATCCCAACCCAGTTAGCAGCTGTTATTAAGGATCTATCAATGGACTAATCCAAAAAGAAGTAAGTTTGTATTAGAGTGGCTGGGGAGGTGGCTGTGTGGTTAAGGTGCTTGCTTGCAAAGGCTGCCTGCCTGAGTTCCGTCCTCCCAGTCACACACATAAAGCCAGTGGGCATTTGTTTTCAGTGGTAATAGAGTATCTTTCTGTTTATAGTTAGAAAGAATGATCTTAGTGGGGCAAGTAGGAAGCATAGTAAACAATGGGCTGGAACTGCACCTCTGTGCAAGTTTTAGACCACAGATGACTCTAGTAAGTTATATAACCTTTCTGAATCTCCATGTCTTTTAAAATTTCATGTTTGTGTGTGAGCATGTCATGACTATGGATGTGAAGATCCGAGGACAGCCTTAACTGTCAGTTCTCATTTGCACCTTACTTAAGGCAGGGTCTTTTGTTGTTCACTATGGCGTACAGCAGGCTAGATGACCCACGCTTCTGGGGAGTTCTCCTGTCTCTGCCTCCCATCTCACTGTAGACACACTGGGATTACGGACATTTGCTACTGCATACAGCTTTACATGGGTTCTAGGAATCCAAACTTAGGTCATCACACTTGGGCAGCAAGTGCTTTTAATCTCCTGAGCCATCTTCCTGGCCTTTGAATCCTCATTTTCTTTTTCTTTTTTAAACATTTATTTTTATTTATTTATTAGAGACGGGGGGGGGGAGAGAATGGCTGTGTCAGGGCCTCTAGCCACTGCAAGGGAACTCCAGATGCATGCACCACCATGTGCATCTGGCTTATGTGGGACCTGGAGAATTGAACCTGGATCCTTAGGCTTTGCAGGCAGGCACCTTAACTGCTAAGCCATCTCTCCAGCCCACCATTTTCTTAGTTGTAAAAGTGACTTACAAATCAAACCTGTCCCATAAGGGTCATCAATCAGGAAGGCAAGGGCCCTGCAAGAGAGAATCCTCATGCAATTTACATGAACGTTCAGCATCAGATCCTGGTTTTGTAGGTCCAATACTTTCTTAGTGAAGGCAGGGCTATCAGAAAATGAATCCAACAATATCTCAATTTTATATGTTACAAAATTACATGATTATGTGAATACATTGCTGGGTACCCTCTCAACAACTTGGAAGGGGTAAGAGAGCGTCCTGGAGTTTCATCTCTGTCTGTTTAATGGAAGATCTGTTCCTCGGGTGGATCAGAAGTCAAGTGGCCCAGGTCCCGTAGCTGTAATATGGTAGAAGTGCTCTGTGTTTCATACCCAAAGAGTGACATTCTTGCCACACTGTAATGTAATAATGGCCTTGGAGTTGATTGTGAACCATGTCAAAGGTGCTTTTGGAACAGTGACAATGTCAAATGACTGCATGACTGCCATGGTGAGGCTAACAACTCTGGTCACTGGCTATGCTTAGTGACCAGTTGGTGGTGCATGGGTGGCCCTGGATCCTGGAGTGAGCTGCTTCCTCTCCCTCCTGTTTGACTGGCCTCAGGGCTCTCCTTGGTTTTTGGCTTCTTGGCTGCCCTGGGGAATTGTGGTTTCCCTGTGTTGTTTGCAGAGCCCAGGGCCTGAGTCAGATCTCCTCTCTCAAGCTGCCTGGGAGGCAAAGCCACTACAGGGTGTACATGACATTGCCTCCCTTGTTGGGGACATCCTGTGGGCATGTGTTTGGTTTACTTGACATGCTTCTGGCAAGATGAAGAGCTTGTCCAGGCAGAAATGTGAGAGCCTCATGGGCCCAGAGCCCAGGGCTGCACATAGTTGCTTTATTGCTCTTGCTCCCCTGAGGACAGAGGGACCTCTCGTTGGGCCTGTGGCTAAAATCTTTGAATCTATTCTTCCATT
Organism: Orientallactaga sibirica; assembly: GCA_036365145.1. NCBI lineage: Eukaryota > Metazoa > Chordata > Mammalia > Rodentia > Dipodidae > Orientallactaga > Orientallactaga sibirica. The sequence goes on along the minus strand of JAEOAD010000034.1, from coordinate 7,999,635 downwards.
CTTTCCATCTACAGATCAGAAACAAGCCATCTACATACTTAAAAAACACCTAGATATTGATTAGAGGCAACTGTTCAGAAGAATACTCCAATATTGGTTAGGAGAGAGGAATACTTGAGTTCTTAATAAGCCATACAAACCTGGAGAACTTATGAAAATGCACATTCCAGAGTGTCACAGGCTGACTTGATTGAGTCAGAATCTCTATGAAAGGGGCCCTGGAAACTGTGTGTGCGCTTGGGGTACTCTTATGCTTGCTAAAATTTGAGAACTACACTTCTAGAAAGTTGTTAAATATACACAAAACCAACTTAACCAATTTTAAATACGTGGATCAGGGCTGGGGAGATGGCTCAGCAGTTAAAAGGTGCTTGCTTGTAAGTCTGCTGACCTGAGTTCAATCCTGGACACAAAGTGGCATATATACCTGGGATCCCAACACACCTAAGACAGTGAGAGGTACAGCCAGGAGAATATGGAAGCTCCCAGGCAGCAGCCACAAAAATGAGAGAAACCTTATATCAAAAGAACATGGAAGAAGAGAAATATTCTGAGGTTGTCCTCTGACCTCCACACACTTGCTGTAGCATGTGCATACCATACACACATATCATATATACAATCATACACACACATCATAAACACAGATAAATAAAATATATAGGTCAACTAGTCTCTAGGACTTTTTCATCCTGCAAAACTAAGTGCTGTACCCATTAACTCCCCTTTCCTCTCCACAGCTCTTGGCATTCTCATTCTACCCTCTGTCTCCCTGAGTTTGGATTCTGGAAGGACCTTATAGAACTGGCATTATACAAGTACACTTTGTGATTGACTTATTTCACTTAGCTGAGTACCCTCAAGTTTCTACATGTTGTAGTATAGGTCGGATTTTCCTTCCCTTTCTTGGCATATGTGTGCATGCATGTTCATATGTGTGTACAGTAGGAGGCTAGAGACAGACATTAGGTTTATACCTCTATGGCCCTCTACCTTTTCTAGTAAAGTGGGATCTCTCACTTAACTTAAAGCTCACCAATGTGGCCATGATGTCTGGCATTTTATATGGGTTCTGGAGAGCCAAACTCAGGTCCTTAGGCTTTTATGGTAAGCACTTTACCTGCTGAACCATCTCCTCAGCCCAGACATTCCTTCCTTTTTAAAAACTATTTTTATTTATTTATTTGCAAGCAGAGAGTGATAGAAGAGAGACAGAATGGGCACACTAGGGCCTCCAGTCACTGCAAAGGGACTTCAGATGCATGCACCACTTTGTCCATCTGGCTTCACGTGGGTGCTGGGGAATCAAACCAGGGTCATTAGGCATTGCAGGCAAGTGCCTTAACCTCTGAGCTACCTCTCCAGCCCCCTTTCCTTCTTTTTGAAAGCTGAATAATACCTGAGTGGGTGTGTAGACCATATTCATGTATCCACTCATCATCATTTGCCGTTGTGCATAATACTGTTCTGAACATACAGACATCTTTTTGAGATCCTTTCAGTTCTTGGGGTATATACCTACATATAGAATCACTGAATATATTAGTTACATTCAGAGACAATTGCTAAGATAAAATACCTGACAAAAATTATTTTAAAGGAGGAAGGGTTTTTTAACAGTCCATCAAAGCTGGGAAAGCATGGCAGCAGGAATGTGAGGCCAAACTGATCACATTATATCTGCAGTCAGGAAGCAGAGAGAGATGAATGCTTCTGCTTAGCTCACTTCCTCCTTTTTATTCAGTCCAGGACAAAAGCCCATGGAATGGTATTGCACCATAGTTAGGATGAGTCCTCCCATCTCAGTTAATCTGATCTAGAAGATCTGTCACAGATGTGCCCAGAGGTTTGTTTCCATGGCAATTCTAAATCCTATCAAACTGCTAGCTAGAGATTAACCATCACACTGAATCATATGGAAACTTTAAATTTTTAAAATTTTATTTATTTGAAAGAGAGAGAGAGAGAGAGAGAGAGAGAGAGAGAGAGAGAGAATATGGGCATGCCAGGGCCTTCAGCCACTGCAAATGAAGTCCAGATGCATGTGCTACCATGTGTATCTGGCTTACGTGGGTCCTGGAGAAACATGGGTCCTTTGGCTTTTCAGGCGAGTGCCTTAACTGCTAAGCCATCTCTCCAACCCCATTAAAAAATTTTTAAAGACACAAATACATAGCTTTCTATGAAATGATGGCTGAATTTTACATTCCCATCAACAATACACCAACATTTCCAATTTCTCCATTTCCTTCCCAGTACTTATTATTTTCTGTATATTTGTGTTTTTGTTTATAAAATGATACTTCACTGTGGTTTTGGTTTTAACTTTCATTTCCCTAGTGAATTCATAGTTGAATATATTCTCATATGCCTCTTGGCCATCTGTATATCATTTCTGGAGAAATGTTTATTGAAATCATTGGCCCATTTTTAACCAAGTGGTTTAAAGATCTGAATACAATCCCTCATCAGATAAATAACTTGCAAATACTTTCTCCAATTCGTTTAGTTGCCTTTTCACTCTGTTGATCTTGTCCTTTGATACAAGTTCTAGGTGATTCATATATATTGCAATGCTATAGATGAACTATTATTTACTATACCTAGGAATCACCTCCTCTAGACCTCTGGCTTCCCTTCCTGCAGGTGAGCACCTTCTTGCAGATGGACACCTTTCTGCAAGTGAGCACCATCACTTTGCCAATGGAATCAGCAGCAATGCCATTTTAAAAGTACTGAGTTGGGCTGGAGGGATGGCTTAGTGGTTAAGGCATTTGCCTGCAAAGCCAAAGGACCCAGGTTTGATTCCCCAGGACCCACATTAGCCAGATGCACAAAAGGGTGCACGTGTCAAGTTCATTTTCAGTGGCTGGAAGCCCTGGCATGCCCATTTTCTCTCTCTCTCTCTCAAATAAATAAATAAATAAATAAATAAATAAATAAATAAATAAATAAATATTTAAAAGTACTGAGTTGAGCTAAGTTTGTTTGTTTGTTTGGCATTTCATGAATGTGTTTTAGGCCCATCTGCTGCTTGCTATTGCTCCAGCCGTCCGTGTTTGTTCACTCTACTGTGTCTGTGTCTGGAAGAGGATCTCCTTCTTTCTGCAGGTGCTCACTCTGAGGGTCGAGTTTGTCCCCTAGGACATAAATAACCTTGCTGGGCTACTACTGGGAGGGGCCAGATAGGTCTGCTGTCAGTGTGGCTCCTGCTTCACCCTGTCAGCTCCTTGCCCAGTAAAATTGGGGCAGTTTTAAGAGGGTAAGAGCTTTATTCATTCATTCCTTAGCCATTCAAAGTCTATTCATTTAGCACCCACTCTGAGCTAGGCTGTGTAGTGGACACAACTTACCCTTGGGCAACTTCTGTTTTGAAAGGAAACGTGTGTAGCCTTCTGAGTGGCAAGGCTGTGTGTGTGTACCTGTGTGCATATGTGTGTGCTAAGGCCATATTTTTGGGATGACATCAGGATTCTGGGTGACAGTACTTGTCTGGCCAGACAGTTGGAGAAGGCTTAGGGGGATAGGAGAGGTGGTCCAGATTTTGAGTGGTAGGATCGATGTCTGTAGGGAGGAACTGGGTACTGTCAGGTGACCTGTGATGAGGAGGAGAGACTGGGGGTTTCCTTCTGAGTCTCTTCTCAATAGAAGGTCACCTTTAGGCCCTTCGTTCTTCACTTACCAAACACAGTAAGTACTTACTATCAGGTTCTTACATTTCAGACACTGGGCCAGTTGGATCATGAGCTGGAAGATTGGGAACAGTGCAGCTCCTCAGGCTCCCCACCCTAGCCCCTGGTAGACCTCTGGTGTCCGTTTCTGGTGATGGCTATCTGTTTTAACACCTTCTCCAGGGGATGCTCATGCATGCAGGCTACCATGAATCAGAAGACCCTGCTTCCAAGTGCAGATCATCCATCTCATAATGGCTTCCACAGATGTCTGTAGGCTATTGTGCTCCAGGCCCTGTTAGGAAGGAAATGTCAGGGGGTGCATGAAGGTCAGCCTATTTGGGGGTGTCAGTAGGACATACAGGTAAATCAGTACACCCTTGAATTTCTCAAGAGAAACCTAAGCTGGAAGGTCATTGTGGGAGCCATCAGCATACAAATGGAGTGACTAGCCAGCTGCATGCTCACAAAGAAACTCTGAACACCCATGGGAAACTCAGGGAGGGTGTGGCCTGGTGACCTGAAGTCAGGTGTTCTGATGATTCTGGTCTGAGAGCCAATTTGCCTGGCATTGAGGTGGCACATGGCATTTCTAGTCTGCAGTCACTAGTTAAGGGTGTGACCCATCTTACATCACTAATGGACCATTACTCTGGGGATATCCGGAGGTAGTGTCATTTGCAGGACATCTTCCTTCTGCTGGGGGTTTTCCTTTTCCTGCTTGACGGGACAGACAATATGGCCCCGTTGGACTAGACCATACAGGAGTGTGCAGGGATGACCCATATTTGCCATGATCATGAGTGAACCTGGGTCGGGCTCACCTATGTACTACAAGTCTGTCTATAGTCATGTTCCCTGACCTACGTAGAGCAGAGCTTAACAATGCTGGACAAGTCAATCTTGGTTTTATTTTCAAAGAGGGATTTAAAGTGAGCCTGCCCCTTGTGGTTTATGGAAATCAAGCTTGGTCCTCAAATGGTTAATATAAATCCAAAGGAAGGTCAGAACAAATTTCTGCTTTATGTGCTAGTTCTGTTATAAAACATACACACAGGGCTGGAGAGATGGCTTAGCAGTTAAGGTATTTGCCTGCAAATCCAAAGGACCCAGGTTCAATTCCTTAGGGCCCACATAAGCCAGATGCACAGGTTGGCGCATGTGTCTGGAGTTCCTTTGCAGTGGCTACATTATCTCTCTCTCTCTCTCCCTCTCTCTCTGTTTCTTTCCCACTCTCAAATAAATAAATCTCAGAATATCAAACACACACACACACACATTACTGGGGCAAAAGTAAATGTACAGTTGTTAGTTTCCTAGCTGGAAAATTCTTGGTGACTTAGGAGATCTTAGAAAAATATTTGCTGTCACTCCTCTATCAAAGCAGCCCACCCAACAGCCCGTGACCTGCTGCTACCTGACTGCACCCACAGCATGTGTAGCAGAGGTTTGACTTTTCATAGGTCACCAACCTAGCTATTCATACCAAATAGTAGGTAGTGCTGGGTACTTGCTTGAGGTTCCACGGTGGATACCTCTCAGCCTGTGCCCTGTTCCCCCTGGGCTGGTCAACAGCAGGCTGCCCACTTGCTTTGGTGCTCCATGGCATCTGGCCTCAGTGTGCAGCTTCCTAAAGGGTTAGGTCTTTGCACCTTTGCTGTAAGGATCACCGGGTTGTGTGTTTGTGTGCATTGTGGTGTGGGTTGGAGAAGCCTGGCCATAAGACTACCTCCTTGGGGACAGGGCTGTGATCTTTGTCTCTTGCTTGTCTGTAGAAAGGTGCCAGTACTCATGAGGCCTGGGGGAGTGGTGGACTTGTCACCTAAAGATCATCCTGGCCACTGGGAAAGAGGTGAGGAGCCCACCTTTCCCATGACACCTGGATGTGGCAGCAGCTTTTCTGAAAGACAGCTCAGCCATATCAGAGAGCCTGCCCTTGGGCAGTTGCCTGCGACAAGTGAAGTATTTCTTCTCTTCCCTTCCCTAGTCCTGCAATTGGGAAGGGAAGATGCAGGCAGACAGTTTATGTCCTTGGTGCCCTTGAATTTGGACTTCAAGCAAGCCAATCACGACTTCATCCTTCTGTAGGGACTTCATTAACCCACTGGTTTTGTCATTTCAATTAGAGTTGCTCCCCTTCATACTTTGAAATTATTCTCCTCCAAAATTGTGTGGTCAGGCCTTCAGCCCTGGTGGGCAGCATGAACTGCTTCTGCACCACAGGGAGGCCAAGATGGCTGGGAGGCCAGCTTCTTTGAAGCAGCAGCCCCCACTCTGTGCAACCCTTACCCAGAAAGCACTTTAAACTCCTTAGCCCTCTGTGGAGAAGGACTGAGCGTTGTTAGTTGGGTTTTGATTTCAGTACTGGAGTTGATAAAACGAGATAAACCCCAGGTTCACTAGAGCCGTGGAAATTAAACAGAGATGATATCAAAGTTCCCTTGAGTTTTCAGCTGTGATACAGTAGCTTAGCTTCTCCCAGGCTGGGGTGGGAGGCAGCCTTTGATTCTGAAACAATGTTCAGCATCGGTTAAGACCCGCACTGCTGACTTTCAGGGATTAAGCACTTCGTGGTGGCAATTTTTTTTTGATGGATACATGGGAGGCGTGTGGCATCTGTGTGAAGGGGCTTCATAGTTAAGTTCACTTGTCTGTGAACCTGGATGACAGTGTTGGTGAGGTGGTACACTGTGGGGAGTCTGGGCTTCCTCCTGGCTCTGTCCTACAGCATGTGATGTGTTAGTAGGAGCGTGTGTGTGTGTGTGTGTGTGTGTGTGTGTGTGTGTGTAAATCGAAATTCTCCCTTGAAAACAAATCTGCCCCATCCTGCCTAGTTCACGCAACATAGGGGCATGCTCATACATGGGCACACATATGCACTCTTGCCTTGGGGTGGGACCGCTCAGGGCAGAAACAGGAACAACTGCCCAGAGCATGGCTCCAAAGCCTCCCCAGCCCCATCCTGGGAATTATCTGGTAGAGGTGAGGTTGTGTGCTCACCAAAGTGGTCGGATGGGGACTGAGACCAGATGGCCTGCAAGACTCAATTAGGAGGACAGCCCAAGGTCAGCATCACCATACCCAGGAGCAGATGTGACTTCAGGCACCCAACACCTTCCTTTCTTGCCCAGCCTATGTTGAGAACTGATTTGGTTTCAGATTGGCTCATTGCTGAAGTTCTGGAAAATCTCAGCACCTGCTGTCCTGCCATCCAAACACTGGGTCCATTCTGGCTTCCCCTGTGGAGACCCTCTGGGCGACCGCAGCTGGATGGCACAGGTTCCTATTTGGCTCCCCTCCTCCGGGTTGGCCCTGCACTTGTGCTTGGTAATGGAGCCCCTGTGTGCTATGGATTCTGCACACACTGGGCTGTAGATCAACCAGTTCCCTCCTGTGCCGAGCTCAGATCTCCCTCATTAGGCCTGAATTTACCTCCGTCCTACACAAACATGGCCTTAGCTCATTTTTATTGTTGTAAATTATTTATGAGAAGAATGTTGAATCTTGAAACTGAGGTGCAAGGAAAATTAATCCCATGTTACTTTTCTCTTTCTGTACTCCCCCCCCCCACTTGACTTACTGCACTATGGCCAAAGGAAGAAGAGCTTTGGCATTTTAAAATATAATTAGTGTTGAAACTGCTTTCCCATTTGGGCAGAATGTTGGTCTCTGTGCATAGCGTGACAGAAAGCAGGCTACACTGGGAAGGAGGGTATCTGCCCACTGCCAGCTGCAGGGTGTCTGAGAAGTGGTGGCCTCAGTTTCCTTTTCTGTAAAATCAAGCTAGTCTAGCCAGCTGAGAAAGCCCTTTGAGACTGGCAGAGCACTGTACAAGGCCAGCAGAGGTGTTTGTGCTGGGAGAGGAACTGCTAAGATTGCTGCAGGAAAGCCTTCTGTGCTTTATTCAGCCTCACTCCTACCAGGCAGGTTAATGTTGGTCTTAAGCACTGCATCTTTGCTCTCCACTCCTGCCTCTCTCTGGGCTCACATTCAAGGCTCTTCTTCTTGGCAGAGGCCTGGTCTCTGACCCTGGACTACAGAGTGCTGGTCTACTCAGTTGCCCTCCCTTCTGGAGGCTTGGAGCAGCCTGGGAAACATGGAGTGCTAGTTAATAAATGGCCTTTTGTTAGGAAGGTCAATTGAAGTGATGGTAGAGATGCTGTTAGAAGTAATTTGCAGTCAGAAAATATGTAATTCGGGGCAAGCGGCTTTGAGCGATGGGTTCTGCCATGGATATCTTGGGTGTTTCTCATTAAAAGCCTCCTTGGCTGGTGGCGGGCTTCCTCTAGCACCAAGTGGGCTGCAGCTGGCGCTGGAGCAGCTATTTGTCTCTGCTTCACAAAGGCTGCCTTGATCCCCAGGGCATGGCTACCTGGCAACCAGGGGAAGGGAAGGGGGGGTGGTGCTTGGGGATGTCTTCACTGGCTTACAGGCCTGTGGAGGGCTGGGCTGGGCTGGGCAGGCCAGCCTGGAGGCTCTGCAGGTCTGACTCTTTGTCCGCATCAGCTGGAGGCTGCCTGCAGCCATCTTGGGGGCGGCTTCTGGGCACCTCCCCGGGTGCATTCTGGGAATAGCATCTTTCCTTGGGAACACACTGGTCCTCCTGCAATAGTGTAAGTCAAAGCAAGAGAGCCCTGTTATCAGTGCCTTGTGGAGCACGTTGTAATGTACTAGCAATGAGATAGTATGCTTCCCTTCCTGTATCTCTTCTTTCATTTCTCTTTCATTTCTCCCACCCTCTTTCTCTCAGCTAGTGAAGGCAGTAGTATCTTAACAATAAACCTCACCTCACATGTTCTTTATTAAATTCACAGCATGTCAGCTAGCACTGGCACAATTCGTACATTCTGTTAATGAGTTGTTAATTGCAGAGCATTTTTGGTAACCAACAGCAGGTACTGATATTTTGCAAACTGCAGCAGTGTTATTTCATGTTCCCCATAATACAGGAATTCAAGTGCAGAGACATTGTTTTATTGCATGCTTTGGATCGAGCAGGGGCAGATATTAACCCTAAACCTATATTGGGGGCACACATGAATAGCCACTCAATAAATACTTACTTAATGTTTGCTTGGTGCAAGAAGCACAAAGCCTCATGGTTTATGCAGAAAAATCTTGCCTGGAAAATAAGAAATGAAAATAGGAAACAGTGTGGTGATACAATCTGATCTCCACTTGGGCCCAGGCTTCAGTAAGTTTATTTTCAGTGGAAGTAAGTAAAGCATGACTCCGTTTCTCTTTTGTCAAAAACAGACGCTGAGAGTGCAGCTATGCCAGGCATCTCCTCATTCTGACTGGGGCCCAACAGCACTGCATTGACAAGCCTGGTTCCAAAGCCTGATCTGGGCTCACTGACCCAGGGACTTTGATGGTTTCTGTATCGGAGGCTGCAGTCATTTTTTTCTGATTCGAGACTGAGGAGGAAGAATGTGCTTCCTGCAGGCTCTTGAGGAGGCCGGGTGTTTGGTTTGCTTTTGAAGTAGTGACCATCCTTAAGAGCTTTGGCAGCTGGCAGGCTTGACTTGCTGCAGAGGGAGGTGGAATTTAACTTGTTCTTTTCCACAGCTTACCCTTTAAAATGTACTTAGGCTTGTTTGTACGTGGTGTTGCCATTTCTGTTTATTTTCTGACACACAGCCACTTGAGCTGCCAGGCTCAGCGCTCTCTGTACTCCACCTGCCTCCCACACCTCTTCCTTTCACCCAAGTGACCAACAAGAATTAGGGTCACTGTTAGTACTTAGATTTGAGTGAGTACCACATGATCCTAGGGGTTTATCTCAACAACGAGATGGGCCAGTCCCTAGTGTATGGTACGTCCCATTTCTGACCAGTCACACTGAATCAGTATGCTCCAAACTGGCCAGCCCACCTGTTTTTTGCTGAGTGCCCACTGTGCATCGGGTCCTCTAGGCCTCTTCTTTACATTGACTCTTAATTCTTGGTCCAGCTCTGGGAGTAGATCAAGACCGTTGCCATTACTTTCTCATTGCTGGGACAAAATGCTCGACCAGAAGTAGCTTTTTGAGGGGAAAGTTTTCACTTCAGGCTTACAGTTTCAAGGGGAAGCTTCATCAAGACAGGAGAACATGGCAAAGCAGAGGCTGGGCATCCATCTTGCTTACTAGCTGGAAGACAGCCACAAGAATGAGCTAGCTGTGACAAAGGGGCTTGGGCTATTACACCCCAAGAACCACCCTAAGCAACACACCTTGTCCAGCAAGGCTCTGCCTCCCAAACTGCCACCTGCTGAATTGCTTATGAGTAGCACAAACACACGAGGCTATGGGGACACTTTACATTGAAACTACCACCCATAAAGACCTCATTTAACAATAAGAAAGTTGAAGCTCCAAGAGGTTAATTTCTTGTTCAGTATCACTAATTGGTAAGTCATGGAGCCTGGACATGAACACTGTTCCTGTGCCCTGGGCCCTGAATGTCTTCTCTTTGCAGAGTGCCTTGTGTGCTTGCAGAGCGTCTGCCTACTGTGGTCTGATGGGCTGTGGGTTTGGAAGCCTAGCAGTCTAGGGAGCTTGGGAAGGGTGGGTAACAGAAGCTGCTGTTAGATCATCTGGGCCTGACTCAACCTGGAGGAGTTTCTGAAGTCAGGCTGCTAGGGAATGAACAAAGAATACTGGGTTTGGGGGTTGAATTGAAATTGCCCCCTGAGAACAGAGACATGGCCTCTGTTCCAAGCTGACTGGAGGAGCAGGGGCGAGTGCTGGTTGAGTTCTCCATCTAAGGATGGAGGCAGGTAAGGTCAGGGCCGTGGGCCCGCTGAGGTACACAGAACTCAGCTCTGCATAGTTGCCCCAAGACTCTTGTTCTGTCTGAGGCTTTGCAGGATTCACATTAAACACTGAGTTTGAATTTTGTGCTTTCCTTTTCCTTTTCTAAACCAGAACCAAGCCACCATGCCTGAAGTCAAAGACCTTTCAGAAGCCTTGCCAGAGACGCCGATGGACCCCATCACGGGAGTTGGGGTGGTGGCCTCCCGGAACCGAGCCCCGACAGGCTATGACGTAGTAAGTCAGCTTGTCTGTTTAGCTCACTGTCCAAGAACCCCTGACCTGTATGTAAGACATACTTCTTTCCTCTGAGAACTTAGAATTACCAGAGGAGAGAAGTCATCACCAAAGGGAGTTGTACTGGGACTTTCCTGGTCTGGAAGCTAAAGGACCTGATGCCATTGGAGGCAGGGTAATAGTTTCCTGGTTATGACCATAGCTGGCTTTTGACCCCTGTGATGGTAATTTTTTAACCTGTAAAATTAAAGGGTTAGTCATTGATTTCAAAAACCACATCTAGAGCCGGGCGTAGTGGCATATGCCTTTAATCCTAGCACTCAGGAGGTAGAGGTAGGAAGATAGATCACTGTGAGTTGGAGGCCAGCCTGAGACTAATAGTGAATTCCAGGTCAGCCTGAGCTAGAGTAAGAGCCTACCTCGAAAAAAAAAAATCACTTCTAGTTATGACATTTTATGAAAAGAAGAAAATCCAAGAAAGACCCTGGTTGTCCTGTACTCTCAGTGTGTAAATGTTCTAAATGACCTGTCCTGTATTTGTGTAGCCATTCACATTTATAAAAGCTTCTTACCCAAGAGTCTATTTCATTCTCACAAGTTCTTAGAAGGCTGGGAGAATACAGTGCTGGTTTGAAGTAAAGTGACAAGGTTCCAGGCCTGGGCTACAGTGACCAATCTGGTCCAGACCTCCCAAATCTGGCTTGGCAGAGAACTTTCTTTGCTTTTCAGCAGATATCTGTGCTGTGTCCTGTGGGTCAGGACCGAATACTTTGTTGTTTCAGTAATCTGAGGAGGGCTTAAAGCACAGGGAGATGTTAGAACATGGTGTGCTTTGAGATTCCTCAATGATTTGCTTTTCCTTCACCCGTGTTGTTGATGGCGGTGTCTTATTCAAGTTCTTTGAAAATGTGTCCAGGATCTAGATGAACAGAAGACTGCAGATCTCCTCAGTCAGCATGAAAACCTGCTGGGTGACTAGATTAGAGTCTGATGGGCCCTAGGGGGAAAGGCTGGATGCCTGGTCCCACAGCATCCCTAGGGCATAGCTTCTTAGCGCCAGCGTTATTGGCATGTGGGGCCAGATCTTCAGATAATTCTTTGGATGGCCTTGTGGAACATCATCCCTGGCATCTCTCTGTACAGCTGATAGCAGTAGTAGCTGCCTTTTCTCCCCTAGATGTTTGCAGAGGAGGGCATGGGGGGTGGTAAAATCAGCCTCTATTAAGAACCATGATGGTCCAAGTATGTCCACACTGGAGGGTTAGTACCTACCCTCACTGCAGAAAGAGGATCCCACATCTCTTTCCCAACTGTCTAGGAGCTCAAAACATTTTAAAGTAAAAGAACCAGGGACTCTTTTTTGACAGAGACTTGAGTCTGACCTGCTGCCTGTCTTCAAAGCCCTGTTGTAATGTCTAACTTCCCATAAAATAGAATCATTAGGTGTGACTCTGTGCCATAGAACTCTGCAGAAGCTAATAAAAGTGCTCCTGATTGGAGAAGCCAAAGTGTCTAGTGATGAATGAGGTCTGACCAGCACAGTGTGAATCAGGCAGGGCTGGGAGTTCCTGCTCCGTGGGTAGATGGCTTGGGTCCCTGCTGGGGCTCAAGCCCTCAGCTCGGGTCTCATGTCTTCCTGCCATGCGCTTGTCGATCAGTATCTGTAACATTCTGTTTGCACCTTTGGGGTCATCAGGACTGTTTGGCTAGTGGGTGGCAGATGGCCTTTAATAGTTTGGCTTTCTCAAAGTCTCTAGAAGCCTGACAGGGGACAATCTATCCCTATCATTTTCTCCTAACATCTAGCTCAGGGCAAAAGAGCACAGTGTCAAATGAGTGAAATTAATAAGCATGTTTCACAATCAGCTATACCATGCATTTTAGTGGAAGGTGAGCAGGGCAAGGGGCTCAAGCTAGCTTGCCTGTAATTACCCAGTCTGCACAGGAACCCGCTCCCTCTAAGAGCCTTTCAGGCAGAGAGATGGTAGTCCTCTCTTTGTTCTGGCCTCTAGTTACTTCTCAGATAAACATCTCATTCATTCCCTAGAGCTCTGACCCTAAGTTCAAGGGGAAAGGCGGAAGGGCAGGGTGAGAAGAGGTACTTCAACATTCTTTTCCTCTGTAGTTGCATATTAAGTGAACATCAGAACTAAAGTACTGAGCATTTTTAGGATGGCCAGGCTGCAAGAATGCTGTGGAGGCCTGTGTCCCGAGGGTGAGGAAGCCCAGCTGTGATCCAGGCCTGACTGCTCTGAGTGTGGCATCTGTCCTAGAGTTAACCCCTCCTTGCACAGTGACTGCAGTCCTGCCACCAACACCAACTGTGCTGTTGGCCTTGAGTTGCAAAGCTGCCTTAGAAGGGGGTCTAGGCTGCTAATGCTGCTTGAAACCAAAGATGCTGTAAGTTCATTTATAAAAATGTAATTTGGGGCTGCAGAGATGACTCAGTGATTAAAGGTGCTTGCTTACAAAGCCTGCTGGCCTGGGTTCTGTTTCTCAGTGTACATGTAAAGCCAGATACACAGAGTGGCGCATATGTATGGAATTTTGTTTGCAGTGGCAAGAAGCTCTGGTGTTTTCTCTCCTCTCTTTCAATAAATAAATACAAATATTTTTAAAAATGTAATTTAATGGGCCAGTGGGATGGTTGAGTGGTTAAGGTGCTTGCCTGGGAAGCCTAAGGACCCGGGTTCAGTTCCCCAGAACCCATGTAAGCCAGATGCACAGGGTGGAGCATGTGTCTGGAGTTCATTTGCAGGGGCTAGAGGCCCTGGCACACCCATTCTCTCTCTATATATATATATATAAAATCTCCCTCTCTGTGTCTCTAATAAATAAATAAATAAAAATAAAGCTGGGAATGGTGGCACATTCCTTTAATCCCAGCATTCAGGAGGCAGAGGTAGGAGTATCGTTGTGAGTTCAAGGCCAGCCTGAGACTACATAGTGAATTGCAGGTCAGCCTGGGCTAAGAGTGAGACCCTACCTCAAAAAATAAAAAAAAAAAATAAATCCCAGCACTCAAGAGGCAGAGGTAGGAGGATCGCTGTGAGTTCAAGGCCAGCCTGAGACTACATAGTGAATTGCAGGTCAGCCTGAGCTAAGAGTGAGACCCTACCTCAAAAATATTTAAATAAATAAATAAAATGTAATTTAGTGACTTCCCTCTCTCTCAGGGGAAGCTTCTCAGTTTAGAGGACCAGGATTATTTGCTAAACGTCTCAGTTTATTGTTCCCCTTTCTGCAATCTTCCTTGAAACAGCTTTCCCTTCTTTTCTGCCACCACTTGCTCAAATCTTGGACTGGGGTTGATAGTCGTTCCTCTCAGAGGTTGGGGTGGGTCCCATGGTCCTTGTGACCCCACAGAACCTGGCATAATGACTGCAGTGTAGCTTTCTGGCCTCCACCGACTGACAGCAGAGTTCATGCATGCTGTTGCATCAGAGGAGGATGGTACTTTGGGGAGGGTGGTGCGGCCATAAGAAGCACTTCAGCACGTATTGCTACAGTCCTTTGAACAGAGTTTAACTTTTGGCTTCCAGGCCACTCTGGATGTTGCATTCTTAGGGGCACTATGCTGCCATCACTGAGGGTCACGTGGGCTTAGTTCTGTGTGTTTCCAGTGACATCCATACTACCTCTTACAATTTTCTTTTAGTTTTTTTATTTATTTACAATCAGAGAGACAGAAAGACAGACAGACAGACAGACAGACAGACAGACAGAGCTAGAACTGCACCGCTGCCTGTGATGACTGTGCCATCTTGCCTGGGAGCCCACTTTTTCTGCCGTACTTTTTTGATAAGAAATTTACTTGTCCTTTAAAACCCATTCCATGTAGCAAAACTTCTTGTGACCAACGTTTGCTTATTTACTTATTCTTTGTTTTCTCAGATTTTCTTACACACATATGTGGGTGGTGTGCATACGTATGTGTGTTTATATATGTGTGGGCATACATAAGTGTGCTCCTGTGCATGTGTGTGGAGACCAACGGTCAACACTGGGTGTCTTCTGTACTGCTGCTCTATCTTAATTTTTGAGACAAAGTCTCTCACTGAACCTAGAGCTCACTGATTTGGCTAGTTTAGCCAGAAAGTGAGTCCAGGAGATGCAGGTAGATCCCTGTGCTTCCCCAGCCCCAGGAGTAGGGGTGCATGCCACCATGCCCAGCATTTTAGTGGGTGCTGGGGATCCAGACTCAGATCCTCATGCTTGTGTCATTTTCTCCACTGAGCTTTAGCCTCAGCTTCATGGATTTTCCTTGACCACTCACTATTACACAAGGCCCTTGAAGTGCAGCACACAGCCATTGCACTCTGCATGGTGAAAGGTTGAAGATGGAGACAGCTGGATGGGTGAAGCCAGATCAGAACTCAAAATATGAGCCATACCAAGGAGTTTTTATCCTGAGGGTACAGAGGACCAGTACATTAGGGCTTTAAGAAAAAGAAGTTCTCAGTTTGATTTATGTTTTCAAAAGTTCACATACATAGTATGTACAGCAAGGAAAATACTTGAGGGGATGGGCACTGAGCCCAGCGGAGGAGTCTGGAGGCCATTTGATAGTGCAGAGACGGTCACCTAGCTCACAGTAGGCTATTACCATGGCAATGGGGAGATGTAGTTTGATCTGAGGGATCCAGATGCATGTTATTTGGCAAGAAAACAAGGGAGGCTTAGATGTTGGGAGCTGGCACTGAGGCGAAGAAAGGGTCAGAGTGACAGCTGGGCAGCTGGGTGAACACTGCTGCTCTGTAGAGTTAGACACACACATAGGCAGGTAGGTTGAGACAAGGAGCAGTTGATTTGGCCTATTTGGCACATGAAGAGTTTGAGGTACATGTGTATCATCCATCTGGAGCCTTTGGCCTGAAGTTCCAGGGCTCATTCACGCACAAGAAAGACCGGGCACAAACCCACTTACCCTGGGGGAGGCTGTTTGTCATGGCACACCCTTGTCACTGTCTGGTAGGCTGGAAGAATAGGAGGGAGATGGTGGTGAGAAACTGAGTGTGGTTGCCTCTGAGGAACAGATGAGGGGAAGGCTGTAGCTAGACCTGACGTGACTCAGGAGGTTGCCTCTTTCCCTTGTATAAATAAAGGTAGACAAATGCCAAGCTGGCTTAGGTTGGGTGGGATGGACTCCACAGTAAGGGAGGGTGTAAGTGGGTAAGGGGTTGTCTGATAAAGCTAGGCTGAGAGGGGCTGAGGAGTTGGGGTTCAGAGCCCAATCAGAAAGAGGCTGGGGGTATGGTTGTTTAGGTCTCACTCCTTCCCACTGCCCTGTGCTGGGAAGCCAGCCTTGGTCATAGACTGTGACCACCATGTGGCTTCCTGGGGCAGACAGCATGTGGGCTAGCTGCTGTGGATGCTAGTACTTCCCTCCCTCTTTCTTCCTTCTTTCCCTTCTCCCATCTCTCTTTCAATAGTGTTGAAACTAATTAAACAACAAAGTGTTTCTGAAAAGCTCATGGCCCTGCATAGTGTATCTCTGCCCAAAGTTATGAGGGTCTCCTGGATACCTGGGCCATTGGATGTTTGGACTTTAGATGTGAGATGCCGTGGGTCCCTAGGGGAGACTGCTCTGCTCTGGACAGTGGGCTGGGCTAGGAGTACACAGAGGCACAAGTTTGAAATCCAGAGTCATAGGGAAGCGTGTTTTTCACTCATCAGAGCAGGGGGAGGGAGGACCCTCAGTGCTGAAACAGGTTCAAGTAGACTTGCATGGGTATATAATACTCAAGGAAATACAAAACATTATGAGAAGCACGAGTAACAGAATCTTGCTAAAAGCATGTGGTAGATATCAAGTGGAAAATGTGAGGTATAGTGCTACATGTGGTCTGATTGGAGCTGTCATGCTGATCCCCAGAAAGCCCAAGTTGTGGTGAGAGGCCACAGGGAGGACAGGAAAAGCACCCAGCTTCTTGTGGCCAGAGGGCAGAGAGAACCCGGCGCTGCAGGCGCTGCTCCTCCTGTGACTGACCCCGCAGCAGGTGAGAGACTAAGGAGTGGCTTGTTCCTGTGTCACTGGCCCCACCCATGCCCTTGGTACTGGGCTTTGCTAACTAGGGGCTGCTCCTGAGTGGAGAAAGAACCACAGACTTGGTGTTCCACCTCACAGCCCGGTTCATTTTCAGAACCAGTTTATTTTGATAAAGACATTTGGTGTTCCTCTTTTCTGTTTTGATAGAGAATACATTAAGCCCAGATCTACTGAAAACATGGAAAGTGGTTTTATGACCAGCCCTTGGGCCTGTTTTCCTATGGCCTGAATTAGCAAACTTCCGGGGACAGAGCTGCTCCTGAGAGGACTGTGAGCTTGACATAGTGAGGGCAGAGCCTGGCACTGTACAAGAAACCACTGCTGGCTGTCAGGATGTTTTGTCAGAAATAGTGGCTTCTGGGGCCTGTTTGGGGAGGAGGTGGTCTTATCTTCTGGCCTTCCCTCACCCATAACCATGTCAGTCCGGTATTGGTCCAAATTTTTTCTTTTGGCTTACTTGACAGCTGCTTCATTCAGACAGCGGAGGGATCAGTGTCCTGAAACTGCTTTCTGTTCACAGAAGTGTTTTTAGGAAGGGTTGTGACAATAAAGCCTCAATTAATTGGACTGATGGAACTGAAGAAGGGCTGGGTTTACTTTTTTAAAAAACTGAACTTTCTAATTTTGAGGCAATTAAAGATTTACTTGCATGTTAAGAAGTACTACAGAGAAAAGCAGTCTGTGCTTTACCCATGTCCCCTGTGGTAACATCTTGAAACGGCTAACAGGGTGTCACAGGCAAGGATAGCAGCACAGATGCAGTCAGGATCGAGTACTTCTGTTTAGTGTGTCCCAGATTTCATGTCTGTTCAGGTGAGGTGCATCCGGTGGATTAGGAGAGGACTGTCCTAGATAAGACGGCTTATTCCTCCTCGTTCCCAAGAGGCGCATTGGGAAAGGGCCAGGGTAGAGAGGAGTGGAGGGAGGGCATGGAGTGGGGAAGACCCTTCCTTATGGCTTTCCACATGAAGGCAAGGCAGAGAGAGCAGGGTACATGGATTTCAGACCATGTAGCTTGAAGCATTATGGTGGGCTCTGTGCTACAGGGTGGTCCCTGGTTGTCTAACACTTGGTGTCCTGAAATGCAGGAGTCTAGTGACAGGAGGTAGTTGGGAATATGGACATAGAATTGACTGGTTTGAATGCTGGAGTACATGCTGGAAGGCAAGATACTTTCTGGATCTAGAGCTAGCTAACCTCATTTGAACCAGTCTGCCTCCGGGTCTACAAAGCCTGAGCCCTCACAGCATCCTAAATTATGGGGAAAACCCCACAGTATAGTTCATATCTCCATCATGGTCTCTCATGCTGTCCCTTTGTAGCCTCACTTACTCCCACTGCCACCTCCTTTAGAATCCCCAAACCACTCATCTCTTCTCCCTTCCAATGACTTTATCATCACAAAAGTGTTATCTAATGGAATAATTTACATTATAGTATGCTATCGTTTGGGATTGGTATTTCCTTTTCACAAAACCTCAGCCCAATTCTGTGGGTTGGATATTCATCCAGAGATAATTGCATGTATTAATAGTTTTAATCCCAGCACTCGGTAGGCTGAAGTGGGAGGATCACTGTGAGTCCAAAGCCAGCCTGGGGATACAGAGTGAGTTCCAGGTCAGCCTGGGCTGGAGAGAGACTCTGCCTAGAAAAAACAAAACAAAACAAAACAAAACAAGTTTGTTCCTTTTCATTGTTGAAAGTATTACATGGCATAGATATACCATCCATTGAAGGACATCACAGTTTCTAGTTTGGGACTATTATGAATAAAGTTCCTATGAATAATCAGGTGCAGGCCTTTATGTGAATGTCATTTTATTCCTCTGGGATGAGTGCGTTTCTGGGTCTATGGTAGCTATGTGTTTAGATGTGTAGTTTGTAGGAGAATATAAAGTGACTGGCCTGCAAGTGCTCTAGCTTCTGTGTCTTCACCAGCCTTCCTTCTGTTGGCAGCCTTTCTGACAGGTGTGTGGCAGTGACCCAGGTGTTTGAGCTGGTGTTCCCCAGTGGCTGAGGGTGTGTAGCACACCAATTTGACATCTAGGTATCTTCCATGAAACTTGCTTATTTCCAAATTGAATAGTTGAGTTTTTACTACGGGTTTTCCAGAGGTCTTGGTGTGTTCTGGTTATGAAATCTTTGTTAGCTGGTGGCTCACAGGTGGTTTTACTTCAGTGTGCACTTTTCTTTTTCTTTACAGGAGCTTTTGCTCTGCAAAAGTTTTAAAACTTGATGAAACCCAGTTTCTCAGTTTTTCCATTTGAGTTGCTTTGATGCCGTGTCCATGAATTCTTTTCCCTATGTATATATCCTGATAATCTCTCTCCTTTTGACTGCTTCATAGTTTTACATCTGTGATCCATCTTTTTTAGCTTTTGTATAAGGTGTGAATTACAGTTGAAGTTCTTTTTTCCCCTTTGGAAGGCCAAACACTCTTACACCATTTGCGGAAAAGGCAGTTCTTCCTTTTGAACCTTGATCAAAGAACAGATGGATATACCACATGTTTTTTTTTTTTTTTTTTTTGGTTCGGTTCCCTTGCTAACACCGTATAGTATTGGTTACTGCAGCCATATAATAGGCCTCAATGTTAGTCATCCCCCTCTTTTTCCTCATTCTCTTCTTTAAGACAGAGTCTTGGTATATAGTTCTGGCTGGCCTAGAACTCACTATGTAGCCCTGACTGGCCTCAACTTGTGCCAATCTTCATGCCTTGGCCTTCAAGGTACTTTTCTGCAGGGGATGGGGAGATGGCTCAGTGGATAAAGCACTTGCTGTTTAAGTGTAAGGACCTGAGTTCAGATTCCTAGCACCCACATGAATTGAATTGTACTTTGATTTTGAATGTTTTAATTGCCATTATATGTAAATGTAGCTGATATTTTTAGGTTTCTAATGAGGCAATCATATCATCCTTTCTTCCTTTCTATTTCTTAAAAAATATTTTATTTTTATTTATTTATTTATTTGACAGAGAGAGAGAGAGAATAGGTGTGTCAGGGCCTCCAGCCACTGCAAATGAACTCCAGATGCATGCACTCCCTTGTGCATCTGGCTAATGTGGGTCCTGAGGAATTGAACCTCAGTCCTTTGGCTTTGCAGGCAAACACCTTCTCCACTAAGCCATCCCTCCTGCCCTTCCTTCCTTCCTTCCTTCCTTTCTTCCTTCCTTCCTTCATTTTTAAAAATATTTTAAAATTTTTACTCATTTATTTGACAGAGAGAAAAAGGGAGAGAGAGAGAGAGGGAGGGAGGGAGAGAATGGGTGTGCCAGGGCCTCCAGCCACTGCAAACAAACTCCAGATGCATGCACTCCCTTGTGCATCTGGCTAATGTGGGTCCTGGGGAATCAAATCTGGGTCCTTTGGCTTTGCAGCAAATGCCTTAACTGCTAAGCCATCCCTCCAGCCCTCTTTCTTCCTTTCTTAAGTATGGGCCTTTCATTTCCTTGTCTTGTCTTATTGCAAAGGGTATAACTTTTAGCCCTGTGCCCAAGGGTGGTGAGGTTAGACATCCTTGCCTTACTGTTGATGTAATGGGAAAACATTATTCACTACACAGTATAATGCTAACTATAGTGGGGTTTTTTGTACTATCAATGTTTTTCTCAGCATATCAGCAATGGGTATTAAATTTTGTCAGATGCCTTTTGTACATTATTTGATATGATTTGTGTTTATTTATCCTGTTAAGTTGGTAGATTATGTTGAACACTGAACCATTCTTACATTCCTGGTGTAAATCCCATTTGGTCATGGCATTTAGTTCTTTTTTACTGATGAATTATTGTGGTTGATTTTGTTGAAAAATTTTGTGCCTCTATTCATGGAGGATATTGATCTGTGTTCTTTTTTTATACTGTCTTTTTATGAATTCTAGATTCACAAAATGAATCAGAAAGTATTCACTCCCCTTTTATTTTCTGGAAGACTGTTTAACTGGTACTATTATTTAGCTGTAAGGTAAAATTTCTCAGTGAGCCTCTTGAGTCTGAAAGGGTTTTTTAATCCCCTGAAAGTTTGAAAATTTCAAATTGAATTTATTTAATAGTTATAGGGCTATTCAAACAATCAAATATTTGTGAGTTGTGGTATTTTATGTTTTTCAATAAATTGGTTCATTTATCTAAGTTGTCAAATTTGTGTGTAGAATTGTTCATAGAATTCTTTTATTCTTTTTATGCTTACAGGGGCAGTGATGACATGTTTTTTCATAATTAAAAGTTATTGTTAGACTGGAGAGATGGCTTAGTGGTTAAGGTGCTTGCCTGTGAAGCCTAAGGATCCAGGTTCAACTCCTCAGTACCCACATAAGCGAGATGTACGTGGTGGCACATGCATCTGGATTTTGTTTGCAGTGGCTGCAGGCCCTGGTACACTAATTTTCTCTACCTGCCTCTTTCTCTCAGTCTCTCAAATAAATAAATAAAAATAAACTATTAAAAAGTTATTGTCAGGCTGGAGAGATGGCTTAGTGGTTAAGGTGCTTGCCTGCAAAGCCTAAGAATTCATGTTTGAATCTCAGGTCCTAAGTAGCCAGATGCACAGTGATGCAAGCATGCAGTGTTGCACATGCTCAGAAGGGGGTGCACCTGTCTGGAGTTCATTTGCAATGGCTAAGGTCCTGGCACACCCATTCTCTCTCTCAAAATAAATTTAAAAAATTGTTGTTTACTGAATAGTACACAGACATATATATGCATTAATTTATATCTAATCCTTACAGTAATGATACAAGATAGGAATTACTTTGTTTTATAAATGAGGAAGCTATAGTGAGAATGTTATTTACTTGTCTAAGGCCACAAAGATACTACCCAATAACAATGTTGGCATGTTTTTATATAATGGTTCATCTGACTCTCAAAGTTTATGCTTTATCAAGTACTAAAAGTTACCAAGCCTAATGATATCTTAACAGTCATAGTGACAAAGCAGTTACTTAATTGAATCTCTTACTTTTCTTTAAACTTTTATTGGGAACATGTTGTCATTTGGTTGTGTTCCCATCATGTTATCTTCTTTTGTCCCCTTTCCCAAGCCCTTATTCCCCTGAGGACCCTCCTCTTTCATGGTAGCTGTTCCATGGTTATGTTTTCTCATTCTTTTTGTCCTCCTCCATCCTCCATATCAAAATGTTGATGGGAGCAGGGTGTGGTGGTGCACGCCTTTAATTCCAGCACTCGGGAGGCAGAGGTAGGAGGATCACTGTGAGTTCAAGGCCACCCTGAGACTACATAGTGAATTCCAGCTCAGCCTTGGCTAGAGTGAAACCCTATCTCGAAAAACCAAAAAAAAAAAAAAAAAATGTTGAAGGGTTCAGAACAGTGCAAGTCTTATGAGGCTATTGGTAACCACTGTGGGGTTATGAATACACCATTTGGTTCTTGTAGGGAGGACAGTGTTTCACAATATACTTTCCTACCCTGTGGCTCTTACATTCTTTCTGCTCTCTCTTTTGCCTTGGAAGGCATGTTAGAAATCTCCCTTAGTGTTGAGCTCTTGGCAGCCTCTTATATTTTTTGTTTTGGTGAGTTGTGAGTCTCCCCAGTATCTATCACCACCCCCAACAGAGAATTTTCTTTGGCTAGCACTGAGAGCAGCACTCATGTTCAATCCTCTACTTCCTCTGCAATGTCTCCTGGGCCCTGGCTGGTGTGGTAGAGATGGTTCGTTCCATGCTAGTCACTCAGTTTTCTCTTCTCATCATTGTAATGACTCTTGAGTCTCTTCAGTATTTACCACTATCTATTTAAAAAAAAAAAAAAAAAAAAAAAGTGAACCGGGCATGGTAGTGCATGCCTTTAATCCCAGCACTCAGGAGGCAGAGGTAGGAGGATCACCATGAGTTCAAGGACACCCTGAGACTATATAGTGAAATCCAGGTCAGCCTGGACTAGAGTGAGACCCTACCTCGATAAACAACAACAACAAAAAAAAAGGTGAGAGCAGCATTGATCAAAGGGGATAAGCATAGACATATAGAACACTTTTTCATAGGCACAAGGCCTCTGTGTAGCCAAAGAACAGAGGAAGCTTCCCCCTAGGGTCTATGACCTTCCAAGCCATAGGCTTTGGACTTGATTCTCTGTACCAGACATCAATTTCCTTCTACTAAGTGGCCTCATATCCAATCAGAGAGCAGTTGATTTCCTCCCCTATGGCCTACTACTGTACCCATGGGCACATTTTGCCTGGCTGATTGATTTTGTAGCTTGCAGGAACCACTGTTCACACTGTTGATGATTTTTGTCCTTCAAAAACTTGCATAGCTCTTTCCAGCACTGTAACAGCTAGCCAGCAGGAAGATGGCTTCCATCTCAGTTCCAGCTTGTTTTCTTAAATTCATATGACTACAGCCTTTGGTGTCTTCAACAATAGAGTCTTACCATCTAGTATAGTGGGGAAGCAAGTTCTTTGGCAATGGTTTGCATTGTTTTGGGAGCCTTATAGCATCCCTGATCAATAGCTCACTGTAGCAAGGGGCAGGGTGTAACCCAGTTCTGGCACTGGGATTTACTAGCCTGTGGTTTTATAGTAAAATTTTCTCTATCCAAGCAAGGTACTTCTACACACTCTCTCTCTTTCTCTCCTCTTTTGGAAGTTACATCTTTTAATTAGCAAATGAAGAAGGAGCCAGCGCCAAAGGAAAAGAAAAAAGAAAAAGAAAAAAAGAGAGAGAAACAGGAGAAATTTAAGGTTAGGCTTCATCTCACCTTCTCCAGGGCCCTATGATTCAGGTGCTCCCCCTAAGGTCTTGTTGATGGTTCAACCTTTTATTCTAATTTCCAGGATATAGGTTTCTATAGTACCAGTTCAATTTGGGTTCAGTTTTATGTCCCTCCCCCCACACCTTTCCTCTTCCCCTAAGCCCTACCCTCCCTATTGTCCAAGCTTCAAGATGTCTGTTAGGTATGTCAGTAACGGGCTGATCCAGTTTAGGAACTGCAAATAAGTGAGACCATGTGACAATTGGTTTTTTTTTTGTTTGTTTATTTATTTATTTGAGAGAAAGAAAGAGTCAGGGAAAGAGAGAGAGAGAATGAGCACCCCAGGGCCTCCAGCTACTGCAAACAAAGTCCAGATGCCTGTGCCCACTTTTGCATCTGGCTTTGGGGTAAGGTGGAATCTCATAGTTTTTTTTAATTTGCATTTCCCTAATGATTAGGGATGTTGAACATTTTCTTAAGCGTGTGTTATCCATTTGTAATTCTTCCTCTGAGAACTCCCTATTCATTTCTCTGCCCCACATTTGGAGTGAGTTGTTTGATTTTTTTATTGTTTAGTTTTTTGAGTTCTTTGTAGATTCTAGATAATAGGCTTCTTGTCAGTGGTGTAGCTGGTGAAGATTTTCTCCCATTCAGTGGCTAATCTATTGGTTCTACTTATGGTATATTTGTCTGTGCAAAAGCTTTTTAGCTTTATGAGATCCCATTGGTTGAGTGCTTAAATTTCTGGGCTATGGGGGTTTTGTTCAGAAAATCTTTTTCCAGTTTTATATCGTGGAGCATGCCTTCTGTTTTTTCTTTCAGTGGTTGAAGAGTTTCAGGTCTTATATTGAGGTCTTTAATCCATTTGGATTTGATTTTTGAAAATGGAGAAATGAGTGGGTCTAATTTCATTTTTCTACATTATGGTCATCCAGTTTGTCCAACACATTTGTTGAAGATGCTGTCTTTTCTCCAGTCTACATTATTGACACCTTTGTCAAAGATCAAGAAGCTGTAGTTATTTGACCTAAGGTCTGGGTCTTCAATTCTGTTCCATTGGTCTATATTTCTGTTTTTATTCCAGCACCATGCTGATTTTGTTACTATGTTAATATAGCTTTAGATCGGGTGTGGTAATACCTCCAGAGGTGTTTTTAAGTATTTTGCTTTTTTTTTTGTTTGTTTGTTTGTTGTTTTTGCTGAGGATATGTTTGGATATCTGAGGCCTGCTGCCATTCCATATGAATTTTGAGATCATTTTTTTCAATATCTGTGAAGAATGATGCTATTGCATTAAATCTGCATATTGCTTTTTTTAGAATTACCCTTTTCACAATATTAATTCTACCCATCCAGGAGCATAGGAGGTCTTTCCATCTTCTCAGTTCCTCCTAAATTTCTTGAGTTTAAAAAAAATATTTTCATTATATATGTCTTTTACATTCTTGGTTAGTGTTATTCCATGGTATTTAATTTTTTTGTTGTTGCTATTGCAAATGGGACAGTCTCATTCATTTCTTTCTCTGTATATTTGTCCTTTGCATATAGAAAAGCTATTGATTTTTGTGCATTGATTTTTGTGTCCTGCCACTTTACTGAAAGAATTAATCACCTTTAGAAGTTGTGAGATGGAGACTTTCTGATCACTTATGTACAGATCATGTCATCTGTAAACAGGGCTAACTTGACTTCTTCCTTTCCAGTTTGTATCCCTTTTATTTTTCTCCTGTCTTATTGCTTGGGCTAGGCCTTCTAGTACTATGTTGAAGAGCAGTGGTGAGAGTGAACACCCCTGTCTTGTTCCCAATCTCAATGGGAACTCCTTAAGTCTTTACCCATTAAGTATTATTTGAGCTTTAGGTGCTTTATATATAACCTTTATTGTGTTGCGATATAAACCCTCCATTCCTTATCTTGCCAGTGTTTTGATCATGAAGTGGTATTGTATTTTGTCAAAGGCCTTCTCTGCATCAATTGAGATGATCATATGGTTCTTATGGTTAAGTTTATTTATGTGGTGTACTATGTTGACCAATTTCCATATGTTGAGCCATCCCTGCCTCCCTGTGATGAAGCCTACTTGGTCAAAGTGGATAATGCTTTTGATGAGTTGTTGAATTTGGTTTGTTAGGATTTTGTTCAGGATCTAAGTTCATCACGGATATAGGCCTATGATTTTTTTTTTCTTGTTGCATCTCTGTCTGGTTTTGGTGTTAGGGGGATGGTAGCATCATAAAAGGAGTTGGGGAGGATTCCCTGGTCTCCAATTATGCAAAACAGTTTGAGAAAAATTGGTTTCAGTTCTTCAAAGAAGGTTTGATAGAATTCAGCTGAGAAGCCATCCAGTCTTGGACTTTTCTTTTGAGGGAGTTTTTTTTTTTTTTTTTTTTTAAGAGTAATTTGGATTTTTAAAAATTTTATTTATTTATTTATTTATTTATTTATTTATTTATTTATTTATTTTTTAGTGACAACTTCCTTAATTGTAGACAATATCCCATGGTACTTCCCTCCCTCCCCTACTTTCCCCTTTGAAACTCCACTCTCCATCATATCCCCTCCCCCTCTCAATCAGTCCCTCTTTTCATTTTGATGTCATCATCTTTTCCTCCTATTATGATGGTCTTATGTAGGTAGTATCAGGAACTGCGAGGTCATGGGTATCCAGGCCATTTTGTGTCTGGAGGAGCACGTTATAAGGAGTCCTCCTCTTCCTTTGGCTCTTACATTCTTTCCGCCCCTCTTCCGCAATGGAAGGTATATTAGAGATATTTCAGTGCTGAGCATCCTCTGTCCCTTCTTCTCAGTCCCATTGTGCCTTCTGAGTCATCTCAAGGTCACCACTGTCTGAAAAGAGAAGCTTTTCTAACCAAAAGTAAGAGTAGCATTAATATATGGGTATGGACATTAAGAGAAATGCTTACTGGGCAGTTTGGTGAGCATAGTATATACATTTAGCCAGACACCAGCAGACATTGCACCCCTAGGGCTCATGACTACCCCTGTTGTAGGTTTTCAGTATCAGGGATGTATTCCCTCCCATGGAGTGGGCCTCCAGTCCAGTTAGAGAGTGGTTGGTTTCCCCTATAACAGACATGCCACTATTGGACCAGTTGGCTCATTTGGCCTGGCTGGCCAAATTTAAAGGTTGTAGTGTTCACTGTTGTCACTGTTGAGTATCTTCACTGTGGTTTTCTCTCTTTCCCATTGAACTGCATGCAACCTGCATGCATTATGGCTCTTTTTTTTTTTTTTTTTTTTTTTTTGGTTTTTTTTTTGAGGTACTGTCTCACTTTAGCCCAGGCTGACCTGGAATTCATTCTGTATTCTCAGAGTAGCTTTGAACTCATGGCGATCCTCCTACCTCTGCCTCCCGAGTGCTGGTATTAAAGACATGAACCACCACGCCCAGCTGCAACGTAGCTTTTTCCAACTTTCTGTCAGCTGGTCCACATGGAGGAGTCTTTCAGCTCAGGTCCAGCAGGATTTCTCAGTGACCTTGCAGCCCAATATGTGGAGTCTTCAGCAATAGGGTCTTATCATCTATTCCTGGTGGGAAACCAAGGGCCTTGGCAATGACCTATAATGTTTTGGGAGTATCTGTGAACCTCCCTGGCCAACAACTCACTGGAAGGTATCCCATCCCTGGCACTGAAAATTTTCTAATAACAATCTATGGCTTCTGAGTGTTCCATTGTCCAGAAAAGTAGGTTTCCCTGTGACTTATTTATATCCTCTTAGGTTTTGATTAGCCCTCCCTCCACCTTTCCTTTACTCAATCTCTTCCTCTGACCTCACTTATGCCTTTTCATTGGGGAGGGTTTTTGATTACCTTTTCAATCTCCATGAGTGTGATAGGTTTGTTCAGTAGAGAAATCTGCTCTGAGTTTAGTTTTGGTAGGTGGTAGGTGGTATGTGTCTAGGAATTCAGCCATTCTTCCAGATTATCCAATTTTGTGGAGCAGAGGTTTTGGAAGTATGCCCTGATGATTCTTCCAATTTCATTGATGTCTTATTGTGATCTCTCCTTTTTCATTTCTGATTTTGTTAATTTGAGACTTCTCTCTCTCTCTCTTTTTTTTTTCACCTGATCAAATTGGCCAGGGATTTGTAAATCTTATTTATTTTTTCAAAGAACCAACTCTTCATTTAATCAATTTTTTAAATTATTATTATTTTTTATTGACAACTTCTATACTTACATACAAAAAACCCATGATATTTCCCTCCTCTCCCCCCATTTCCCTTTAGAACTCCAATCTCCATCATATCCCCTCCCTCTCTCCATTAGTCTCTCTTTTAATTTGATGCCATCATCTTTTTTTCTTCTATTATGAGGGTCTTGTGAAGGTATTGCTAGGCACTGCAAGGTCATGGATATCAAGGCCAATTTCTGTCTGGACAGTTGCATTGTAAGGAGTCGTACCCTTCCTTTGGCTCTTCCATTCTATCTGCCCCCTCTTCGCCAATGGGCCCTGAGCCTTGGAGGGTGTGACAGAGGTGTTTCAGTGCTAGGCACTCCTCCATCCCTTCTTCTCAGCACTATGTTGCCTTTTGGGTTATCCCAGTGGTCATCACCATCTGAAAAAAGAAGCTTCTCTGACCAGAAGTGAGAGTAGCATTAATATGTGAATATGAACATTAAGTGTAGTGCTTTCAGGGCAGCTTGGTGGGAATAAAATATACATTTAGTCAGACAAGAGCAGGCTTTATACCCCTAAGGCTCATGACCTCCCCTGCCATAGACTTTTGCTTAGGTTTTTCAGTACCAGGTATGTATTCCCTCCTGTAGAGAGAGCCTTCAGTCCAATTATGGAGCAGTTGGTTTCCCCATGAGTAGACATGCCACTATTGCACCTGTTCAGTCATTGGGCCTGTATGGCCAAACTTGAATATTCAGTGTCCACTGTTTTCACTACTGATGACTTCTGTCTCCCATATGGCTGCATGCAGTGCAGTTTTTTCCAGCTTTCAGTTGGCTGATCTACAGGGAGAAGGTTTTCTGCTCAGCACCAGCTTGCTTTCTCAGTGACCTTGCCTCTCAGGCAAGAGATGACTTCAGCAATAGGGTCTTACTATCTGTTTCTCAAGGGAAACCAAGGGCCTTGGCAATAGCCTTTAATGTTTTGGAGGCTACCAGGACCTCAAAAAATTGTTTTCTTAGTTTCTAATTCATTAATTTCCACTCTAATCTTGATTATTTCTATCTGTAGCTCTTTGGGTTGGATTCTTCTTGTTTTTCCAATGCCTTTAAGTGTACAGTTAGGTTATTAATTTGAGATCTCTCTGTCTGTGTAATGAAGGCATTTAGCGCTATGTATTTTCCCCTTAGGACTGCCTTCATTATGTCTCATAAGTTTTGGTAGGTTGTGTTTTCATTATCATTCAGTTCTAGGAATTTTACAATTTCTTTTTTGATTTCTTTCATGACCCATTCATTTTTTTAAAAAGTGTGTTGTTTAGCTTCCAGGAGCTGGTGGAGTTTTTGATGTGTCTCTTGTTGTTAATTTGTAGCTTTAAAGCATTGTGATCTGACATGATGCAGGAAGTTACTTCAATTTTCCTGACTTTATGGAGGCACACTTTATGGCTTAATAAATGGTCAATTTTGGAGAAGGTTCCATGGGCTGCTGATAAGAATGTGTATTCTGTAGAGTTGGGGTGGAAAGTTCTGTAGATGTCCATTAGGTCTAGTTGATCTATGATGTTGTTGAGCTGTATTATTTCCCTGTTTATTTTCTGTTTGAATGATCTGTCTTTTGATGATAGTGGAGTATTGAAGTCTCTTATTATGATGGTGTTGGTATTTATTTCTGTTTTGTTGTCGAGCAGATTTTGTTTTATAAACTGTGGTACACCTGTGTTTGGCACATATATATTTATGATTGTGATGTGCTCATGTTGGATCATTACCTTGATGTCTAAGTAGTAGCCTTCTTTGTCTTTTTGATTACTTTTCATTTGAAGTCTATTTTATCAGATATTAATGTAGCAACATCTGCTTGTTTTTTATTTTCTTTTCCTTGGAATATCATTTTCCATCCTTTCACCCTGAGGAGGTGTCTATCTTTAGTGGTGAGGTGAGTTTCTTGAAGAGAGCAGATAGAAGGGTCCATTTTTGTGATCCACCCTGATAACCTGTGTCTTTTGATGGGTGTGTTAAGACCATTAATATTTAAGATTATTACTGTGAGGTTTGAATTAATTCCTGCTCTGATGAGGTGTTTTATGGGGTTTGGTGCTTTCTTATGTTTTGTACTATGTAGAGCCTGATCTATTTTTGGTTATTGTGATCTTCTTTTTGGCTCTTGAGATTGGTTGTTTGACCGTTCTATGTGGAGTAGTCCCTGAAGTATTCTCTGTAGGTTTGGCTTTGTGTTCATGTAATCATAGAGTTGACTTTTTTCATGGAAAGTTTTCCTTTCACCATTTATTATGAGGGATACTTTTGCTGGGTAGAGTAGTTTGGGTTGGAAGACATAGTTTTTTAGACTTTGAAGTGTTCCATTCCAGGCCCTTTTGGTTTTCAGGGTTTCCATTGAGAAATCTGATGTCATTCTGATGGTCTTGCCTTTGTATGTTGTGAGTTGTTTCTCTCTTGCTGTTTTTAACACTCTCTCTTTGTTTTCATTGTTAAGAGTTTTAACTATGATTTGCCTTGGAGAGTTTCTGCTTTGGTCCTGTCTGTTTGGTGTTCTGTGGACTTCTTGTATCTGGATGGGCCTCTTTTGAGAGATTAGGAAATTTTTATTCAATAATTTTGTTGAATAGGTTCTCTATGCCTCTGGCCTGGATTTCTTCTCCTTTTGGTATACCCATGATCTGGATGTTTGGTCATTTTAGGGTATCCCACAGTTCCCTCATAGTCTCTTCACTTGATTTTTTGATCTTAGGGAAGTTTTTGGCCTCCAAATCAATTTCTTCTGTCTTGTCTTCCAGTTCAGAAGTTTTGTCTTCTACATGAGTAACTCTGTTATTGAGGGATTCTAGAAAGGTTTTTATAAGTTCTGTTTGATTGTTATTTATTTATTTATTTATTTATTTATTTATTTATTTATTTAGAGGCATGCGCCACCACGCTGGGCCCTTGATTTTTGTTTTATGTTGTGTTATTGTGCATCGTGTCCATCTCTTTTTTTGAGGTACAGTTTCAGTTCAAGTCCTGATTTTCTTGATGCTTCCTGGAATTCATTCTTACATTTGTTCAAGATTTCATTAAGCTTAATCAATCGGTTGTTAAGATCTTCCATTTATTACTCACCTTCAATTCATTCATATCCCTTTTGAGGGTTCTAACATTTTCTTCAATCAAGTTAATCCTATGGTCAAAAGCTGAATGCTCTAAAAGATGATTCTGTTCAATTTCATTGATATGATTGTTGATTTTTTTGATGGTTTGCTTCCTGTTCAATGATTGTTTTGATCAGGGTCTCATTGGTTGTTGTGTTTTCATTTTGGGGTTGAATTTCTGTTGAGTTCTCTGTGATGTCATTGGAGGCTTCCCTTATAGGACTAGGCATCCTTGGTGGAGATGTCCCAGTTTTCTGACTTTTGTTGGCTTTTTTGTGTTGTGGTCTGCCCATTTTAGGGAGACTCTTTATTTTATTTATGAGGAAGCAAGTTTTGGTCCTTTGGCTCATACACTCCCTGACTCAGGTGAACAGGGATGTTGGTACCCAGTGGCCAGTCAAGATACCAGAGCATAAGGTCTGATTTCATAGCCCACCCAGGGACTAGGCGTCCCCAAGCAAGGCACCATGGGACCTACCAGGACCAGGGGACTGGGAGGAGTCAGAGAACAAGGATCTGGTCTACTCACTCCATGCCATGCCTGCCCCCACACACTCCAGCACAAGGAACTGGGAGGAGCCAGGAAACAGGGATCTGCCCTAACTGACTCTGCGCTGCTCCTGCCTGCAGTACGTTATTTTACTTATTTGAGAGAGAGAGGCAGATGGAGAGAGAGAGAGAGAGGAGAGAGAGAGAGAGAATGAATGAGTGTGCCAGGACCTCTAGCCACTGTAAATGAACTCCAGGTGCATGCGCCATATTGTACATCTGGTTTACATTGGATACTAGGGAATTGAACCTGGGTCCCTAGGCTTAGCAGGCAAATTCCTTAACCATTGAGCCATCTCTCTAGCCCAGTAATAGCTTTTTTGTTTCATGAGATCCCATTGGCTGAATGTTATGACATGTTTTTAAAACAGAGAGGGAGGGAAGGAGAGTGTGCACGTGGGTACATCAGGGTCCCCTGCCACTGCAAATGAACTCTAGATGCATATGCAACTTTGTGCATCTGGCTTTACCTGGGAATTGAACACAGATTGTCAGGCTTTGCAAGCAAGTGCTTCAACCACTGAGCCATCTCTCCAGCCTCATGATGTGTTTTTATATTAATATTTAATATCTTCTTTTTAGATAGTTAATATCTTCCTTTGCCAGTTTTCCCAGAGGTTTGTCAGTTCTGTTTATATTTTCAAAATAACAGCTCTCTGTTTCACAGATTTCTTTCTTTTTCTGCTTTTAATTTCATTTATTTCTGTTCCTTTTTACTTCCTTATTTCTGCTTGTTTAGGATTTATTTTGCTTATTTTTTGAATTCCTAAGGTGGAAACTTTGAGTATTGATTTCAGACTTTTTCTTTAAAAAAATACAAGGTCTCACTCATATTGTAGCTCAGGGTAAGCTAGAACTCACTACTAGCCTTGAACTCACAGCAAGCTTTCTGGTTTGGCCTCTTGAGTGCAACATCTTGCCTGGCATGTGTGTTTTGTATAAATCTCCCTCTCAAAGCTGCTTTGATTGGGCCCTACAACTTCTCATGGCTTATTTTCCCTTTTATTCCATTCAGTGAGTTTATTTCATCACAGATGACTTCCTTGACACATACATTGTTTAGAAGTGTTACTTAGTTTCCAAGTACTAAGATATTTTCTTGAAACTTCTGTAATAAGTTCCTAGTTGGATTCCATTGTATTTGGAGAAAACACTGAATAAGTTATGTTTATTTCAACTTGTAGAGGTCTTATAGCTCACGAAATGATATGGGCATATGTTTTAAGGACACTTGGAAAAATGTGTATTTTACTGTTGTTAAGAGGTATGTTCTCTAAATCTTGATTAGATTCTCTTGGTTGACAGTGTTATTGTATTCTTTTTTTGCATGTGTGTGAAGTAGTGTGTGTGTGTGTGTGTGTGTGTGTGTGTGTGTGTGTATGCAAGTGCTTGCATGTGTGTGGAAGCCAGGGTCAATGCCAGATGTCTTCTTCAATTGCTCTCTTCTACCTTATTTTCTATACCCAGGACTCACCAATTTGGCTGAACTATCCCATGCATTCTCCTGTCTCTGCTTCCCCAGAAGAGTAATCCAGTGGAGTGCTAGGATTACAGGTGTATGCCACCATGCCCAGTGTCTTCCATGGGTGCTTGGGTTTCAGACTTAGGTCTTCATACTTTCATGGCCAGCACTTTACTAACGGAGCCATTTCCCCAGTCCTTGGTGTTCTTAATTGAGTCCTGTCAGGTTTTGAGAGAGATCTGTTGAAGGCTTTAACCATGATTGTGGGTTTATCTTTCCATTTGCTTTTAGGTCTATTACTTTTTGCTTCACATATAAGTATTTTGCAGGACTGCTGAATGGTGCCTTAGGATAACTATTTTCCTGGTGGATTGACAGTTTTATGATTATGTGCCTTTCATCTGGCAATTTCATTAGCTCTAAAATTGATTTTATAAGAGTGTAGATATTCCTTTCTTTCAGTTAATACTTGCATAATACATTTTCCCATATTTTACATTCATCCTTTCCTGTAGCATTATATGTGGACTATGTTTCTTTTGAACAGATTTTTTTGACAATCCACTATTTTTTGACAATCCACTTTGCAAATCTCCAACCTTTTTGTTTCTTTTTTAAATTTAATTTTATAAAAATTATAACAAGTTATACTCCCCTTGCTCCAGCTCCTTGAGGCCCTCCTCGGTGGGGTTATGGCATTCACTGTGGGGTCATGAAGGCCTCAGTAAGTCTCTGTGGGGTATCAGGGGACCATGCCTCAGGATATTCCTACCTACTCTGTGGTTCTTACAATCTTTCTGCCCCCTTTTCTGCAATGTTCCCTGAGCCATGGCAGGACTATTGACAGTCTGATTTAGTATTGAGTTCTTTATAGCCTCTGTATTTATGCTTTGATAGATTTTGATTGATTGGTTGTCAGGCTAACAGTAAGAGCAGTATTCATGTCGGCACTTGCCCTACAATTTCTCCAGGGACATGGCAGAATCTCTAACCTTGTAATTGATGTATTTAGACCATTTATCTTTATTATAATTTTTGATTTGTTTGGGGTGTTAGCATGCCATTTTATTTTTTGTTTCCTATTTTTTTGTGTTTGTTTTTGTTGTCTTTTGAGTTTGTTGGACATTTGTTAGAATTTGGTGAGGTTTGGGTTACTGGAGTGTTTTTGAGAGTATATTTCAGTGTATACCATGTGCTAGGTTATACCAGTTTACCTCTGTCATTTTGCCAGTGCAAGTGGAATGTAGAACCTTTATTATCCCACTTTATCTCCCTTTACCAGCCCTCATTGATAATACAAATTGTCAACTATTCCCTATGTACACATTTAATATACCCAACAGCTTTATAACTTTTGATTCTACCATGAAACATAATTTAGAAAATTCGTGAGGAAGAGAATCTATTTGATATACTCACTTTTGCTGACCATGTTTTGTTTTTTAACCTGAAAGTATCTTTTATTTCCCCTTTATCCCTGAGGGGAATTGCACCAGGTGTAGAATTCTGAATAGATAATTTTTAGTACTTGAAAGTGGTGTGCCCTTCCTCTGTGACCTTTAATGAGGACTCTACTGTCATCTTCCCTATAAGGTGTACATCACTCCTTTCCACTACTGTCAAGGTTTTAGTAATTTTTCAGAAGTTTGGCTGCATTGTATCGTGGTGCAGATTTATTTGAGTTATCCTATTTGAGATATTCTTAACTTCTTGAATTAACTATGTGTCTTTTGCAACATTCAGGAATTTTTTGGCTTTTATTTCTTTAGGTGCATTTACATTACCACCTCACCCCCCCCCCCGCTGAAATTGATGAAATGAATTTAGGTCCTTATAATAAATAGTCCACAGCCCCTGAGGCACTGTTCATATTTTTATTCAGTCTTGTCTTGCTGTTGTTCTCATCAAGTCATTTCTATTCTCCGGCTCTGTCTTTCCTACCATTCTGCTCTTCAACTCATGAGATTCATTCCAGTTAGTATATCTTTCAATTCTAAAATTTCAATTTTTATTCTTCATTACAGTTTTTAAAATTATTTATTTTTTGAGAGAGAGAATGGGTGCGCCAGGGCTTTTAGCTGATGCGAATGAACTCCAGATGGGTGTGCCCCTTTGTGGGCATGTGTGACATTACTTGCTTGTGTCACTGAGCATCTGGCTACATGGGACCTGGAGATTTGAACATGAATTCTTAGGCTTTGCAGGCAAGTGCCTTAACCACTAAGCCATCTCTCCATCCCTTCAATACATTTTTATGTGCTTTAGTTTTGATAAGTTTTGATAAGATTTGAGTGCATTCCTGAAGGCTTTATGTGTTAAAATCTAATCCTCTTTGTGAGGTTTTGAGGGTGAAAAAATATCCAACTGATATTTAGAGGCAGGTCCTTTGGAATTAGAGAAGTCCTCAGGGTGGGCCCCATAATTGAGCCATAGTGGCTTTGTCAGAAGAAGGAGAGAAACCAGAAGAGACATACACATACATATATGCTCCCAGTATCTTCATATGATGTCTGGTGTCACCTCAGGATTCTACCAGCAAGAAGGCCTTCACCAGGCACAGCCTCTCAAACTTGAACCTTTAGCTCTATGAGCCAAAACAAGTGTCTTTTTATTGAAACTAACCCAGCCTATGACACTGTATTATTCATAACACAACAGACTATCATTTGTGGTGTTTGGCTGGAGGGCAGTGGGTATTGTGTGCAGGTTTTTTGCCCTGCCAGGCTGCCCCTTTGACTAGAAAAGCAGGGTTTCCTTGGAACTTTATCTTTGTCTGTACTATTGTCACTTCCAGGTTACTAGCATCTTTAACTCTAAGTCTGGGATTTATGAGGCCAGGAGAAGACCACAGAACTTACTACCAGCTTATTCTGTTTGGGTTCTAAGGCCCCTGTGTGTTCCCTCACCTTTCAGAGTCTGCTGTTTCATTCATAGAATCCCATGAGTCTTAGTTATACTTACTGGGAGGAATAGGGAATGTCTGTTCATGTCCCTGGAAGTGAAGGACTGGTTTTCTTTAATTTGATATTAATTTAAGGTTGCTCAGAGAATCCATTCATTTCTAAGCCTGTCAAATCTTGCCAAAATATTGTGCTTATATCATATTATTGTGAATACAAGTCTGTTATATTGGCTTGTAAATGACCTACTAGGTACTCCTGAAAGTCTGCAAAACCCAATATGTTTCAGGGGTACTTTTCTCAATTTGGGGCTGCTTGCCTGAGAGATGTGCATGTGGGTAAGAAGAGATGTAGCTGAGTGGAGGATTGGGAGGTGAACTCTACTGAAATATTGAGATCACTGTAAGGTAGGGATGATCAGAAGAACAGGGAGTAGCTGTTCTAGTTCTTGATTAGACATACATCCAGGGGACCTGTCAACCCATTCCTTCCATCCATCTAGTCACTCACTCATTCATCCATCTGCCATCCTCAAAGGATGCATCTCCAAAGGAAATCTTGCCCCCATTAAAAAGTTGCTTCCTCCTTGCCTCGCCTCCCCATCAGCCCCTGGCCATCCAGTGCACATTCTTTCTGCAGTGCTCCCTATGCAAGATGGGTAACATCCATTGAGATTAAATTGGCAAGCTTTTGGTTTGGCTTCTTTCACTTAACATGTTTTCAAGGTTTTTATAACATTTTTAGTGTATGATATAACTAATTCCTTCTGTTTTCAAAATTGTTTAGTTATGACCACATCTTTTCTAAGAGACATATAGAGTCAATTTGTCAAAGTACATAAACATGTTTTAATTCTCAGCACAGTTGCACTGAGAGAGTAAACTGATCTGGGCCCATCAACATACTCATAATATTGAGTTTCAGCTCTAGGAACCTAGTTTGTGTTTTTATTTACTTACTATATTGTTTTATACCACTCAGTAAAGTTTTACAGTGTCCTCAAATGTCTTATCACGTCTGCATTTTATGTATATGCTTTTATTTTTCTTTCTCATGAGTATGGTTTTACTTCACACAGCTTTATTGAGATATAGTCAACATACAACACACTATGTACCATTAAAGTGTATTCTTTGATGAGTTTAGGCAAGATGTCTGGTTACACCTGTGAAACCATTGCTACAGTCAAGACAACAAACCTGTTTCTTACCCCCAAAGATTTCCTTGTGCTTTTTAGTAATACATCCCTCATACCCCCAGCCCCATCTGTAGGAAAGCACTGGGCTGCTTCTGTTCTTATGGAATGAGTTGTATTTTATAGGTCTTTACTTCTTTTCTTTTGCTTGTTTTTTCCTGCCAGAGTTTTTTTTCCTCTGTCTTCCCCATCACCCCTGCTATCAGAACAGTTATTTTTGGATTCCATAATATTGATGAATCATCAGTAGCTTTCATTTGTTTAGTGAGTTGTATTCCATTGTATAACACTGTACAACTACCTGTATGACAGCATATGTGATGATAGTGTCATGCATTGTTTCCAGTGTGGGCAATTATAAACAAAGTTACTGTGGCCACTGGGGTCCAGATGTTCTCATTTCCTTGGAAGGGAACAGCTGGGTATATGGTAGGTGTATATGTCATTTCCTTGGACAGGAATGGCTGGGTATGCAGTAGGTGTATGTTTCATATCCTTGGAGTGGCATGGCTGGGTATAAAGTAGGTGTTTATTTCATTTTCTTGGAGTGGAATGGCTGGGTATACAGTAGGTGTATGTTTCATTTCCTTGGAGTGGAATGGCTGGGTATACAGTAGGTGTTTATTTCATTTCCTTGGTGTGGAATGGCTGGGTGTACAGTAGATGTATGTTTCATTTCCTTGGAGTGGAATGGCTGGGTATACAGTATATGTATGTTTCATTTCCTTGGAGTGGAATGGCTGGGTATACAGTAGGTGTATGTTTCATTTCCTTGGAGTGGAATGGCTAGGTATAGTAGGTGTATGTTTCATTTCCTTGGAGTGGAATGGCTGGGTGTACAGTAGGTGTATGCTTCATTTCCTTGGAGTGGAATGGCTGGGTGTACAGTAGGTATATATTTCATTTCCTTGGAGTGGAACGGCTGGGTATAGTAGGTGTATGTTTCATTTCCTTGGAGTGGAACGGCTGGGTATAGTAGGTGTATGTTTCATTTCCTTGGAGTGGCATGGCTGGGTGTACAGTAGGTGTATGTTTCATTTCCTTGGAGTGGCATGGCTGGGTGTACAGTAGATGTATGTTTCACTTCCTTGGAGTGGAATGGCTGGGTATACAGTAGGTGTATGTTTCATTTCCTTGGAGTGGAATGGCTGGGTGTACAGTAGGTGTATGTTTCATTTCCTTGGTGTGGAATGGCTGGGTGTACAGTAGATGTATGTTTCATTTCCTTGGAGGGGAATGGCTGGGTGTACAGTAGGTGTATGTTTCATTTCCTTGGAGTGGAATGGCTGGATGTGCAGTAGGTGTGTTTCATTTCCTTGGAGTGGCATGGCTGGGTATAAAGTAGGTGTTTATTTCATTTCCTTGGAGTGGCATGGCTGGGTATACAGTAGGTGTGTTTCATTTCCTTGGAGTGGAATGGCTGGGTATACAGTAGGTGTGTTTCATTTCCTTGGAGTGGAATGGCTGGGTGTACAGTAGGTGTATGTTTCATTTCCTTGGAGTGGAACGGCTGGGTGTACAGTAGATGTATGTTTCATTTCCTTGGAGGGGAATGGCTGGGTGTACAGTAGGTGTGTTTCATTTCCTTGGTGTGGAATGGCTGGGTGTACAGTAGATGTATGTTTCATTTCCTTGGAGTGGAATGGCTGGGTATACAGTAGGTGTGTTTCATTTCCTTGGAGTGGAATGGCTGGGTATACAGTAGGTGTGTTTCATTTCCTTGGAGTGGAATGGCTGGGTATACAGTAGGTGTGTTTCATTTCCTTGGTGTGGAATGGCTGGGTGTACAATAGATGTATGCTTCATTTCCTTGGAGTGGAATGGCTGGGTGTACAGTAGGTGTATGTTTCACTTCCTTGGAGTGGAATGGCTGGGTATACAGTAGGTGTATGTTTCATTTCCTTGGAGTGGAATGGCTGGGTATACAGTAGGTGTTTATTTCATTTCCTTGGTGTGGAATGGCTGGGTGTACAGTAGATGTATGTTTCATTTCCTTGGAGTGGAATGGCTGGGTATACAGTAGATGTATATTTCATTTCCTTGGTGTGGAATGGCTGGGTATACAGTAGATCTATGTTTCATTTCCTTGGAGGGGAATGGCTGGGTATACAGTAAGTGTATGTTTCATTTTCCTGGAGTGGAACAGCTGGGTATATGGTATATGTATGTTTGGTCTTTTTAGGGAACTGCCAAGCTGTTTTCCAAGTGGTTAGTGGTTAGATCATGTTACCTGTCACCAACTGAGCACAAGCCGCACCTGGTCCCAGTGCCCGCTTAAAATGACACATTATTCTTACCTTTCACCATTCCATTACATGTGCTTGTTTGATAGTTAATTCACTTTGAATATCTCTAAGAGCTGATGGTTTTGAACTCTCTTTCCACTGATATATTGAATTTGGTAAAGTATCTGTTCAAAACATTTCACCCATTTATATTGCATTGTGTGTCTTGCTATTCAGTGGAAAAATTCTTTGCATATTTCCAGTATAGATCCATTTTTGGATGTATGTTTCACAAATTTTTTCTCCTAGCCTGTAGCTTTTCTTTTAGTTTCTTTCTAAAATTTATTTATTTATTTAGAGAAAGAGAGAGAATGGGCATGGCAGGGCTCTAGCCACAGCAAACGAACTCCAGATTTTATGCGCCACCATGTGCACCTGGCTTATGTAGTTTCTGGGGAATCATACCTGGGTCCTTAGCCTTCACAGGTAAATGCCTTAACTGCTAAGCTGTCTCTCCAGTTCTCTTTCATTTTCTTAACAGTATTTTTAGAAAGCAAATTTGAAAGTCTGGTTAAATCCAGCTTATTAATTTTGTATAGTAGTCACTACTTTTTGCATTACATTTAAGAAATCCTTGCCAAACCCAAAGTCAGGTTTTTTTTCCTTTTAACCCTCTAGTAGCTTTTTTTTCAGGACAATGACTTCCTTCAAGTTAGTTTTACATATGGGTTGGTAGCCTTCTGTTGTTGCAGTACCTTTGTCGTCTTCTCCTATCACAGTAACTTTGCTCTCACAAGAGTTAGGAGTGTCCCTTTCTTTTGTGAGTTGGCATTATTTCTTCTTTAAATGTTTATACACCATCAAAACTAGGCTATGATACAGAAAGGCTCGTAACGGACTAGGCATGTAGTTCAGTGGTAGAGTGTTTGCCTACCATGCACAAGGCCCTGCATTCAATCTCCAGTACAAAGAAAAAGGAAAGGTTGTAATAGCAAATTGATCTCTAAATTTAAGGTACTCGGGTCATCTTTGAATGTGTCTTGGTCAATTATGTTGGTTGAGGAAATTTATATTTAAATTGATTCATGTTTTCCTATTCCTGGGCATAAAGTTGTTCATAATATCCCCATATTTTCTGTTTAATTTCTGTAAGATCTGTAGGCCATCTTCTCTTTAACTCCCAATAAGAATAATTGTTGCCATCTCTTTTTTTTGTCTTCCTCAGGCTGTCTAGTATTGATCAATTTTATTGATCTTCTTAAAAGACTCTGATTTTGGTTTTGTTGATTTTTCTCTATTATTTTTCCATTTTATCATTTTTTAATTCCTTTTTTCTCTTAACTTTAGGTTTAACAGTCTATTTTTAAAGATTTTTTTTTTAATTTAATTTATTTTTGGAGAGAGACACAGAGAGAGACAGACAGAGAGGGAGAGGGAGACAGAGATGGGCGCGCCAGCAGTCTCTCAGCTGCTGAGAACAAAATCCAGATTGTGCGCCCCCTTGTGGCCAAGTGCGGCATTGCGCCCTTGCATCACTTTGCATCTGGCTAAACGTGGGACCTGGAGATTGGAACCAGCGTTCTTAGGCTTAGGAGGCAGGCACCTTAGCCACTAAGCCATCTCTCCAGCCCAGCAGTCAATTTTTATAAGGTAGCAGTTTGAGAATTTTTTCTTCACTAGCATAAACATTGAGTGCTATGAATTTCCTCCCAAACTCTGCACTAGCTGCATGCCTCGCATTTTATTATGTGTTTTATTTTTAATATCATAATACTTCTATTTCCTTTCTGATTTTTTTCTTTGATCAATGAGTTATTTCAATATGTGCTATTTTGTTTTCATATATTTGGAGATTTTTGAGATATGTTTCTATTATTGACAATTTATTCCATGTGGTCAGAGAACATAGTTTTTTGGCCTAGACTAAGAGTCAACAGATTTTTTTTTTAATACAGGGCCTGATAGTGTTTTAAGCTTTATGGGCCACATATGATATCTATTGCATATGATTATATTCTCAACCCTTAAAAGATGTAAATACTATCTACTTCACAGGCTGTACACAAACAGACTATGGGCTGGATTTGTCCTATACACTGTGGTTCATTAACACCAACTTGAAGAGAATATGTTCTGCTCTTGTGCAGTTGTGTGGTCTCTGAATGCCAGCTAGGGCGAATTGATTGATAGTGTTATTCAAGCCCTCCACATTCTTACTGATCTTCTGTCTACTTGTTCTTTCAATTATTGAGAGATAATTGACCATAATTGTGGATTAGTCTGTCTGTCCTTTGCTTATTAGTTTTTGTTTTCTGAATATTGAAGCTCAGTTATTAGGTCCAGAGCATTTAGGATTGGTATGCCTTTTCTCATTGATTGACCCTTTTATCATTTAAGTGACTCTGTTCATCTCTGCTAGTAGTTCTTGCTCTGAAATCTACTTTGTAATATATTAATATAGTCACTGTAACTTTCATTAGATGATTATTGGCACAAAATATTCTTTCCCATGCTTTTATGTTTAAAGTGGGATTCTTATAGGTAGCATTATATCCAGCCTGACAATTTTGGTAGATGATTTACATTTGAAGTGACTATTGGGGCTGGAGGATAGATCAGTTTGTAAAAGTGCTTGCCTCACAAGCATGAGGACCTGAGTGTGATCCCCAGCATCCATATAAAATGACAGGCATGGTGGCATGTGCCTGTAATTCCATCACTGGGAAGATAGAGACCAGGCATATCTCTTGATCTTGCTGGCCATCCTAATTGGTTGCAGGACAATGAGGGACTTTGTCTTAAAGGAGTAGATGGCATGCCTAAGGACAACACCTGAGGTTGTCCTCTGGCACCTGCATACACATGCACACAAAATAAAAGTTAAGAGTTTAACTCTACCAACTCTGCTGTTTGTTCTCTGTTGTTGTTGTTTTTTTTTTAAGGTAGGGTTTCACTCTAGCTCAGGCTGACCTGGAATTCACTATGTAGTCTCAGGTGGCCTCAGACTTACTGTGATCCTCCCACCTCTGCTTCCCAAGTGCTGGGATTAAAGGCGTGCACCACCATGTCCAGCAAGTTCTCTGTTTTTGGGTGTTTGTGTTTTTTTTTCTTCTACCTGTTAGTTGCTCCCTTTCCTCTATTTTCCTGGAAGGCCTAGCTTGTACTAGGCAAGTGCTCTACCTTTAAGCTACATCTCTAACACTCCCAGGGTCTTTAAGATTATTTTTATCCCGTTAGAGAGAGAACTGGTTATATGATTATTAGATAGATAGTTAGAAAAAGGCCCATAAGAGAAATTTTAAATTTTTTTCTTTTTCTGCCACTTGGAATACAAGCAGTTGCTTACATCACACAGTGCTCTGCCATGGGCTTCTGTCACAGCAGCAGAACTGGAACTCAGCATCTGCCCCAATCTCATTGAATCAGCTTCCTCTCACCTCCTGCTCAGGTGTATTGATCTCTGCCTGATCCAGCTCCCTGAGCCTAGACAAATCAGCACTCTCTCAGCCCCTCTGGTGTCTAAGGGTAAAGACCACCACAATAAGGTTATAAGTAGATGCTTACAGGTGGGCAAGTTCTCTTCTTGGCTTTGTACCTCTCCTGAACTTCCAGGTCCCTGCTCCAGTAAGCTTCTCCACCAGGGGTGGGTGAGACCCCTACTCCTACTCCTATGTGGGCTCCCTACCCCTTCTGCCTTCCGCATGGCAGAAGCTCTCTATACTTTCCTTCTCTCTTTCTCTGAATAAATGTAATAATTTAATAATTATTCTCAGTTTTGTTACTTCTCAGTTCTTTAGTGAAAACAGACATGAACTCAGGGTTTGGAGTTTAAGGACTCTTCCTGAACCCCAAAAACCTTGTTATAATTTTATTGTTGTTACATAGTAATTTCTTCTGGGTTTACACCATATCTCTCTAACAGCACAGTCTACCTTAAGTAATAGAAGAACACTATAATGTTTATTTCCTCCCTCCTAGCTTTTGTGGTATTATTGTCATACAATTTTCTTTTATGTATGCCATAAACCTTATAATACATTATAATTTTTATTTAAATTTTCATTTTTATGAGCAGACTTAAGAAATAGTAAAAACCTTTTATAGTTATCCTTGTATTCCCATTCCTGAAACTCTTCATTGCTCTATATAGATTCAGATTTTCATCTGATACAGTTTTCCTTCAGTCTAAAGAAACTTCTTTTTTTCTTTTTTAACATTTCTTGTATTGTTGGTCTGTTGGCAATGTATTCTTTCATCTTCTACATGCCTGGATAAAGTCTTTATTTCTTGTTTGCTTTTGAAAGATATTCTCCCTGGGCATAGTACTCTCAGTTGGTATTTTCTTTTGCTAACAGTGTTTCTCCATTTTCCAGTGGCTAGCATTGTTTCCTGTGAGAAGTTGGCTGTCAATCATATTTGTTCCTCTATACAGGTGGGTCTGTCTTCTCAGGTTGTTTTGAGATTTCTTTTTCTTTCCTTCTGGATTTAGGTAGTTTGATGATAATATTCTTTGGTGTTGTTTTTCTTAATATTTAGTCTGTTTGATGGTTAGTGTCACTGAGTGTGTAAGCTTGTAATTGTCATCAGATTTGGAAAATGTCTAGTTATCATTTATATATTTTTTATTTATCTCTTTTCTGGGTATTCATAGATATGTATACTATATCACTTCATATTGTCTCATAGCTCACTCAAGTAGTTAGAATAGTGTATAGAAATGAACAAGGATGTAATCAGAAATTAAGACTAAGATGAGAGACTGGAAAGATGGCAAAGCAGCTAAAGGCGCTTGCTTGCAAAGTCTGATAGTCTGATTCCCCAGTACCCACATAAAGCCAGATGTACAAAGTGGCACATGCATCTGGAGTTCATTTGTAGTGGCTGGAGGCCCTGGTGTGCCCATTCTCTCCCTCTCTCTCTCTTTCTCTCTGCCTCTTTCTCTCTTTTCTCTTTCTCTCTCTCTGTCTGTTGCTGTCAAATAAATAAAAAATAAAAAAAAATTTTTAAAAAAGAAAATTATTTCCAATGAAAGAACTAAATTGAAGTTGTTTTTAGGTAGCATTCCCTTGACTGTTCTAGGTACATTCCACACCATACAAAGTATCTCAAAGCTTTGAAAAGATATGAATCTTCTTAGTTTGCTGCAAAGAGCAAATTTAACATTGGTTGTTGACATCACAACTGCACACTGCTTCTCACTATATCTGTTAAATGGTCACTGCATGTGGTTTGCATATTTTGCGTAGAAGAAAGCTAACTATTTAAAAATAGATTTTCATATATGTCCAAAAACTTCACTGAATTTTTTATTGTTCCTCACCTTGTTTCCTGGTAGTTGCAAGACCCTTCTGAACATGTTTAGGATGACAAATTTGTAAGGTGTACATGATGGGATATTGCATGACTGTGGGGAACAGCAGGCAGCCAGAAGGAGATTAGC
This sequence comes from Orientallactaga sibirica, assembly GCA_036365145.1. Taxonomy (NCBI): domain Eukaryota; kingdom Metazoa; phylum Chordata; class Mammalia; order Rodentia; family Dipodidae; genus Orientallactaga; species Orientallactaga sibirica. The sequence continues at coordinate 7,955,112 of JAEOAD010000034.1, read as the reverse complement.
AGGGACTGAGCCATTGACTGAGCAAATTTCCAGACATTTGGCTCCCCTGTCTCCTAGGACATCCACCCCCAGCTCCACTGGAACCCTCCCATCTTTCCTGCATGACTGCCTGGTAGTTGGGAGTGTACTCAAGAACTCTCTGGTGTTAGATTCAAAGGCAAATTCACTGATTAACTTTGCAGCAAATGTTTAGCACCTACCACTCAGTAGGTGCTTATCAAATGGATGTTTTCACTGGCCTGTAAGATTTGTTCCTACCTTCAGAGTCCTCTCTCTTTCCCTTTGAACTCTGAACAGCTCCCCCATGGTGCTTTGTCAATGTGCCTTTGCACACACACATGCACTGATCCTCTCCTGGAGGGATTATGCTCAGGCTCCATTCTGACAGTGCCATTGCAGCTCCTGTCACTCTTCACTGCAGCTATGGGTCAGCTGTGTCTCTGTGTACACCAGGCCCTGGAGGCTGGGAAACTAAGTCATCCACATAGCTGAACCTAGCACCAAGCACTCAGACAGACTCCATCAGGCATATGAAGAATGCTTATTGAATTAGCTGCCTCTTTTCCGCTTTGCCTCTATGTCTGAGATATTGGATGCCAACATCCAGCTAAGTTATGTTTGTGTTAAACATGAATTGAAATGCAATTACAGCTGGCAATGCGGTGTGAGAGCTGAGTAATAGAGTAAATAAGAGGAGTGACTTAGTTACACTGGCCAGTTCATCTCCTTGGCTTTCTTGCCTCCTGTCATTGAGCATGACTCATGAACAGTCCAAGTTCAGCTCCTCTTAATTCCTATCACTTAACTCTTGCTGTTCTCCTCTTGTTGGGTCTCTTCTGGGCCCCTTTGTTCAAACCAGCTAGAAGCCCAGGACCAGAATTGACTGGCTTCAGCACTCCAGGTGGTCTGTGCAGAGAGCTGGGCAGAGGTTGTGTCCACACAGGGCCAGGGCCAGGGTAGGGATGGGATAAGGAATTGTTCCAGTATGCAGGCTGCTTCCTTTCCAATCTTGGGGAAGCTGTGCAAGGGCTGCAGGTTTTTGGCTGATCCAGGATCACTAGTTTCACTATCTACGTAGCTGAGGGCAGCCACACAGTGTTTTGGGGGGATGTGGCCTCCTCCTACATTCATTGTTTCCACAACCTTCTCAATTGCATTCAGAGCTTGTGTCATGGGTGACATTGCTAGAGTCAGCAGATTTGGCCTGATGGCAGAGCTTTCTTCTTGGTCTTCATAAAGCTAGTAGGGGTAGGGTGGGGAGAGGTTCCCAGCCTCTTTGTGTATGTGGTATGCATGCAGGTGTGTGCGTGGGTAGATGTGTGTGCCCTGTGCATGCATGTGAGGAGACATAGCTCTTCCACCTTATTTCCTTGAGATGGGATCTCTCACTGAATCAGGAGTTTGCACCATTTTTGGATTAGACTGGTTGACCAAAGAGTCCCAGTGATCCTCCTGACCCTAGTGCGCCTTCAGTGCTGGGGTTACAGGTATGCATGGCCACACCCAGCTTCTTACATGGGTGCTGGGATCAAACTCAGGTCCCCATGCTTGTGTAGCAAGTGTTTTACCTAATGAACCATCTCTCCAGCCTGGTCGTTTTGAGCAGTATGTGGTGACTTGTGAACAAGCACTTCTACGGGTTCCCCAGTTCAACCACCAGTTTCTTCTTGCCAGCCATCCTCTTGGGTTCAGAGGGCGATTCTGTCAAGCTCTAGACAAGGCTGCATTCCTGGGCTGGGCTTTGGGTATTGTGTGGTGAATAAGTCCCTGTAGTCCATGCCCGTGTGACATCCCCAAACAGGACCATAGGGTGAGTAAAGAGCCCAGACCCTGTTCTTCCCAGGCCCTCTTTTTGCCCAATTAATCCTCAGGTATGTCTTCCTGGGCACCTTTCCTGCCTACATCTCACTGGAAGTCTCTCCTGTCAGTCTCCCTTCTCTGTTTGACACAAAAGCTTATTGTTATCTCTTCTGTGACAGACAAGCAGAGGCTACCCTACCTTCCCTGTACCTGCTGTCTCTTCCCCCAGCTGACACTGGCCTTTCCTTTTCTCTGTCACCTCTTTCCCCTTCTAGTCGGCTCATTCTCAGGCTTTCTTTATCCTTTTTCTACACCTTGTCTCAGCTCTGCACACTGCTGTGTGAATGTGCTGTAACTTAAAGCTGTCGGTTATATCTATGGGATGTGGATTAGTTTCAGTAATTTACTACTGCTATAAACAGTGTTACAAATAATATCCTCAAGTCTTCATGTAAGAATTTCTCTTAGGGAACAGTTTCCTTGTAGAATCGCTGGTCCTTTGCATCCGAATGGGTGTAGTTACATATTCTCCAAAGGGCTGCACGTTGTGCTCCATTCAGGGGAACACAAGCATTGTTTATGTTCTGAGGTTTGTCTTTATGTGTGTGGATGCATGCTCACACATATGATCTTTGTAGTATCAAAGTTTTTAATTTTAGGGTAATAAAATTCATCAGTACTCCTATATATGTGTGTCTGTTTGTTTATTAATCCCTTTTATTGAAACAAAGATATTTTGTATTTTTGCTAAAAGTTTTAGTGTTTTGCTTTTCACATCTAAGAGGTTCTTGACATGAAGAGGGGCTGTGATGCAGCTTTTTCTGTGTGACTACAGCTGTCTGCTGTGTTTGTGAGCATCTGCGCTTCAGCCTTTGAGTCAGCAGAGGCTCCGTGAAGGATTGGTGTCCATGGCTGAAAGTAATGGCCCTCCCCTGGATGCCCTCCAGCCACGAGGAAACCTATAGACAATGAGGCTGCTCCCCACAGCTCTGTAGAGGCCCAGAGCCAAATCCTGACCTGGCCTTCTTCCTGATGACCTGTAACAGGGAGAAGACTCTTGGTGCCCTGCTGTGTACAGCTCCCATCTCTCTTCTCCTTGGTTCCAGGAGCTGACTTCTTGTGTGCCCTCTGCTCCCCAACACAGCTAGTGAGCCCTGCTCCCAACCAACTACTCCATTGTATGAGTAGCTATACTGTGTCCATTAGCCAGTGGACAGTGGGTTGTTTGCACAATTTAATAATTATGAGAAATATCACAGTGAATGTTTCATGAACATATTTTGCATGGGTGTGTATTTTCAGTTCTCCTGGATGTAGATCAAGGAATGGAATTGCTGGGCCACATGGTAACATTGTGAGGAACTGACACACTGTTTTCCAAAGTGACTGCTCTAGGCTACAAAGCCACCAGCAGCTCTGATTTGCCCACAACCTTGCCAACATTTGTTATTGTCACTCATATTTATAGCTATTATACTGGGTCTGAAATGACACCTCATTGTGGCTAAGTGCTTTTCCGTGTTTTATTTATTCCTCACAGAGGGCACCTGGGGCATCCCTCCTGAGAGGGATCCAGAAGGATGGTTAGTTAGGTCCTGCCCCACACCCCCTGCCCATGCAGACTGCTATGATGTAGAATGTGAGGTTTCTGGATTCTGACCTGGGTCCATCATGTGCTTCCATGGCCAGTGAGCTGCTATGTCCACAGGCCTTTGAACTTCAGTCCAGTTCATAGTGTCAGACAGAAGTTTCCTCTGGAATGTCTGCAGGATTTCCTGCCCTCCCTGTTTGCCAAATGCACCTTTGAGTTGTGGATAGGCCTTCCTTAACATCCTGGTGTAAATAGGGTGATGAAATGTGAGTGGGTTTAGGGCACAGTGGGACTACATGCCTCTGTTAGCCTGGTGATGATGGCCCACTGTGCTGTGGTGGTACTTAGCTGGGCAGTTGATTGATTTATAAGGTGTCTCAAGTTTCAGTCCAACAGATTTTAAATTTCTCTCCCCACCAAATGGAGTCTTTTTAATTGTTATTTTTTTCTTATTATATAAGCTGTACTTACTTGTTAACAACAACAAAAAAAATGAGGTACAGACTGGTAAGCAAAACAACAGCATATAAAAAAAGCTCTGTATTCACCCACCTACTTATCCCCACAACCTCAGGCATACTGAGCCAAACTGTATTCATCTGGGTCTTTTCCATCATTGGGATCACCCCATATAAACCACTCTGGAACTGTCTTTTCTGAACTGCATGCTGATAGAGCTGTGTAAGTGGCTACTGAGTCATCATTCCTTGACTGCCCTATACTCAAAGTAAGGTTGTCTTCCTCCCTTGTGTCTTTATGAAAAAAACCCAGGGGAACACATAGATGTTCTCTTCCCTCTTACCTGGCTCCAGAACAAAACAGACTTTCCTTTCAGCCACTCAACTTGAGTGCTATGGTAGGGCCTTCAGTAAAGCTGTTCTCTCCCTACCCTGCAGATCTCAAGGGTTAGTTTCTTCCCTTCCAGATGCCAGGCTGAGCTGTCACCTGAGAGGCACCTCACTGATCCTACCTAAAGTAGAGAGCCCATCTTCCAAGTTGCTGTCTCTGTCACTCTTTTAAAAAAGAAACTTAGGGCTGGAGAGATGGCTTAGCAGTTAAGGCACCTGCCTGCTAAGCCTAAGAACCCGGTTCCAATCTCCGGATCCCACATTTAGCCAGATGCAAAGTGATGCAAGGGCGCAATGCTGCACTTGCCCACAAGGGGCACACACATCTGGATTTCATTCACAGTAGCTGAGAGACTGCTGGCGTGCCCATTCTCTATCTGTCTCCCTCTCCCTCTCTGTCTGTCTCTCTCTGTGTCTCTCTCCAAAAATAAAAAAAAATTTAAAATTTAAAAGAAACTTAATGAGAGTCCCTTACTGAGTGATTAAGGCATGTTTGTTTATGTGTTAACACATTTCTTTCCCCATTGAGAAGAGACTGTGGCTCCCAAGAGTTAGCCTGTCTTACTGACCAGCTCATCTCTAGTGCTCTGTCCTCAGCATCAACATGGCCTCAGGCCCTGCCCCCAAAGTATAGCATCTTTAGTGAAAGGATAAATGAATGCTTGTGCTGTTATGCACACATCTGACTATGTCCCTAGTCTTCCTAGAAGCAGAGCTCCTTGGTCATGGGACATATGTATTTTCCAGGCTATTGATAGACAGTATCAAACTCATCCAACTCTGGTTGTGCATCTTAATACCTGAACAAAGATGGGAGTGTCCATGGCTGCAGTCACCTTGTACTGACTGTGCCATTCCCTGCCTCAAAGTTTCTTTATCAGTTTGGCAGAGCAGAAGTCCCAGCTTGCTGTTTTCCTGAGTCAGTAACCAGGCCCAGCAGTGGCTCAGTTTGTTGGCCACTGCCGTTGCCCTGTGAGTTGCCAGCTGATGGGCTTAGCCCTCTTGTGAGGACAGCTTTAGTCTTTTCCCTGTTGCCTTTGGGCAGCTATTTGCACATGTTCCTTCATGTGCTTTTTTATGTGTGGTGTGTATGTGTGTGGGCACATGTGTGAAGACCAGAGGTTGATGCCAGGTATCTTCCTCGATTGCTCTTCACTTTGTGTTACTGAGGGAAAGTCTCTCTACTTGAACCCAGAGCTTGCCAGTTTGGCTAGTGGTAGCCAGCTTGCCCCAGAGATGCCCTGTCCCAGCCTCCTGAGACAGCCACAGTGCCTGGCTTTCACATGAGTGCTGGGGATCTGAACTCAGGTCCTCATGCTTGTATGGCAAGCACTTTGTCCACTGAGCCACCTCCCAAACCCCTCATATGCTTTATACAAGCTATTCACTCTTTGTATGCATGTGTGTTACATATGTAATTATGTGTTGGTTTGTGAGAGTATGGGGCACACACCTTGATGCGTATGTGGAGGTCAGAGGAAACTTTTGGGTCCATCCTCACCACTCCACCTCATTTGATCATGGTTTCTTCCAATTTCACTCTGCTATTGTTCTTTTTCTTGCTGTGCTTCCTGAGATCTTCCAAGAAACTGTCCTGTCTCCACCTCCCAGTTACTACCAGTGTTTCCGTGGGATTACAGAAGTCTGCCACAACGTCTGGCTTTGTAATGGGGTCTCATGCTCAAACTTGGGTGCTCAAGCACTTTACCCACTGAGTCATCTCCCTCACCCCTCATGTGCTTTTTAGATTTTTTTAAATTTTTATTTATTTGCATGGGAAAGAAGCAGTGAGGGATTGGAGGGAGTAGAAAAATGGATGTGCCAGGGCCTCGAGCCACTGCAAATGAATTCCAAACACATGCGCTACCTTGTACACATGGCTTATTTGGGTCCCGGGAAATCAAACCTGGGTCCTTAGGCTTTGCAGACAAGAGCCTTAACCACTAAGCAATCTCTCCAGCCCCTGTGTGCTTTTTGATAAAATGTATTTCTCCTGCTTAACATATCCTGGATATTACCATAAATACACATCATCCTAAAACCTGAATAAACTGGTGTTTGCATTACCATATTTATGTAACCAGTATTCATGTTCCTCAGTTTCCTTATCTACAAAATCAGATAATAATTTACCTAATCATAGCTATGTTGTGTTAAATGAGTTTCTTGCACTAATGATTTAAGGAATAAATAGTATGCAAGTGAGCAGAAACTGAGTAGAAAATACCTATAGGCAGGGAGCAGAGGGGAAGCTGGTTGACAGAGAGGGGAGTGTTGTACAGACTGCTGGTCTGTGACTTCCCAGAAAGACCCAATGGAGTTGGTGCCAGATGGACCAGAAGTGCTTCCTCTTCCCCTGAGGGGAGCCCAGATTCTTCTTGGTCTCTGAGCCTGTCTTTCTGCCATCTCCCTGGCCTGGGTAAGTGACTGTGTATCTCCGTATCTCATATATTAAAGAACCCAGTGGAAATCCTGGGCCCAACCTAGGTGGAGATGTATCTTCTAGCTTAGACCAAGGTCTCATAAAACAAGAAAGTCATTCCTGTATAAAAAATTTGAGTTACTGTGCCTTAGTCTCTTTTTAGCTGATATAACAGAATATCAACAACTGGATAAACTATCAACAGAAGTTTGTTGAGGTTTCTGGAGTCAGGGAAGTCCAGAACCTAGGGCCTCCTTGCTGTATGTAAACATGACGGAAGACATCACATGGTGAGAGAGCGTAGGAGAGAGGTGGGGTGAACTTATCCACTGCCGCAATAACCCACAGGAACTCAGTCCTCGGGGAGAGCTCGCATGGCCTAGGCACCCCTTCACGGCCCCACTTCATACAATCAGTACAGTGGCTAGTCCTAGACAGCAGTACACTCTTTGACATCTCTGTCATCAAAGCAAAACTCTCAACCTCATGCTTCCAAATGTGCCCTCACTATCCTCTTATCTGTGGCCTGTGGTGCTGAGTTGGTGGAATGTGCTCCCAGCTTCCTTTCACTGTGGTGGTAGCTAGAGGTCTTTAAAGTGGCTCCTCCTGTCTGGGTGGGTCTTTCTATAGGCCAGATAAGACTGTATATGGCCTGTCAGCTCTTCTAAAGACATGTCCCAAGACAGGAGCCCAGGTGTCCTGTACTTGACCAGAAAGTGGAATGTGCTGAACGACTCAGTAATTTTATGGAATTGCTCACTTCCCCTCTGTAAACTGGAGAGAACAGAGCACCTATGTCATTGAGTTGTGGGGAGGATGTGGTGACAAGGTGATGTGTTTAAACCAGGGGCTGGGGAATAAGTGCACTGTCAGCCAGGTTCCTCAACAGCATGGCTAGGTCAGCTGTGGTCACACTGCCCAGAGTGCTGCTCAGGACTTTCTAAGGCTCACTTTCTTCTGGGACTATTATAACATGACTTCTGAATTCAATCCAGAGAAGGAAGATGGAGGCTGGACTATCAGACACAGGCTGGTCTAGGCTTTAAGGTCTGTACACATCCTGTTATCCATACCTCAGTTGTGGCCATCCCCCTCCTAGGTCTGTCCTGAGTATGGCAGCTCCCTGGACCATCTGAAATGAACTCTTACAGAATGCTAGCAGCCAGGAAGGCCAGATTCATCTGCATGAGCTGCCTTGGGGACAGTTACTTTCTTGGGAGCAGGTTTTTGAGTTAATTAGTCATGAGATCGAATTGTGCCTCTAGGAAAATCCCTAATGGTGACCACACTGGTGGTTTGCCTAAAAGGTATCATTAATTCCCATACTACCTTCTGTGGTAGTTCCCCCAGATCTCTAACTTTTTAAAAGTAACATTGGCCTTAATAAAGTGATGTGTGCATGCACAGCTGAGAAGTCAAAACTTCCCAGTGTGGTGGCTTGCACCTGTAAGAGCAGCACTCAGGAGGCTGAGGCAGGAGGATTGCCACAAGTTCAAGGCCAGTCTAGACACAGAGTAAGACCATGTCTTTTGTTTGTTTTTTCCAAGGTAGGGTCTCACTCTAGCTCAGGCGGACTGGAATTTACTATGTAGTCTCAAGCTGGCCTTGAACTCAAGGCAATCCTACATGAGTGCTGGAATGAAAGGCATGCACCACCATGGCCAGCCTAAGACTATTTCTTTAAAAAATGAAGGAAGGAAGGAAGGAAGGAAGGAAGGAAGGAAGGAAGGGAGGGAGGGAGGGAGGGAGGGAGGGAGGGAGGAAGGGCAGAAAGACACAATGGAAAAACAAGAGTGTGCCAAAGGTTTGTGGAAGATGATTGCCCCATCCTACACCCCTTCCCTTTCCCCTTCCCAGAGGCAGCTGTTCTTCAGCTGTAAATGTTTTTCTCCTCTCTCTCTCTTTCTGTATGTGTCTCTGTCTCTCTCTCTTTCTGTGTGTGTGTGTCTCTTTCTTTCTATCTATCTATCTATCTATCTATCTATCTATCTATCTGTAATGCAGTTGTATTCTTTAGCTCTTGATTTACCTATCCTAGTCACTTTGTTCTCTTGTAATAAGGCACTATCATGGATTTTTTGGCAAATTAATATTCAGTGTTTACATCCTGTTACAATACAAACTGGCACCTTCTGAAACAAGCAGTGTTCTAGAGTTCATTCCCTTATGCCATCTTTTTTTTTTTTTAATTTACCAAACTTAGCTGGGCATGGTGGTTCACACCTTTAATCCCAGCACTCGGGAGGCAGAGGTAGGAAGATTGCTGTAAGTTCAAGGCCAGCCTGAGACTACATAGTGAATTTCAGGTCATCCTGGACTGAGTGAGACCCTACCTCGCAAAACCAAAAAAAAAAAAAAAAAAAAAAAAATTTACCAAACTTTCTGGGCGTGGTGGTGCACACCTTTAATCCCAGCACTTGGGAAGCAGAGGTAGGAGGATCGCAGTGAGTTCGAGGCCACCCTGAGACTACATAGTGAATTCCAGGTCAGCCTGAGCTAGCATGAGACCCTACCTCAAAAAAACAAAATAAATAAATAAATTGATTCATTGATTTATCAAACTTGTGTCATTTGCTTAGTTGTCCAAAAACCTGTTAGTTTTTAAATTAAGTTTTTTTAAATTTCTGATTATTTTTCAAATAGATTTATGTCCATTGTTTATAAATTCTAACCCTTTTCTCCCTCTCCATCCTTATTTTTCCACATGCCAAGGATAGTTTTAAATCTTAATTCCACGTTCCCGTCCCCAAGATGGGCCTGCCCAGGCCCTTCTCTCCTCTTCCTATGGGACATGGGAGCACCGCCCTCATCTGGTGTTGTGTGAGCTATGCTTGATGGAATTTATGTATTTATTTCCAATCATTGCTGGCATATCCTTCCATAGCTTCCTAAGAAAGGACCCAGGAAGGCACACTGTGAGCCTTCTACATCTACACAAGCAGGGAAGTTGGCAGCCTCACCCTTAGTTGGTGGTGGGTTCAGTGTAGGAAGGAGGCTCAGTGCCAGCATTCCTCGGAACACTGAGGGCATTGTTCTCTTGACCTTCAGTTTCCCCACAGGGTGGATGCAGCCTGAGGTTTCTGACTCCATTATAAGTGAACTATTTTGAAGGTGGCTTATTTATCCCAGGCTTTGCTCTGGAGTGGGCCTTTCTCATTCTCTGAGCCTGGACACTCAAAGCGCCCTTATACTGCGGCCCAGTCATCATTCCTTTAGTGAGTTTCAACCAAGCCTCCATGTGCCAGATACTGGGCTTGGCACAAGAGTACAGTATTGAGCAGAGTGGCATCTCTCAGTCCTGTGGAGGCTCTAGTCCTAGGTGGCTGGTGGAGATGGTTTATGTTAGTCATACCATGCACCATCTGTGTTTGAAAAACCAGACCAAGGCACAGAGATGGGGAAGGAATCTCAGGACCAGAGCTTCAAGCTGAACCCAAATTGGGACCTTGTGACTGCTGATGTGGCATCATGTTAAATACTGGGTTCCGTGTCCAGCAAGGGTGTCCTTATGTTTAGTTCAGAAGCAGTAGGGCTGTTTTTGCCAGTGCTCATCAGTGAGGTTCATACCGAGGCAGGCTTTGTCCTTGTAGCATTTCCTGGGAGGTGTAACCTCTGGAGAGGGCAACATGTCTACTTCACAGAAGACACAGGACTTACTGAGTCTATTTGGACTTCAAGTTCATGTTGGCTTCTGGATTCCATGGTACCTATTCCCTGGTAGGGGTCCTGGTCTTCCTTTTTTTGCTATTAGACCATTAACTTCTCTGCCTCTGACTTGGAGGCGGAATTGAGCACTTTTGTGTGACTGAGTTGGGAAGAAACATCTGGGAACTCCTACAGTAGGGAAAGCTGATGCCAAAACCTGACATGTCATGCTCTCCTGGAGCCTTGATGAGCAGTGATGGGAAGATCTCTGATCTGTGTCCTACTGTGTTTCTTTCTAGAGTAAAGATGGGGAGAGTTCAAGGCACATACAGAATTATTCCCATACCAATTCTCCTGAGGCGTCACACTTGTTTAAGAACCTTAGCATGAGAACCTTTCTTTCCCTTTGTATTTACTAACTCATACTTGTTCAGTTTGAACAATAAGCATTGGTCTTTGCTTGCTGGCCTTTCAGCTTTTCTGAGGCAGCCTTAGAGAGGTGGCTGAGTTTGGTTTGGGAATGTCCCAGGTACCCTCTTTGTCTGGTCAGAGGCTGTTGACTGCTGACAGTTCCTGCATTTGGTCTGTACTAAGGTAGATGGACTGAGGGGGCACTTTCATGTGAAGAATGGAGCAGCTTTCAGCTGTCTGTCAGGATGGCCTCGAGCTCATTAGATCAAGGGCTGGATCCTGTGCTTACCTCAAAGGACAGCCAAAGCCCAGTCAGAGAGCAAGCTGCTTGAAGCCCTCTCTAGATGTGTTGCAGATGTGCTGCTCCCCAGGTGCCCCAATACCCGCCCCCCTTTGTGGTGGCCATGTTCCCCAGTGCTGTGGTGTCACATTGTTATAATGTTGGCAGCTAGACTAGAAGCCTCAGACCAAGCCTTGCAGTAATGCGAAAAGAAAGAAGAAAACCACAGGCTCGTCCTGTGCTTCTACTCCTTTGTCCAGGCCCCTTATCTACTGTGTACACCCTGCACCCAGCACAGAGAACATTATGCCAGCACTGCCCCAGCCCAGCCATGGAAATTAAGGCCCACTTCGCCCTTGAATGTGTCCTGGAGGAGAATTGAGAAGATGCTTCCTAGTAAGACTAGAAAGAAAACCAAGCAAATCTAGTTTATTTCTCCATCATGATTTAGTTCTTGACCTTGAATTCCACTTTCAAGGTTCCTACCAAGAAGATGCAATATGACCCACTACTACCAGACCCTAACAGAACCCCCACTGAAGCACCTGTTGGCCTCAGACAGCAGGTGATCATGTCAGTCCCACCCCAGGCAGTGCCCCTCTTCAATGCATTTCACACCCCATTGGGCTTTCTCTTGTGCCTGTGCCTGCCCCCAAGAAAGTGGTGACAAACAACCTAATGGGCTGACATCCCTATCCTTTCTTGTCCGTTACAACAAAAGTATTCTTTTCTCATTAGAACTGTTTCTGTCAGGGTGTCTTTAATCAGTGGCTTCCCCAGGGACAGTATTTTTAGAAGTTGTATTTTTCACACTCTCCCTTTTCCCCTTTTGGAAATTCACTTCCCTGTGCTTAGTGCAGAGAACTAATGAGATGCCAGGAGAGTGGGGCCAGCGTTAATTGGAACAGGTAGAGAAGAAGCAGAGCCCACACACCTCCATTTCCATCTTGTCTTACCTGTGACCCTCTCCTCTGTCTCTCTGGTACAGGTTGCACAGACAGCAGATGGCGTGGATGCTGACCTCTGGAAAGATGGCTTATTCAAGTCCAAGGTTACCAGATACCTGTGTTTCACAAGATCATTTTCCAAAGAAAATGTAAGTCTGGCACTGGTTTCCATTTACTAAGTGAGCACAAGTAATTTACATTTCTGTTCAGGATTTTCTCATTTTTTTGTTGTGGTTTATGTTCATTGCTATATTAATTTATCTGTGGTTTTAGAGAACAGGGTAGAATCAGCAGCCAGACTTTTTTCATTTATTAGCAGTGTTATTAGCCACATACCCAAGTGTACAGTGAATTCCATTAAAATGTGTTCTCTGAACAAAACTAGGAAGCTCCTCTCGCAGCTCTCATCTGCCTACCTTTCCTGCTAGCAACAAATCACTGGGAGTGCAGATGGAAGCTTCCATGCAGCAGGATTAAGTGATAGCCAGCAAAGAGCAGTCCCACTCAGTGGAGGACCATGGAAGATCCTCCATCCCTAGACATGGCCTCACTCCCAAAGGGACCCTTTCTTTCTCTCTGAGTCTCTGAGTCTCTGTGTGACATAGATTTTCTTTGTAGATAATTATCCACGTGTATAGATTTCTGTTATGCTGTTTTTGGTACTTGAGCCCATAAAATTAGGAAACTTTAAAGGTATCTACAAGGCTTTCCAATAAGTGGGTAGCTTAGAAAAAAGAGAACTACCTTCAGTGAGCCTCTACCCTGTATGAGTCCTCCTTGCGACTGTACCTGGTTCCCTCCTCAGACGATTTCCCTCTCTTAGTCCTCTCCATGAATGAAGGCACCAGTCCCACAATTGAAGGCTTGTTTAACTCACCTGCCTTCCCTGTCCCTAAAGAGGGAACTCAGATTTTCCTTTTGGCATTGGGGGAAGAGGATATTTTGTCTCTTTCTAATGCACTTATTTTTGGAAACATTTTACCATTTTATTTTTATTAATTTAATTATAATAACAATATAGGTGCATGATTTTTTTTTAAAAAATCACAAAAATTTTAAACACCCTCATTCAGAAGTATGAAGGGGAGGAGTCTTCCTCTTTATCATGGCCCTCCAGCCTGAATCCCATCACCAGGTGTGGGTGTGTCCCTTCAGTGACGTGGCACTTGGCTTCCATCCCTCTCCATGTCTGTTCCTACTGTGGATTGGTGATTATTAGAATTATTTTTAACATGTGTCTGGGCTCTAGGGAGGAAGTGCTGACTTAGACAAGTACCTGCTTACATGTTCTGCCCTGACAGGTTTCAGGTGTTCCTTTCTGGTCTCTACATAACTCTTCTTTCCTGGCCACAACAGTTTCACATCGCTGGCCTCTCAGGACAGCCTTGATCCCTGGGGTCATTTCCAGTTTTGGCTTGTTACTGCATTTCCCTTGAGGGCTGTGAAGTATTGGTTCTCTGGGCCTTAAGAATTCCCACACTCACAGGAGGGGAGTGGGGACAGTGACATGTCATCATGACAGAAGTCCCTAGGGCTCACTAGTTAGGGGCATATTTCATAAATGTTGACCATCAGTAGCTGGGTCCTGAGTATGATAAAGGACTCAAGACGGAGATCTGGGGTGAAACATAAGAGGAGAAGCAGTGTGGGAAGAAAGTGTCTTTCTGAAGAAGGAATGGGTCTAGGGCTGGGGATGTAGCTGTGGAAGAGAGCATGCCTAGCATACTTGGTTCCATCCCCAGCACTTTCTTTTATGGGATCCAAACAAATCAGAGATGCAGTTTGGTTTGGGATCAAATCTGTGGAGTGACAGAGCCCTACTGTCACTCCCCAGCCCTGGAGCAAAACAGGAGCTTGGCAGCTCCTAATTGTGGCAGCCAGTCTGTTGTGGCCTTGCAGTCAAATGGAGGCTTGACAGAGCATCACTTTACAATGGCACAAGAGGGCGTGGGATCTCCGGAGCAGGCAGATTCTTAATTAGGCAACTTGAGACTCCCAATGTAGGAGTTTGGGGAGATTCCTTTGGAACCTAAACTTCTTTCCCCCAATAATGCTATTAATACAGAAACCTGGCTTTGGAGTGACATTGCTTCCTGGGGAAGGAGTGAGATTAATTGCACTTTTCATGCCCTGTACTTTCTGCATTACCTGTAATAATAATGTACATAGATTAGGTAGGGAGGATATTAAACAGAAGGATTTATGAACATTTGAATATTAAGTTTGTTATCTGTGGCTACCTTAAATGCAAGGTTGTCAAAAATAATTACAGTATACTAGCAAATACTGGCTACCAGAGACAATATAAATACCCTGAGTCAGTGCATATTGGGCTTTTGGCATGAATCATTTGCTCAACAAGGATTGGGAATACATTCTTCATATTTATGAGGAGGAAATGAAAGAGAGCAGGGTGGGGGAGGGGAGAGGAACAAGCAAAATTAATGGTGTCGCAGACCTACCATATTAAACCCCGCATAGTGGCAGCCCCTCGGAGGAGGGCCACTCTCAGGTTGTGGGAAGCTTTGAACGTGCAGCCCCCCCCGCCCCATTTTGTATGCATGAGAGGGTTTTCTGATGATTGTTTTAATGGCTACACCTCCCATGCTCTGGTTTTACTATCAGGGTTGTTTTTAGACAGTATGGAGGGTGAGGTCACTGAGTGGTTTGCAGTTGACTTCTGCAAAACCCAACTTGTCAGGCAGAAGATGCCAGAGAAAGATATTGATGAACACCTATCCATCTGCAGGGCAGCCAACATGCCCAGGTGTTAATTCATCAGTGCAGAAGGCAGTGGTGATATGGAAAAGCCATGGAAAGAAATGATGATGGATTAGATCAGGCCATGCTGAAAGCAGCTGATGTCTGTGAGTTAGGATTGCTGTTGGTTCAAGCCTTCCTGGAGGTCAGAGATTCCATGCTAAGGAAGCCCCCAGTTCCCACATTCTATACCCCATATGTTGTCTTCTGAGACCCAGACACCTGAGCTGTAGTAAGATGAAATTGTTGGCCAGTGTAGAACTCTGAAGAGAAAAGAATAGATGTATGATGACATGGCCATGGCAACATTGATCATAGGTTACACTTGCCCCTCTGACCTTCGGATTTCAGTTTGAAGCATGTATTTCATTCATTGGTGTGCTTTGGGCTCATAATGTGTTTATTAAATATGTTTTCAGAACTTTTATATTATGGTTTCGATTTTCCACCCAAAAAAATAGATTTGACTTCTGATTCTCAGTGATCTACCCTGTTGAAAAATGTACCCAAAACATTAATTTATTCAGCAAAGAATTATTATTTTCTTCTTTTTTTGGTTTTTCATTTTTCAGTTTTTCAAGGTAGGGTCTCACTCTAGCCCAGGCTGACCTGGATTTCACTATGTAATCTTAGGGTGGCCTTGAACTCATGGCAATCCTCCTACCTCTGCCTCCCGAGTACTGGGATTAAAGGTGTGTGCCACCACACCCTGCACAAATAATTATTGAGCACCTATCATGGGTCAAGAACTAGGCCAGGCTTGGATGTCTAGTAAGAGCAGAGATCATTTTTGTCCTGTGATTCTTAGGTTCAAGTGGTGAGAGAGAGAAAAAAAAAAAAAAACAATAGCCTTACAAATGTACAATTACAATCGACATGGTGCTGAAGAGGACATGCTGAAAGCATGCCTGGCTTAGTTCAGAATGCAAGCATCCCTTGCATGCCATTTGGAGCCCAGGCCCCCATGCACAGAGTGGAGTAGGATCCCTCTTGTCTAAACCAGACTGCAGCAACAGTGGTCTGAGGGGGTCCTTCTGAGGGCAGAGTATGGGCTGGCCAGCCAACTAGATGTTTTTCTAAGGATGCAGACAAGTCAAGTAAGTATACCCAGGCTGGGGTTTGAGGGATGGAGAGTACATTGCTAGTACCCTAACAGGAGAGATTTGGGACAGAACCCATCATTCTTTCCTTAACTGGCTCTGACTAGGCTGCAAATGACTCTGGGATGTTAATGAAATCTCCATAGTGGCCCTATGTATTTAAGTTGCAGGGCAGATTTCTTTAGGGCTGTTTCGAACGTGAAATGTGGGCTGCTAGTGCTGGCATGTTTGTAAAGAATTCTCTCTTGCAATTACAGAATGGTGCACTGTCTTCAAAAGATGTTTTTACACCAGTTATGGAAACGGCGCACCGTGGACCCAGTCTACCACGACTAAATAGGAACTTGAAGAGGCCCTTGTGCATGTCATTTCCAAAGATGTGTAATACTAGGCAGCAGGGCTTTCACTCCCTTAGTTTATGATTCTTGGGATTTTCTAAAATTTATATAGCAACTGAAATGTGTCAGTGTGCAGACCAGTGATCATGTAAGAATGTGATTGTTCCCCTGCTCACTGTAGATGTAGTTCTTCTCCTGCAAATTCCCCAGAACTTGCACTTTAAACCTGCCAGCCCTGAGATGTGCCCTTTAGAGCTGAGTGGTAGCCAGGTCTGGGGATGTGCACCCAGCTGCCCTCTGCAGGGTTCTGTTTATAGCGGCTCCTGAGTACCTTGTCCATCCAGCTCACCAAGACTACTTGTGAGTGAGTGGCTATGGAGTTCCACAGATGAAACTCCTTCCCGGGAGCCACCCAAGTCCCTGTGTAACCCCTGAGGAACATTAAGTGTCACCTACTCTAATTAACCTGCTGTTTCAAGGCTGTGCAAGTCATCGTGTTAAATATGCATCTTGAAGCCAAAATGGCAAATTTACCACAGGCATATTCTGGTTAATAGTGTCTATGTCTTTTCTTCTTCCCAAGAGTCATTTGGGGAATGTGTTAGTGGACATGAAACTCATCGACATCAAGGACACACTGCCTGTGGGCTTCATCCCAATTCAGGAGACGGTGGACACACGTGAGTCATCCTTTACTGCTCATCCCCGTGACCACCTTCTTCCTCCTAGTGGACTGCTACCTAGTTTGATGTGCATTTTTATTTGAAAACACTTGAGGAAGCCTTACTGTGCTGTGAATAAAGCCTGCTGCTTGTCGTGCATGTCTGCCCAGGTTCTGTGACATGTTTGCAATGCACAGGCCCAGCCTGTCAAGGAGCAGAGCTCCTCCTTAGAATGCACCCTGTGCGGAATGGGCACTCTCAAGCACAGAACTACAAATCTGATTGGTCTTTGGTCTATTTTCTGGTGTTGCTGAAACCAAACTTGGCACAAGCCCCCAAAGCAAAACAGAGGTGGGAATCAAAAGATGCCTGGAGCATACCAGGGCAATGGTATGCCTGGCATTTGGCGCATGCGGCAAACAAGAAAACTGAGCTAGAAAGACTGCATGAGGTTCAAATTGGAGCTGGGTGTGGTGGCTCACACCTGCAATCTCAGCACTTGGGAGGTGGAGGCAGGAGGATCAGGAGCTCCAGAACAGATTAAGACAAACAAGAACAAGATTTGAATTGGAGCAGATAGTCTGCCCACTGAGCAGAGCTGAGCAGAAGGGAGATGTGGAGGAAGTGGAGGCTGTGGGACTGAGTGTCAGGGCTCTGCTCCTGTAGTTCTGGTGGTAATGGCACTACTGGGGAGATGGTGCAGAAAGCCTCTGTATATTTTAGCCTTCTTATTTTGCTATAAGTTAACTTGTTTTAACCTACAGCACTGAAGTGATGAATGAAAAAATAATGCAGAGAATGCTCTTCTAAAACCCAAGATTCCTTTATGAAATTCCACATCTCAGTCTTGATTGTGCATACTTCATCTTTTCATTTTTAACCTTATTTTGAACCCACTGTAAAACAGTTTCCATCTCACTACATAACAGCCATAACTGCTATTCTAGTGGAGCAGGTAGTCCCTCTGTGAAGCTTCTGCTTGCTTGGTGGTCTCACTTTAGACACTGGCTGCTTCATTGTTTGTCATGATACATATGAACTAATAATCATAATACTGGGTATTTGTCATGTATGTCCTGTATGCTGGCCCCTGCTATAAATCATTTACCTGATATTTTATCTTTAAGAAAACCTCCTTAGAGATAGGCACCATGCCCATTTCATATACAAGACAAACAAGGCACAGTGACTACTTAAAAATTAAAGGGCATAGCCAAGGTCTCCATCTAGAAGTGGGTAAGTGACTAGAACACACACACACACACACACACACACGTGCACACACACACACACACACACCACGTCTGTAACCACAGTACCTGCCACACAGGAAGGGCACCTTGTATAGATAGATTTTATATGTTTATGCAGAAGGGTTTTTAGTAACAGGCTCATTAAGATATTGTTCTAGGGCTGGAAAGATGGCTTAGTGATTAAGGCACCTGCCTCCTAAGCCTAAGAACGCTGGTTCCAATCTCCAGCAGTTCCAATCTCCAGGTCCCACGTTTAGCCAGATGCAAAGTGACGCAAGGACACAATGCCACACTTGACCACAAGGGGGCGCACACATCTGGATTTTGTTCACAGCAGCTGAGAGGCTGCTGGCATGCCCATCTCTATCCGTCTTCCTCTCCCTCTCTCTTCAAAAAAAAAAAGATATTGTTCTAATACTGTGTAATTCACCCTTATAAAACATACAGTCTCATTCTTCATAGACTATTCAGACTGGGGCATCCACCGTCACAGTCAATTGTATAGTATTTCATCACCACAAAAGAAGCACTGTGCCCAGTAGCAGTCACCAGTGTCATGGAGGCATTACTTCCCAGCCCCCATCTCTTTTCCCCTGCCAGCTATGGACAACCACTGATCTGTTTTCTACATAGATTAGCCTGTCCTGGATATGTCCTATGTGGATTCATGTCACCAGCAACTCTTGTCTCTGCTTTCTTTCACTTAGCATAATGTTCTCAGGGTTGGCCTATGTTGTATCCTGTACTAGAACTGTATTCTTTTTATTGCCAAATAATAAACATGCCATATTTTGGGGTTGGGAAAATGGCTCAGCAGTTAAAGGTGCTTGTTTACAAAGCCTGATGGCCCAGGTTCAATTCCCTAGCACCCACGTAAAGCAAGATGCACAAAGTGGTACATGCATCTGGAGTTTGTTTGCAGTGGCTGGAGACCCTGCTACTCCCAGCTTCATTCTCTCTCTCACCCAACCTTCACTCACCCAGCGCTCACCCAGCCCTCTCCTAGCCCTCACACCACCCTCACTTAGCCCTCAACCAGCAGTCACCCAGAATTCACTCAGCACTCACTAGCTCTCAGTGTTTTATCTCTTCATGCTCTAGGCATCCAGCTTGCTGTTTCCCTGACTGCAGTGTCTGGCCTTCCCTCTACTGCACAGGCCCACACCCAACAGGGCAAGCATCAGCATTCCTACCCACAAATAACAGTCTGTTCCAAGACCCACAGCGAACCAGCCTTTGCTTCTCTTGGCAGACAGTTGTGGCCCAGCACTGCAGGGTTCAGAGTGGAAAGATGCACAAGAGACTGGCTCTTCCCATATAGAGTACAGTCCACCAGGGACACTGTTGTCTAATGGAGGGTGTGGCCTGCTGGCGCCTCTGCTGCTTGGCTGCTCACCTGGGAGGGTGGGCAGAGAGTGAAGGCAAGGCACAGAGCAGGAACGCAGTGGTTGGATGACTTGGGGGCTCAGTTGACCTAATCCAGCCAGGCTCTCTCATTTACAGCTGCAGGACAATGGGCAAGGCTCCTCATGCGTCTGGCCTCAGTTTTCTCTCCTGTCAGGTGAGGGAAACATGTCCTGCCTCGCAGTGTCACTTGCAGCTTGCATCTTGGCCCCTTCTGTGTTTCCTTCATGCCTGTGCTCCTTCTCTCCCTGAGGACAAGGTGGGGGCTCAGTTCATCTCTGAATCACCTCAGCCTCCATCGACACAGGGATGTGAGTACAGCGTGGCCTCCATGAAGATAAGCTTTATCACCTCATGGGCCAGTTCCAAAGGCTTTATTGATTAACGGATGTCTAGAAATTATCAGCCCCTATTCCACTAAAGATATGGGCCTATCCTTGATTTCCACAGACCTTCCAGCACAGGTGTTCTCATTCTTATTTGTTTTACTATTTTATTGTATTTAATATTCAGTTCATTATTTGAACAAGACTAAACATTTTCACAAGTGTTTGCTTGCTAATTTTGTTTATTCTTACATGAATTAGGACTGTTTACAGCTAAACTGGCCTTTATAGGCTTGCATTAATTTCTTTTCCTGCTTTTCCCTGTGTTTTGCAGAGTTTAAAATTTGCATTAGTGTTGTTTTTGACAGCTAGTTGACTTACAATGTCTTTTACATGGATACACTGAAGATCCACTGGGAGTTTCCTATTATGCCTTTTCCTGTTTGTGAACTAGCTCAGAGTTCTGTGTGGGCCTTTGCTCTGATCACCAGGGCCCAGTAATTCTGGTTGCATCCATCATTGGGCATTCTGAGCTCAGGTCCTCGGCTCTCCATCTTTTCACACAGAGGGGCCAGTTGAAGGGAGTTTCTTCTGGTCATGGGGCCATTTCCAAAGGCTTTACTCAGGGGACCCAGAGAGCCTCAGAGTATTTAAAGTCTTGATTTCATAAAGTCATCCAAAATGATAAGACTTCTGTAATTTTTTTTTTTCAAGGTAGGGTCTCACTGTAGACTGGGCTAACTGGAATTCACTCTGTAGTCTCAGGCTGGCCTCGAACTCAAGGGTTATTCTTCTACCTCTGCCTCCTGAATGCTGGGATAAGAGGCATGCGCCACCATGCCTGGCTTTCCTTCCTGAATTAATTTAAAATACAGTTTGTTGCAGTCCATACAACGCTTAAAAACTTGAAGACTGTTTGTTTTAGTAAACGTACTGTGTACTTTCCCTGTGTTTGCTAGCATGACTGAACACATTTCTATTGCTACGTTTAATATGTTTACTTACAATTAGGTCTGCTTAAGCATGTAATGAGTGCCTTCGTTCCTTACCCTGAGCTGGCTATAGATGAAGTCATGGCACCAAGAGCAGTGGCAAAAGCCAAGGCAATGCCTGCACTTCAGCTACCGCAGGGGAAAGTCCCACCTGTGTCACACCTTCAGAGGCTGGTGGTGTTTGAAGGTGCAAAGTTGCTATGACCCTCCCATCCCCATGACATGTCTATCTCCTTAAGGACAAATGTTTGGGGTCTGGATTCAGAATATTGGTATGGCTTGTAGAACTGATGTAGCCCTCTGCTTTCACACCGTGGAGAAGAACCTGTACAGTTTTGGAGTTTCAGTCTAGCTCTTTAAAAAGACGATCCTCCACCCAAAATATTAACAATGATTTAACAGAGTTACTCACTGTATCTGCCACCTCTCCCCACTGTGAATGGGCACATTCCCTGCCAGGAAGCTAGAAGGTCTTGAGAGTTGATTCTAAGCTGGATATTAAATATGCCCAGAGGCTTGGGTATGATTTTACTCTTTTTTTTTTGTTTTGTTTTTGGAGAGAGACACAGAGAGAGAGAAGGAGAGGGAGACAGATAGAGATGGGCGCACCAGCAGCCTCTCAGCTGCAGTGAATGAAATCCAGATGCGTGTGCCCCCTTGTGGTCAAGTGCAGCATTGTGCCCTTGCATCACTTTGCATCTGGCTAAACGTGGGACCTGGAGATTGGAACTGGCGTTCTTAGGCTTAGGAGGCAGGCGCCTTAACCGCTAAGCCATCTCTCCAGCCCAGGATGATTTTAATAGTAAGATCCCTCCTGGTTGTTCTTTGTTGAGCATTTACTGTATGCACAGCATGTATCTACCCAGCATCTTCCTGAGGAAGAGTCCCTTTAACAGATAACAGAACTGAGGTTCAGAGACTCTAAGTGACTCTCTCAAGCTCCCAGTCCCAGAAAATAGCATATTTGACTGATGATGGAGCCAAGCATTGTGGCGCACACCTGTAAGCCCATCTCACAGGAAGCTAAGGCTGAAGCATGTTTGAGGACATCCCTTTCTCAAAACAAAGCACAAACCACAAGCAGATCCAACTGACTGAATCATTACTGTGTTCAAACACCGGATGAGCAATACCACAATCTTGCCAGTCACCACTGGTGTTTGTGGGGCATCAACCCATTGTGCTAGGAAGTGACAAGTGAGAAGAAAGTGTCACACACTGGCCCTCCTTTCCTGTACAAGATCTATTTCAAACAGGCTATATAGTTGGCGAAGAAAGTTATATTTTAGATAGAAGAATTTGAGCTCACCAAAGCAGAAGCAATAACAGAAGTAGGAAAACACCGTTTTGAAACCTTTACCAAAGGTGTGGCTCTTAGCAGTATCACCTGGGGGTGAGAAAACTTCCAAGAACAGTGACCAAAGACCTCAGCTCCCACTGTGTAGCTCAGTGGAAGTTGGCCCTGAAGTGCGCAAACACACTTGGAGCTCAGCAGAAATGGCTCAGTGGAAGTGGCCCTGCAGTGCACACACACAAATGGATCTCAGCAGAAGTGACCCTGTAGTGCACACACACACACACACAGAGCTCAGTGGAAGTGGCCCTGCAGTGCACACACACAAGTGGATCTCAGCAGAAGTGACCCTGTAGTGCACACACACACACACACACACAGAGCTCAGTGGAAGTGGCCCTGCAGTGCACTCACTCAAGTGGATCTCAGCAAAAGTGATCCTGTAGTGCGCACACACACACACACACACACTGCACTCAGTGGAAGTGGCCCTGCAGTGCACACACACAAGTGGATCTCAGCAGAAGTGACCCTGTAGTGCACACACACACACACACACACACACACACACACTGCGCTCAGTGGAAGTGGCCCTGCAGTGCACACACACAAGTGGATCTCAGCAGAAGTGACCCTGTAGTGCACACACACACACACACACACACACACACACACAGAGCTCAGTGGAAGTGGCCCTGCAGTGCACACACACAAGTGGATCTCAGCAGAAGTGATCCTGTAGTGCACACACACACAGAGCTCAGTGGAACTGGCCCTGCAGTGCACACACACAAGTGGATCTCAGCAGAAGTGACCCTGTAGTGCACACACACACACACACACTGTGCTCAGTGGAACTGGCCCTGCAGTGCACACACACAAGTGGATCTCACAGAAGTGACCCTGTAGTGCACACACACACACACACACACACACACAGCTCAGTGGAAGTGGCCCTGCAGTGCACTCACACAAGTGGATCTCAGCAGAAGTGACCCTGTAGTGCACACACACACACACACACAGAGCTCAGTGGAAGTGGCCCTGCAGTGCACACACACAAGTGGATCTCACAGAAGTGACCCTGTAGTGCACACACACACACAGAGCTCAGTGGAAGTGGCTCTGCAGTGCACTCACACAAGTGGATCTCACAGCAGTGACCCTGTAGTGTACACACACGCAGAGCTCAGTGGAAGTGGCCCTGCAGTGCACACAGTGCCTGCAGGAAGGGTCTAATCGGGACAAGTCCAGCCCATAGCTCTGGCACATTAAGGAAGCAGGAAGGAATGGCCAGTTTCTCCAACCTTTCTAATCCCTGAAGAAAAGGGGAGCAGAGACTCACTACAACAGGAAAGGACTACAGAGACCTGACAAGCCTGTGCATACCACCTCTGGATTTTCATCGAGACAAACCAGTAGTGCCATGACTCGACTAGAGAATGTGGATGAGATTCAGGAGCTTTCTTGGGCTCAATAGTACTAGAAAGTCACAGGGGCCATGCCTCCTGCGGTGGAGAGGGTGGGGTAGGGGAATGATGTGGTGTTGGGGACTCATTTTGGTGTCCAGCAAAGCTAAAGGGGTGGGGAGAGGTGGAACTAGCCTGTCTAATGTGGAAAGGCTAAAACTGGGTGTCAGCAGCAGGGGGTCTGTGTCCTCCCCTTGGGTGTGTTTGAAGATTGCTCTAATGAAAGGTGAAAAGCCTTCAGTGTGGTAGCTTGTAGTAAGTCTCGATGGGTGGGCATCTGCACACTGTGGCCATGGCACCTAGAAGCCACCATGGGGCTTATTACAACAATCCTGGGAGCCCCTCCTGAGTTGGTATGTTTGGGGTTGGGACCTGGAGCAGAGTGACTGATCAGTCTGGTGTCACTGTCCTCTCAGGGAAGGCAGGACAATTGTGGAGCTCAGACCTTCTGTCAGGTGACAAGAATGACCCATCCCTTCTGCTACCCTGGAGGGGATGTGTAAGGAAACATGATTGGTGACATCTCCATAAGACTTATACCTTTTCTTGTCCTTTTCTTCAGAGGAGGTGGCTTTTAGAAAGAAGAGGCTCTGCATTAAATTCATTCCGCGGGATTCAACTGAAGCCGCCATCTGTGACATCCGGATTATGGGCCGCACCAAGCAGGCACCCCCCCAGTACACATTTATTGGGTAAGTCTCAGTGGTTGAACTGCCACTTTTCCCTGAGAGTACACAAGCCATTCCCAGAGACAGTCCTGAAATCTCAGCATGGCCCACAAAACTCTTAGGCACAAGCTCCCTTCAGCCTCTTGGCACTGGTGCTCATTGCTGCCCTTTTGCTGAGCTGTAGCCCAGCCCCCACACCAGGCTGATGACCTTGCCATTCCTCAGCCTCAGCCTGTTTCCTTCCTAGGGCTTTCTCTTGCCCATCCTCCATGCAGTTGCTGTTAGGCCCCTCTGTGTCATGCCTGGATGCTTCTGTGGGCCTCCACTCCCCACAGTGCTTGTCACTTCCAGAGGCGTTCTGTGGCAAGCGTGAGAGTGTGAGCAAAGGGTCTGTTCTCCTGCTGTTCTAAAAGACCAAGACAAGGAATGAATAAGAAGATAGCTGAGGTCATTTCAGACAGTGAAAGGCTACTCCAGTTAGGGAGTGAGGAAAAGACATCGAGCAGAGGTCTTCAAGTCCACGAGAACCAGACATGAAATGAAGGCAGATCCTGGTGGGCAGAGCAGGCATCATTATGGATGTGGGAATGAGTGTGACATGTTCTAGGGAACAGAAGGCCACACATGTGTCCAGAATGGGCAAACCAGCGACAGTGCCAGGGCCAGTAGGGAAGCAGTCACAGGACCCCAGGACGTGGCAGTGGACTGGGCTTTATTCCAAGAACCCTGGGTAACTATTAGAGGTTCTAAGTCAGGAAGAAACACCACTGTTATGTGACCCCATAAGTCATTGTGCAGTTTTTTGCCTGACACTTGTCTTCTGACAGGTAGACGACTTGCTAGAGGCTAAGCTCACTCATATCTTGTTCAGCCCGGCCCTGAGGCTTGTGTCATAAATACTAAGTGCTATAGAATCTCAGCATTACACTTTGGGCCCTTTTGATTCTAATTGACAGGAAACCCCACCCAGACTGGCTTAAGCAAAAGGAAGCATTTGTTGGCTGACATAAAGCTAAAGTTCAGGAGCATATGGGCTTCAGACAGGCGGAAATGGGAGCTCAAAGGATGCAAGCAACTAGTTTCTTCTCCCCCTCCCAGCTCGGGAAGACCCTATCTGTCACCCACGGTCCTTAGGGAGGTGTGGTGCTGCTGTACCTTCACCTACCACCCTCCAGATGCACATGCAGAGAGGAGACAAGTCTGCACTCATATCTTGAAACTCTGAACCACTATCTGGGACATGCTTGCTATTCCCAACTGACCAGGCTGAGCTGGAAGTAAGACCACTGTTGTGCAAGAACAAACAGTGAGGGGAAGGATGTACCCAAAATATGAGCGCAGAAGAGAAGTTAAAAAGGTAGAAAGGTGACTGGAGAGATGGCTTAGTGGTTAAGATGCTTGCCTGCAAGGCCAAAGAACCCAGGTTCAATTCCCTAGGACCCACATAAGCCAGATGCACAAAGTGGTGCATATATCTAGAGTTTGTTTGCAGTGGCTGGAGGTCCTGGTGCTGTGCCCATCTGCTCTCTTTCTCCCTCCTTCTCTCTCTAGCTATCTGCCTCTCTCTCAAATAAATAAATAAATAAAAATAAGATTTTTTTTAAAAAGGTAGAAGGGGGTGCTGGGTGCAGGATGCCCAAAAGGAAACAGATGCTCACTACACTCAAGAAGTCAACACTTAGGTCTCTCAACTGAGCCAGCCTGGAAGATAAATGATTTTTGTCCCCATAACCTTGGGCCTCTTTCCCCAGCCAAATTCTGCAGGCATCACACTTGTCACTGTGGGTCCCTGGAGGTGCCTTCTCATAAGCTTGCTTCTCAAGGTGAGGCTCCTGGGCCTGGGGTAGACTCTGTTTTGCTCTTGTTCATCTGAGCCCAGTGCTGCATTTTATGTCCATGCCAGGGCCTTTGCTCATGTTCCAGATGCTGTGTGGGCAGTAGGCTCAGCCTACCCATGTGTACAAAGTGGTGTGGCAGGGAAGGGGCATGTTCCCCAGAAATAAAGACTAACTTTATGTTGGTGCCCTACAGTTCCTAGTTTAGACTCTCGGGCTATGGATCCCAGTGCTCTAAACTGAAGTACTCTAGTTTGTAAGCCAGGCTCCATCTGGGTGCCCTTAGCTCAGTGCTTAGCATGCATGAAGCTCTGGGTTTCAGCCCCTGCACAGAAAAATGAGCAAGGAAAAGGGCAGTGATCATTCTCTTCCTGTCCTCTCAATAATCCTGCTCTGTGACTGGTTTAAACTTATTGTGCAAACAGGGTTACAGGGTCAGGAACCAGGAGAATAACCACATTTCACCTTGGAAGCAGCCATTTACATACACAGTGGAAACAACCATTTAATACTTTTAAAGTCTAATTGCAGCTACTGCCTGCATCTTTAATTATAACCTGTACTGTTATAAAAAGATGCAACTTTAACCAATTTAAGCAATTCTAAAGAATAGATTTTTATCAACATTTGTCTTGATATATAAAACTAAGATCTTTCTTCCTTGATACCATTTTTAAAAAGATTGCTAAAATATGGCTTTTATTTTATTGTGGGCCAAAAACTCTTTTCCAGGGGGAGATGTTCATAATGTTATTTATAAGTAAAGGAACTCAGTGTTCAGAATCTACAGTCACTTGTTCTTAAAAACAGGCATCATTCCACATGTCACCAGAGCTCAGGCTTCCCCACTGGGAGGCAGAAACCTCAGATTGGGAAGGGCACATCTTCTGAAGCCTGGCAGCCTGGAGCTAGGTGGAGTTATGGCTGGAGTCACTCCTTGGATTGGACAGAATTGAGGTTTAGAATGCTCCTGGAATGCCCTGAGAGCCCATAAGACATTTTTCAGTTTTGAAAGAGATGCTGTTCCTCAGCTTCTGGTCCTGAAGATGCAGTTCTGTAGGGCTGTGAGGAAGTTAGAAACGGAAGCAATCCCGCTTCCACTGCAAAGGACATTCTTGCCACATAAATACCATGGCTGTGTGTTGTGGCACTGCAGTGGCCATAATACTAGGTAACAGAAACCTGGAGTGATATGTATGTGCCTATTGTTGGTTATAGTGGCTGGTGGGGCATGGGCCTCTGGTTTTGTGGTTTAAGGACATCCTTCCAGCTGATCCTGGAATGAGACTCCATACAGGTCCTATCTGACTGAGATGGGCGCTTGATCTTTGCCTGTTGTATGAGCATGGGAATCCTCTTTCATGTGTCTGCCAGACCCTTTCTTCAGCTACCTCACCCTGACTGTACAGAAGACCTGTCACCACCAAAACTGTAATGCAAACAGCATTTATAGACCAAAAGCCAAGGAAGATCCCTTAAGCACAGGCAGGCATACTTGGGATAGGCTAAGATGGCCAGGCCACAAAGTCCTGTCTGTGTGGCTTAGTTGCCCTCATGCTAGGCTCTGGGTGGGACACTGAGAGCACCGAGGGAGGTGACAGGACTCATCTTACATGGGAAGAATGGGCTCCCTGGGATCGCAGGCTATGGCTCTTGAATGAGGTGATTTTCCACAGCTCAGGTCAATGCTCCAAGCACAGTAGCACCATGAAGAATTTTTGTTTTTTCCTAAAGGGAACTGAACAGCATGGGCATCTGGTATCGCATGGGCAGAGTGCCAAGAAATCACGATTCATCTCAACCCACCACGCCCTCACAGTCATCAGCTGCTTCCACCCCAGCCCCCAACCTTCCCAGGTGAGCCCTTGTGGATGGCATTTCATGCACACGATCACATGGTTTGAGTCTTGTCACACTGCACACTGCGTAATAGTTTAGAAAGCACCCACTAAGTATCTGCTGAAATAGTTCCAACTACAGCTGAAAACCTGCTGAAGTTTACAAATTGCTCTAAACCCCAGAGAGAACTCTGAGCCCACAGGTGTGAAGGGCCCTCTGTATTCTGTGTTGTGCTGCAGGCTTCTAAGACAGCAGGGTGCACTACTCAAAACTGACCAGCTATTCTAAAAAGCTGGTAGACGTGCTTGTGTAGCGGCCGCATGGCCCCATCCTGGCCTCCAGGGGGCGGAATTTCCTTCTGTTCTGCTGGCAGCCATCTGAAACCAGGAGGGCAGGACAGTGGTCAGAAATGTCCTCACCTTCATGCTGGTTCTTTCCAGTGAGCTGTAAAACTATGGCACGGTTATTAAACAATTGAGATTTTCAGGAGATTATGTTAATTATAATAATTAATTTCACAGGGAGTCCCTTGTGATCAAATTGGCCACTCTACAACTGATTTTGGTGGTGAATGAGGGAGAAAAAGTCTCTATACTTTTTGGGAAAAGACAAATGGTAAAAATTTTTAAAAGTTAGCTGCATTACTAATAGAAGATTATTTAGGGGAGGGGACAGGCACCAATGGTGCTAAAACAAGAAGGAATAGCAGACAGTGTCACTGGGCTTGATGTGACGGTCACCTGACATTCATTGAAGAATTTCCTCTTTGCTGGGAGAGAGATGAGCATCTCTTGGGAACAGAGCAGTCACAGAGGGTTTTTTCCTGGGCTCCAAACACCACATACTGCGCAGGGACTGTCCTTTCACCCTGCCCCTCCACATGAACAGCCACTGCCTGGGCAGAGCACCACCGTAGTGATGACCCCATTGGCAGGTACGCTCTCCTTTGGTTCCATTCAGAGATGGAGGGTCTTTCTGGTGACAGTTTCCCCCCCCAGCAGGAGCACTACTTAAGTGAAACCTGAGCCACCTGACACTAAGAGCAGCTTTCAGGTTCTTTGAAACAGTCAGGGACAAGAAAACTCTGAGCTTCCTAGAGTGACAGGTGAGCAGTCACTCTGCTCGGCTAGGACAGTGTAGACTTCACTTGTTCCTCCTTTTCTCGCTGACCAGCCACACTGCCATGGTTCTGTCTTACAGGCATTTCTCAGGCCACTATCATCTACGCTGGGATCATGCTCAGAGTTAGCTCAAGTTTGCACTTAGGGCAGAGGCTGCAGAGACCCTAGCTTTCATTTGTCCTGAATAGTTAAAGCTGCTCCTTGCTGACACACATGGTCTGGAAGGGCCCAGAAATGGACATGGCCTGAAGGCAGGTGTTGGTTCATGTTGGATAAGAAAAGCCTTGTTCTTCCAAAGGAAGGGAGGAGAGTGCCCTCCCTGAAGTCTGGCAAGTGGTGGAGAGCAGCGTCACAGACCTAGGAGAGCCAGCCCCTGGGAAACTGCAGAATTGGAGGGTGGCACATCCCAAGAAAGCATTTATAAGGCTTTATATATTTTATAACCTCTGTTGTACGGTTTATGGTTTACAATGGCTGCAAGGAAATTGGATCAGTTTTGTTTTACTTGCCAAATAAAACAAATGTCAAAATAGTCAATATAAAATGTATTCTAATTTGGCTGAGTTAAGTCAGCCAGTGATCACTGCAGGTATGGTAATGCTTCTGAGGGGAATACCTTTTCTTTCCCAGCTCTCCTCTGCTGGGTGATGATTACAGGTGGTGTGGAGACCTGTGTGAGTCTCCTCAGACATCAGGACTTTTTTTTTTTTTTTTTTTGCTTTTATGTTGGGTTATTTGTCTTCCTTTTTAGTAGCTATGGTTTAAAAAATTGGTATGCAGATTTCTTATTTGAATTTTCACTGAAGATATATGGGAAGCCGAGTATGCTGTTTCATTCCTGAGGTGCCAGGTCTCTATAAAGTCCCTAGTAGAGGAATGGTAGCCTTCCTTCTGGGGTGAGCCAGGGTCCTGTGTGTCTACTACAACTGCAGCACGAACACCCAGCTCCTGTGTAGGGCATGAAGGGCACCCCAAGGAGCCCCTGTGATGCCCTGTATTCTTCTCTGGGCTGCAGGCCTCACATTGGTTGGTACTCCTTGTTTTCCTTCCATGCTCTGGGTCTTAGTTCATGACATACCCGGTCCTCCTTTGTGTCTTGCATCCCCTGCCTTAGATCTGAGCCCACACAGCTCCTTCCCTGAGCCACTGGGCTGGACTTGTGCTGTGGTCACTGACAAACCTCTCAGATAGATGCCTGGGCCAGGTTCATCCCTCATTCTCACCAGCCTGGACATGTGCTCAGTTTGCCTACACAGGTTTCTCTAGCAGTGGGGACCCCACATTGCTGCCCCTCCAGACAACTTCTGAGTCCCTAAGCACTGTGGGGAATCATGAGAGTAATACAGGCTGGTAAGAAGCTGGCAGAATAGAGAAAATAATGGAAAAACCAAATCCATTTCCAGTGAGCAAATGCCCAATAACCGTTGGTTACATTTCTTCAAGCATTTTGTCTCTGTACCTTTATATAGATGACATCATCACATATAATAGAAAGCTTGTGATTTTTCTCTGTTTTCGCATGGGAAGTTAAACCACAAACAGTAGGTACACTTCTTTAAATGTGATCTTTGTGTGGACACCCCATCAGGTTGCTAAAGCCTCAGCTGTCGGGAAAGTGGTGACGCGGCGCCCTCTACTGACCAGCCAGGAGGTGGCAGGAGGTGTGGCGAGTGGGAGCTGCCAGGCTGGGTCTCCCTTGCAATCCAGGGAGTCCAAAAAAAGAGGCACTGTGACAGACATGCTATCTTCTTGAACCTGGGCATCTGCCTCATAAAGCTAAGCACGTGCTCTGCCTCCATTTCTTACTTCATCATTCAGACTTCAAAGCATTCCCTGGTGCCTTTTGGAGACCTGTCATTTTCAACTTTATTTTAGACAAAAGGGACATTTGGTGACCTTTTCACAGGCAACAGGCCATTACCTGAGCACCTTCTTCATATCCCTGCACTGCTGCCACCTTCTCTTTCTTGGGAACAGGCTCTTCCTGCCTGAGCCTTCTCACCCCTGCAGATAGGGAGTCCTCCTGCCTCCATTCCTATAGGCAGGTCCCAGGTCCTTGGGGAGACACATGCTCATTGGCTGTGTATGGTGACTTGGATGATCAGCTCAGTGGAGTTTGTGTCATAGGCAGCATAAAATGGCCTGGCAGGGTTTCTTTTCTGTGCTCACAGTGAACTCTGAACTTACCCACAAACCTCTCTGCTCAAGTCAACTTGGAGTTTCCAAGTGAAGAAGAGCAAGCCACTTCTTCTAGGACCAGGACCCTCCCTTTCCCTCTAGGCAGTGTGCATTCTGTCCCCTGCCCACCCACTTCATGCAGGGGGTGCTCCAGGGGCTGAGTCTGGAGGCTGGCTTCACGCAAAGCAACCCCCACCCCTCAAATACTTGGGGTCTCATGTGACTGATGGAATAGGTGGTGCTGCTGCTGCTGCCAGGACCAGGACTTGGGAACACCTACCAGGAGCCCCCATTTGGACAAACAAATGGTTCTGTGTCCACTGGGAAGAGGCCTTGAAACCTGCTGCCCCTGGCTCGCAGTGTAGTGGAGTCCATGGCTTGATAAAGATGTCAGAGGCAAGCTTATCAAACTTGTAGACGACGTGGGTCATTAGGGAGAGCTGACGTGCTGAAGGACAGAATCACCACTGCACACCTCACAGCTACAGAGCCTGCAGGAGCCAGGAGATGGCAAGTGATGGGTGCAAACATAGGGGCCCCTGGGAGGCACAAGGTCCATCACACAGGAGCTGAATGCGGAAGCCTGGCTCAGCAGGGTGTGTGTGGCATGATGGGCTGGCTGTGAGCTTGCAGTGTGTGGAACGCAGCCTGCTGTGCATGGCCAGCCAGGTGTAAGGAAGGGTCACTGCTTCATGAGAATGTTATCAAAGTGCAGTGTTAAATTTTGACCTGAGTGGAGATAGACAACTGGCTTTGGATGTCTAAATGGTCAGTGCACTGAAGAGAGTGCCGAAGGGTTTCTGGGTGGGGATGGACCAGAGAAAGGCTGCTGGGAGCTCCAAAAGGAAAGTAAGATCAGGGGGGGCTGAAGTTCTAAAGAGGTAGATTGGGGTTAAAAGATAAAACTTCATGAAGGTCAAGATTTGTGACATGAAGAATCCACCCTGGCAGTGATGAGCTCTGGTTGTGGGTTAGATTTGAAGTATCCCTCATATGCACACTTGTTGAAGGCTTGGTCTCCCCATGAATGTTCAGATGTGAGGCTTTGGCTTAACTGAATCATCATGCTTTGGTCCTGGTCAGTCAGTGATGAATCCATTGGTGGGTTATTCACAGTTGGACAGAGCATTGGGAGGTGGTAAATGCCATGGAAGGAGGGACCTGATGGGAGGAAGTGGGTCACTGACCATTTCCTGTCTCTCTCTGCTTCCTGGCCTCCATAAGTTGAGTAGCCATCTGCCACATGCTTCCCACCGAGCCGTTCTGCCTCACCTTTAACCCAGAAAGCAATAGAGTTGGGTGTCACCAAACCCGTGAGCCCAAATAAGTCTTCCTTCCTCACATTATCCATCTCAGGTATCTGTCACAGCAACAAAAACACTGACCTAGCTCCACCTGCTTGGAGGTCAGACAGCACTCAGGTTTCTCAGACCTTCCATGCCCCTGGAGGCATCGTGCTTCCTAAGCCTTATTTAAGAAATGTCTCAGGGCTGGAGAGATTGCTTAGTGGTTAAGGCACTTGCCTTTTTGAAGCCTAAGGACCCAGGTTCGATTTCCCCAGAACCCATGTTAAGCCAGATGAACATGGTGGCACACGCATCTGGAGTTTGTGTGCAGTGGCTGGAGGCCCTGGTGTGCCCATTCTCTCCTTCCCTCCCTCTCTATCTCTATATATATCATAAATAATTTTTTTTTAAAAAAAGAAATGTCTCATCCTCATCTCCTCCCTCAGAAATTCAGATTTAGTTGACACCTTGCCTAGGGTGGCCTTAGAGACCAGTGAGCAGGAAGGGCTCTCAGAGCAGGCCTTGACCACTGCATTTTGCTCAAGCAGCTTCTCTCACTGTCTCCTTCCACCCACTGTGCTGATGGCCATGAACATGGCTCAGAGGGCAGCAGAGCCACTGTTGTAGTCCATCCTTGGAATGGATGGGTGCAGACAGACCTTGCAGCACACTCAGGCTCAGCAGTACTGTCCCTATCTGTCTGTCTCAGCCTAGTATTGGCTGGCATGAGTTGACCATCACTACTTATCTCTCAGAAGCCATCTGAAATAACCAGTCAGGGCCCCCGGCTGCTGGCATTCCAGGACATTCTATGCCAATGTGCACCTTGGACCTGAATGCCCTGTAACCTGTAATTGCAGTGGCTAAGCTCTGTCCCCTCCATCTTGTGGGCCTGAAATATTGGGCTATGCACATTATAGTCCCAAAGGAGAAATTGCATCCCACAGTCCCCAGGCTATGGGTACATGAGCCTGCCCTGTGACCCTTCACAGGCACCCTTCCTCCTGAGGAGAGAGTATCAGCATTGCACTCAAAGCCCATTTCCCAGGTGTAGACCAACCAGCAGCTTCCCCTTAAGTTGCCTGCCAGGAGCCACTTCCGGTGTCAGCTGGCCAAGTGTCTTCCTGTGGCCTGGCGCTGCTCCATGTCCTAGTGAGCTGGTGATTTGTCAGCTTCCAGCCAGTCACAAGTTCTAAAGTAGGTTTCTTAGTGACAGACATAATTGTACTTAACTTTTTACACCACTGTTATCAGCCTGTGACATATTCTGGGAATGGGGTATTTCAATTGCAGATGATCTGTCACATGCCCTTAGTCTTCCTCTCAGGGACACTGAGATGCAGTCACAACTTTTGCATGTCAGTGTCAGGTTGTGAGAGCATAGATCCTTGCTGACCTCAAAAAAATGGTTCCATCATTCTGATCCCAGGGCTGTCATCTAAAAGGTTAATGGCCCTTTCTTCAGGAGAGAGAAAATCACACTGTGGTGATCTAGAATTCAGCCCATGCCACCCACACTCATCCTCATCATATCCTTTGTCACAACCTACCAACCATACTCCTTCCATCCTGTCTCCTTGATCCTGCCTCCCTCCTGAACCTGGCCACCAGCTCTGCCACCTCAGCCTGGTGGGGTGGGGGGAGGAATGGAGCCTCGAGTCACTAGCTAGAGTCCCCTTGTCTGTGCTGATAGTCTCAAATTCTCAGGCTTCCTCCTGCCAGTTTTCAGTTACGTGATGATCTTTGTATCACAGATATCTGTCACCTGACCTGTTGAGGCAGGACTAGAACAAGAGGCCCACAGTGCTCAGGCTGTGGTGAGGCACATCTTCCTGCAGCAGTGTGCATGGAGGGTGGTGCTGGAGGCCATTGCCTGTGAGAGCACCCAGCAGCTTCTCCTTGGGCTGAATGGGAAGGCTCAGCCTGAAGGGTTGGAGTGGGGCAGAAGCTGTCATTTCCAGAAGTGTGTGCCATGCCTCCAGGCCAGGGTAGAAGGGCTGACCCCAAGGGTTTTTGCCTTCCTGCTAGTAGTGAGCACATTGTAGCATGACCTGAGCTGGCCTTCCATAGTGACCAGACAATTAGAGGGTGGGAGACAGTCTGCCCTAGTCTCGTCAAAGGAAGGCTTGAGGCGCCACAACGGTACAGATAGTTCAATGTCCTTTTCCTTCATGTGAAAGCCATGTTTTGTTTGCTCGTTTGATGATGGGACACATTTTTATTCCTTTCTTTCATGTGATACTCTTAAAGCAAAGACTGCCATGCAGAATTTTTTTGCTCAGGGAGCACAAACTTTCATGCTGTGATTTGAATGGTCTCTACCTGTGAGGTGCACCTTCCAGCACTGTTTGGAGAAAACTAGCAGCTGCTTGTTTCTGAGAAGAGTCCCATGGAGGCATAGGAACTGAGCCCCAGAGCTGGGGTCAAGTTTGAGCTGCCGGGGTGTAGGCATGGTCCCATGGAGTTAGGCTGAACTCTGGTGTGCTTTTGCAAGCCCCGCCCCTCTGCAGCCTCATCTAGCAAGCATGGACCACCTCCTCTCCTTTGTCCATGCATGCTTCTCATTCAGGCTTCTGACTGAGGCTTCCAGCCATAGCAACAAGGATCTTCATGGTCACTTTTTCTCCTTTAAGGCCCCAGAGAAGACTGGTCAAATAGACATATAGCACAGTCTTGGGTCGCTATGTTGAAGCCTCGAAAGTGTTTTCAGCCACATATAGAAAGTGGTCAGGGAGAAACATGTTGGCCCCAGGATGGTTGGAACCTCTAAGTCCCAGGTCCCTGGCACATAGGAATTAATTTCAGAAAACATGAGTTGACCATATAGAGTGAGGTGATGCAGACACACTGTTTATTTGCCCACCTCTCCTCCCACCTGTTCTTCGGTCCATCCAGCCAGCAGAGACCTGCACAGTAGTGACAGGTTGCCCAGCCCTGCCCCAGTGACTTCACTAACAGTAACTCTTCCATCCTAACAGTGGCTGCAGGAGACAGGTTATGCTGTCTGTCTCATTCTAAGTGTGGGAAGCTGATATTAGAGGTTAAAGTTTCTTCCCAGAGGCCCACAGCTAGTGTCAAAGCCAAGATCTGAAGCCAGAGTCCATCTCCCTTTGGCTGGTAAACCATCCTTATTCCCCACTGCTTATAGTCACAGAGTCACTAGTTGTCAAGCTTTAATCAGGGGCTGGGCCTATGAAATGCAGCTCCCTTGCCAGGTGCCCAGCTGTCTCCACAGGCAGCTTCTCCAGGCTCCTGGCTAGCACCCCAGGGTAGGGATTTCCCAAAAGCCACCTGGGTGGAACTCAGCCCCCAGATGTCCCCTGGCTGGATACAATCTTCAATCACACCCTTGGAGGAAAAGGAAGAGACAAAGGAGGTGGAAATAAAGGAAGGGGGAAGAGGAGAGGGTGATGTGTGAACACTGAAGGGGCCAGTACCCTTGAGCGGGGGATGCTGACCGAGGCAGTACCTGAGGGTTCTTGTGTCACCACCCCCTACATGGCTTCAAGGTTTCTGGAGGGTTTCTGCAGGGCTCCAAGAAGTGTCATTTATTTTGGTGATGATGAGAGTGGTGTGAAAGTGACCTGCCTCAAGGTGCTGGTGAGCAGAGCTGAGCTGCCTCTGAGGCCATACCCAACTTAGTGTTGGTGTCAGGGTAATTTTGAAGGAGAAATTTCATTAGAATGCAGTTTGGTATTGTTAGATATGAATGATGAGCTTAGGCTGAGCAGTACACTTTTTGATATTAATTTTTAATACGGCTTCTTGGGAAGTCGGGGCTTCTATTTAATGAAGAATTGACTATTAGTCAATACAGCTCCCTCCTCTGAGCCGCCTGCCGTGGCTTTCAATCTCGCACCAGATTTTGATGAGGCATTTGCTGCCTGTAAATGTGCTATCGCTATAACTTGGGTGGCACGATGAGTGTCTTGTTTTCCACAGTGGTGGTGACGGTGATGTGTGCTTCTGGGTGGAGGTCGTCCCTAGAAGCGGGCTGTGAATGTGAAGCCCTTCTCTCCTGGGCCCGCTTGGCAGCACGCCCTGGCTCTTTGTGCAGTTGGCTTCTGCTCCGGGCTTTAGAGAAAGGCCTTTTTCAGGATTATGAAAATAGTTTTCTGTGTGTCAGAACAGATTTATCAGCTCACTTTAGGGTCGGTTTTGTGAACCCGACCATTTAGAGGAGGATATTTTACCTTTTATCAGAGTGGAAGCTGACAGTCTATTTGCAGGTAGCGCTATGGAATATTTCACCTGGGTCTCTCAGTGTAAATCTAGCCGCCAAATAAAGTAAAAATGAGCACTGCACCAGCACTATTTTCCAAGATTTCACTCCCACTCCCTGAACGCACACACTAGGCTGCTCTATTTCAAGGCAGGGTTTCAATTATTAATTTGGATATTTAATAAAATCCTTTGCCTGCAGTAACTTTCAAAAGGTCTTCTGAGTTTATTTGGTTTTTTTTTTTTTTTTTTTTTTTTTTTTTTTTTGCCCATGGGTAGGGTACAAGTCAATTCACACATACTTCTTGAACACAGATGTTTGGTTTCCAGTTGAATAATAATAATAATTAGAATAGATACAGTTATCATCATCATTATTTCAGCTACAATGTTCTGAGCATCTTGTGCAAGGCATTGTGTAAATACTTGAGGTATGTGCATTTATATGGTGTGGCACACACAGGCAAACACACAGCTTTAATATTTTAACCATGCTGCAAGGTGAGTGAGTGTGCTCACTCACCTCACAGAGAAGGTTGACCTTGGAGAGCATATAACTTACCCAAGGGCAAAGGGTTAGGATTGGCAAGAGCCAGAGCCCCCACACAACCACATCCTGCCTACCTGTAAAGAGCCTTAGAGCTTCCTGATATTTCAGACCCCTGCCTCAGTGTCTGCTAGCACCAGACCAACAGCAACTGTTCAGCCCATGGCCCACACCCCACCACCTCCTTAGCCAGGGCTTTATTGCACTAGCCAAGTTATTTTCCAAGATCTCAAGAAGGAATGAGCCCAAGAAGGAGAGTGTTGCCTGGGGTTCTGGGGAGGGGGTTGCTGCTTCCAGTGTAGACTGCTCTCTGCCTGCCCTGGACTCACACATGCAGCCCTTTATGAAGCTGAGTTTGGCAGCCCCTTGCTCTTGAAATTTGGAAAGGCGGATATTTTAGCAAGCTGGAAGAAGATGAAAAGCTAGTGGTGCCCATATGTTCCTGGTTTTTAGAAGTAAGGTCAGCAAGGTTTAGAGACTCTTAAATATTTCAGTTTATAAGATTAGACTCCATCATCTGGGATGGAAGGGTGGTGCCCCAGGCCCAGGCTTGGCTTTATTCTTCATTTCTTTCATATGGGAGGTAGGTGTTTTGGCATCACAGGGTTCAAGTATAATAAAACTTAAGTGCAGTGAATAAATACACTGATATGGAGTACTGCTGCAACTCTGAGAGCTAACTTCCTATTTTGTTTTATATTTTAAAAGTGATTAGTGACTTGAAAAGTAGCAGATTGGTACAATGGTTGTAATCAAAGCAACAGAAAACTCCCAGGTTTTAAAGGAGTAGGTAATCTTTGGCGTTTCTGTAAGGAAGTGTTTTCTCCAGCCATTTAACTCTTCCTGGCAGAGGTTTGATGTGCATCCTGCAGTCTACTAGAATAGTTGGAAATCAACTCCAGTGGGCCTTTCCAGATCTGACATTTTCTCTGGATGAATGAATGAATGATTGAGGTACTAGTTGCTTTTCCCTTCCAAGTACAGACCAGGCCATAGACTACTTAGCTGCTCAGAGCAGCACCTCCAGGGTGTCGTGGCCATAGACCTTGTTTCTCTTGGTTCTCAGATACTTACAGTGGCCCAGGTTTTACATGGCTCCCCAGATTTCATCCCTCAGCATAGTGTACCAAGCACACTTTCAGTGTTATCCACTGAAGGTGAGTTACCAAATGAAATGCTATGAAAATAACTGGTCCCAACTCATGCAGTGGCCCAATGCACAGAGCCAGAGCAGGTAGACCCTACCTTCTTCCCACCCAGAACCAGTGGGAATCCTGTGTGTTTGCTGGCATGTTCTGTAATGTTCAGCAAAACATGTTCACTCTTCATACCTCTCGGATTCTAAATTTCAGAAGTAATTTGTCACTTTAGAAGAGAGTGTCATTAATAACCATTATTTACAACTGTCGAGTCTTCCTTGGTGTGTGTGAGTGTCTGAGTTAAGCATCCAAAAAATTGGCCTTGTTGGTGGCAAACAGTACCTCCAGCCTGACAGATTGAGCCCACCCCACCCTTGGCCCTACTCACCCGCCAGTTGTCCCATGTCTGCCTTTAATCACCATGAGGGTGGCAACATAGACTGACTGAACACAGCCTCCTGGAATTCATTAGTATTATTGCCAAAGACCATGTTGTAAATTGAGTTTTTTTAAAACTGTTTGGAAAAAAATTCTACTTAACTATTTCACTTTATTGCACTTTAAGAAAGAAAAGAAAGATTTGAAACAGAGGAGTTCAAAAACCCAGGCTTCAGATCTCACTGGGCGTGGACCCCAAGCAGTTAATGTAAATGCAGCTGAGATGGCATCTGGCCACTCTGGGCCTGGTCAGGGGGCAAGAAGCACCCCTAAATCTTCCAATAGATGGCAGTTAAGAAACAGAATTGTCACTCAATGCATGTTAAGGCGCGTTGTTATCCTTAACATTAAAATCCCACTAAAGTACTAATAATTACTGTTAATATCTTCCCATAGAAACTTCCAGTAAAGGAGCAATAGTAGAAACAGTATTTAAGGGAGAGCTGCCGGCATGATAAGAATGCAAATAAGTGTTATTAGCCTAATGATTTCGCCGTCGCCATGGTGGTGCAGCAGCAGTGTTGTGAATATGTCATCCGGCACCCGTGAATTTGGAAAGTGTGTCAAAACACAACTTCAATTAGTTTGCTCTAATTATGGCTCTAGAGAGTTTGTAACTACATCACTCCTCATTAAAAGAGATTTTCTTATATGGATTAATGTAATATACAAAGGAAAGTTTCAAAGTTGCCGATGCCATTTGCTCCCATCACAAGCAAGCTGGGAGTGGAGCCTGATCCAAGGTCCTGCTGTGGCCTGCCTGAGGTAGGGGTCCCCCTGTGTGTGGCTGCAGTGAGAAGGGGCCATGATGGGCCAGGCAGTGTGGGGTAGCTCTTTCCTTCTGCCCCATAGCCTGCCTCCTGTTAGAAGTAGCCATTGCACGTAGAGCCAAGCAGACCTCCAAAAGAGGCTAACAGAGCCCATTTGACTCTGTTGAGAGACCATTGCCACCGTGACTCTGTTAGAACCCCTGCTTCTTAACACCCAGTGAAGCTCAGCACGACCAGCCCAGGTACAGTTAGTCACACAATGACATTTCCTCGAGCTTTGCTGTCCCTCACCCTCCTGAGTAGCTGGCCCCAGTTCGAGCAGCATGGTGGTACATTTCGATTCCAAGAGTTAAACTGTAGAATGCCAGCCAAAGAGGCCTGGGGTTTGTGCTTTCTCCAGTAGCACTCGCACAATACAGAATGTCTGAAATACAGCTTTCGGTGTTTTTGGTGAACTGTGTGTATAGGACCGAGTAACTTGGCCACCTTGGGTGGGTCACAGTGCTCCACAAGCTTCGATTTCACTTTCTCTAAGATAGGGGTAAAGGTACTGCCTTGCAAGGTGATGGGAGAATTACATTGGGGCATAGAAGGTGCTGCAGCTGATGCTCTGTGGGCACCCAGAGTGTCAGCTTCTTTCTGTGTCAGGCTCATCTCAGAATTGAGATTGTGCAAGAGTTGTTCTCTCCAGCCCCTTTCTTGAGCCAAGCCATTTTGTGTCCCCTTTCCGGTGCAGCCATAGCTTGTGGCCAGCACACCCATTCTGGGAGCCAGAGCAGAGCAGGCATCCTCCCTGCAGAGCTGGGGCAGGGAGCAGCTGGGAAGGGGTTAAGGTAGTAATTGTGTAAGTCTTCCAGGCTTTCTCCTAGTTCTGTGATAATTTGATGAAGAACTTCACCCTAATTAAATATTCAAATTAGGACTAAGTGTCAATATGGCTTCCCATAGCCTGGAATGATGATTAATTGTATTCAAAACTCCAGTGGCCCACCGTAATCTAGACCAAACCGTTGTTCTTGATTATTTCTCTACCACACTTGCCATGTTTCTGTTTTAAGATTTAAACTAGTAATTGATTTGCCATATGCTGTCGAGCTGCACACACTTTAAAGCTGTGCGTTTAGGAACTTGGGGAGTTTGGAGTTGTGATTGCCTTACTCTTCCTGTGACAGCTTTTTTTCGTTCTTTATTTTTTTTTTCCTTGTCCAGTGCAGAGTGATT
Organism: Orientallactaga sibirica; assembly: GCA_036365145.1. Taxonomy (NCBI): domain Eukaryota; kingdom Metazoa; phylum Chordata; class Mammalia; order Rodentia; family Dipodidae; genus Orientallactaga; species Orientallactaga sibirica. The sequence goes on along the minus strand of JAEOAD010000034.1, from coordinate 7,914,307 downwards.
TTGTGGGAGGGGCCGGGCCATGAGGGAAACTCATTATATAGTCAGGTTGGCAGGCTGAAATCATATCGATCAAGGCAAATGGGAGCTCAAATGGATGCAAACAGGTCTGCATTTGTGTTCAGTTTTTGCTTTGCATTTTCTCAGTGAGGCAGCATGACATAGTAGAAAGAACAGTCCTTCGAACCATACCTCAGCCCATTTCTTCAGCAGTGTGATCTCATGCAAGTTCCTTAACCTCTTTGAGCCATTCCCCCCCCCCCCCGCGCTGCAGAATACTGCTCTCCTGGGTGGGTTGCTTAGGTGAGAGATGCCTGTGAAGGCTGACGCATGATGGGAACTGTCCTGGTTGCAGGTGCTTGCAGGAACAAAGCCTTCAGCACTTGCACTCACTGAAAGCCCCTCCTGACTTGTGTCAGAACCTTGGTCCTCCATTGCTTAGATTTCACTGTGTGACATCTTTTTTTTTTCATCTTTTTATTTTACTTGTTTTATGTGTATGTAGTATATGAGTGTGTATGGCATTTGCATGTGTGTGTGCATATGCACATACCCCATGAACACACATGCAGAGGCCAGAGGAGAACATGGGGTGTTCTCTATCACTGTCCACCTTATTTCATTGCGACAGTCTGGAACCTGCCAAATTTTGGTCAGATTGACCAGTGAACCCCAGCAATTCTCCCATCTCCACCTCATTCAGCACTGGGGTTACAGGTATGTGTTACCACACCAGGTTTCTTATGTTGGCGCTGGGTATCAAACTCAGGTCCTCATGCTTGTGCAGGAAGCACTCTTTTGTTACCCGCTGAGCCATCTCTTGACACATTAATTGCTATTTCATTGCTTGGGCCATTTCTTCCCCTCCACATGCTTTCCACTTCATAGTTGGGACCACACAGAAGATTCTCAACAGATATTGGCTGTGTGTCATCAGCCTCCATTGTTTTATAATTGACACCTGAAACCTTATACTCCTTCAGTGCCTGTCTTACAATTCTAGAGCTTTTTGCTTCGTGACATAGATTTATGTCTGTATGTTTCAGTTTGCTTGTAGACAAATTCCCGCAGGGAAAATCTGATTCACACTGGCTTTTTTTCAGCTCTCAGTGCCAAACACAGTGCAATGTTTAGTAGGAACTCGGTTAGAAAGGAATGGGTAGGTCAGTGGCCATGTGCTAATAGTAGCAGCCTGCGTGCGTCTGATACCCAGGGTTCATCTCTCCTTGGATGGCGTCATGATCACCTGGAATATTGGGGTCAGGGTCAGGCCTGAGTGTAGAGAGCTTACAAGACAAGGAGGAAGCAGATCCACTTGGGGTTTGACAAAACCTCACTTGCCTTCACTGGTGTCAACTATAAGACAAAACAAAAGTGTCACATCAGACTGCAGAGATGGTAGTGGTGGCTCCTTCCTGAGATGGCCTCCCAGTGTCAGGGAGCAAAGAAAACTACAAGTGGAAGTATTACTGTAGAACCAATAGTCATTAAAACAAGTGCCCTTCTGTTTCCACAGGACCAAGTTACAAGGAAAAGCCCAGTGTCTTCTCACTTCCTTGGGTCTCCCCAGGTCTGGTAGGCGCTCAGCCCCTGTGTGGGCACACAGGAGACCCTGGAGCAGAAGCCAAGCTGGGAAGAGTTGGAGGAGGGTGTGCATGCTGTTCAGGTCCTCTCAGCTCAGAATGATTCATTTTAATTACCTTCAGGGCAAGCCAACACCTGAGCATATGGTCCTTAAGAAATAAGGTTCCCCAAACTGTTGGTGAGTGTGGGCGGTGGCCAGGGACCTCTTTCTGACACTGTTGACCAGCTTGGAGCATGGATGCACTAGAAGGTGCTTATTAAAGTGCCAGCAGGTGCAGTGAAGGTCCCCGTCCCTGTGACTCTCTCACCCTGCCTGTACCAGGTGTTTTATAAGCGCCTTTTTCTTCGTGGAGTGGCATTCATTAAGCACGTCCTCACACCTGGCACTGAAGCTGTGCCTCACAGATGACTTCTTCCCAGCGCTGTTTTGTGGGAATAGAAGTGAGTTCATTCAGCCATTTGCTGCTTCCCCTTCCCACTTCTACGTGGTTACTGTTGCTTTTGCACTTTCTTCCACCCTCCCTGTCCCCCACTTTGCTTCATGCCTTGCCCCGGTCATGTCCACTGCCTTTTTGCAGTGATTACTGTGTCGGAGGTGGAGAAAGCTCTCCTCTGCACCATCACTTTTATAGCTCTGCCCTGGGGTCAGCAAGAATCCTCCTATTGTCTTTGCCATCTTTCTCATCAAAAGGGATGCAGTTTCTTACTGAAAACATGGACAAGGAAAGCGAGGGGCAAGGACTGGTGGCTAGACTGCACTCTCCCCTGCACAACTGTTTCAGTCAGCCCCACACACATGCCTGGGAGCTCAGGAGCTGCATAGCCTCAAGGCCCATTGGCACCATGCCATACACACATGTGCAATCATGGAAGTAGACTGTCCTATGGAACTGTTGTGACATGTCATTCTGGAGCGGGGTTTGCCTGGGTGGTACTTCCTTTGCCTAACATCCATGACACTGAAGAGCAGCATCAAGCTCATTCTCTCCGCTTGCCCTGTCTCATCTACATTCCTGTGAACATCCCATACTGTTAGACTAATTTTTTTATTATTTAAGAGAGACCAGCATCCTCTCAGCCACCAGACGTGTGCGCCCCCTTGTGGGCAAGTGCGGCATTGCACCCTTGCATCACTTCTTGCAACTGGCTAAACGTGGGACCTGGAGATCAAATGGGTGTTCTTAGGCTTGGCAGGCAGGCGCCTTAACCGCTAGGCCATCTCTCCAGCCCTATTTTTTTAAGAGAGAGAATTGGCGTGCCAGGGCCTCAGCCACTGATATCAAACTCCAGACACTTGCTCCACCTAATAGGCATGTGCAACTTTGTGCTTGCCTGCACCTTTGTGCATGGGTCCTTAGGCTTCACAGGCAAGTGCCTTAACCACTAAGCCATTTCTCCAGCCCCTGTTAGACTTCTTTGAGAGAGTCGTCAAGACAGGCTAATGCTATAACAAACACTACCCCAAGATGTGCTTCCCATCAGCTGAGGGCTCACCTCACACATGGTCCTGTACCCCAGTTCCTCACTCAGCATCCCATTATAAGCTCCTCCTAGTCCTCACACCCACCCCCCTCCACTGCCCTAACCACAGTCCTATGTCTGCATAATCATCTGTGTTGTCATGTTAGGTTCACCATCTTAGGTTTTGGTATGGCTTCATAGTGAAGAATATGGAGCTCGTTATTTGCCCGTCAGCCCAGATCCAAGCTCAGCCACCTCTGTGCACATCCAGCTGAGCCTAGCAGCTGAGGCACGTCTCTCAGGCACATCTGTGGGCTGCAGTGACCTCAGCACCTAGCTGCTGAGTGGGTCGAAGAAATAATGCTTTGCAGGGAAGACTCAGTGACAATGTCAGCTAGTGTTTTCCCTGCTAAATAGAGCATGTTGCACATTCCAGGTTGCTTCCACAGCTTTCAAAAAAAGCATAAGCCAGTTCTTTTGTTCCATTTGCTTTCCCATTCTAAAGTTAAAATTTTGAATCATTGTTTCGGTTTTCTGAGCTAGAATTTCATTATGTTGCCCAGGCTGGCTGCCATCCTCAGCCTCCCCAGTAGCTGGGGCTACAGGTGGATGTCACCACATCTAGCTTGGACGTGGGGGGTATGTATGCATGTCTGTATATGTGGCCCCACAGGTGCACATACACAGGTGTGGGCTTGTATGTATAGGCCAGAGGTTGATGTTGGGTATCTGCCCCACTCTGCATCTTATTTATTGACAAAGGATTTCTCACTAACCCCAGAGCTCACTTATCTGGCTAGTCCAGCTAGCCAACTTGCCCTGAGTTATCCCTGTCTTCCAAGCACAGGAATTATAGATGTGTGCTACCATGATCATAGGTTCTAGGGATCTGAATGCAGATCTTCATGCTTCATGCAAGCACTTGACTGACTAAGCCATCTCCCAGCCCCTTCCCTTCTGTTGTGCTTTTTTGTTTGTTTGTTTGTTTGTTTGGACTTGTTTTAATTTATTTTAGAGAAAGAGAAAGAGGTAGTAATGACCTTAGGTTGTTGTCTTAAACTTGAAGATGTAAAAAAAAAAAAAAACCAAAAAAAAAAAAACTTGTGGATCACAACGTTTTCATCTTCAAGGTAACTTTGTTGTCTTCAGGCACTTGTGTGACAGGAAAAATCTGAGGTTCTCATCAGTCTTTTCCAGGATGTACCACCCGAGATCTATGCAGTGCTTCTTCTGGAATGCCATGAACTCCAAGCTCTTTGCTATCCAGGACTTTCTTTTTTATCAGGAGAATGTGTTCAGCTTTTCTGGAGTATGCTCAGTGTATCATCAGCTGCACACACTTTGAGTAACAGTTTGATGTGTTTCAACATGTGTGCACTCATGAATCACAAACATCCAAGTTATGAGTGTGCCACTGTACATCCTTTGTGAGTCTCTAGACTGCGTCCTTCCATCTTTGGGCAGCCATCAGGCTGCTTCCTAGCTCCATGAATTAGTTTGCATTTTCTAAAATATTCTAGAAACACAACTATGTCATACATGCTCTTTTTTACCCTGTTTCACTCAGCCCCTGTATATGTCCTGAGCATAGTCAGATGTGTACTTACAAATATTTTCTCCAGGTTTGTCATTCGTCTTTTTATTTTTGTAACAGCATCATTTTAAAAGCAAGATCTTTAAATGTTGAAACCTAATGTATGGAATGTCTTTCTTATATAGTTTACACTATTTTAATTTGATTTTTGTTTTCAAGACAAGGTCTTACACTGGAGCCCAGGCTACCCTGGAACTCATGGTGATCCTTCTGCTTCAACCTCCCAAGCAATAGGATTATAAATGTAAACCATCACACAGCTGTTGTGCTTTTTAATGTCTCATTTAAGAAAAAGCCAAGAGCCAGACATGGTGACACACACCTTTAATCCCAGAACTCACTTGGGAAGCAGAGGTAGGATTGCTTGAGTTTGAGGCTAGCCTGGGACTACAGAGTCTATTCCAGGTCAGCCTGGGCTAGAGCAAGACCCTACCTCAAAAAAAAAAAAAAATCCAAAAAAGAAAGAAAGAAAAAGCCAAGAAATGTCTCAGTATTTTAAAAAGTATTGTGACCTTCTGTCCCCTTGAAAGTTTAAAGAACCCACAAGTGTTCAGAGAGAACACACTGGAATCTTTTGTCCCAGAAGGTGGCTTTAATATGATTTTCAGCCCTAGGAAAGTAAAAGGAATGTGCATGTGCACATGCATGCATGTGTTTGTATGTTTGTGTGCATGTGTGTATGTGTATATATGTAGAGAATGCAAGATAAAAATAACACCTATTGGGCTAGGGAGATGGCTTAGTGGTTAAGGTGCGTGCTTGCAAGGCCAAAGGACCCAGGTTCAATTCCCCAGGACCTATGTAAGCCAGATGCACAAGGTAGCACATGCATCTGGAGTTTATTTGCAGTGGCTAGAGTCCCTGGCACACTCATATTCTCTCTCTCTCTCTCTCTCTCTCTCTCTCTTTTTTCTCCTCTCTCTCAAATAAATAAATAAAATTAAAAAAGAAAACACCTGTCTACAGCTGCAGGTCATTCCACCTTCCTTGTATTGTTCCCTTACCACTCGCCTTTGATAGTTCGAGAGGAGGCTCCACTGCTGCCTGGCAAGGCCGTCTTCATTATATGTGGCCACTGGGTTCACAAGATTAATGGTAACATTTTAAAAATTCACACAGACCTGGAATCAGCAGTAGAAAATACAGATTTAAATTAGCAAGAAAAAAGCAGAATCCCATCAAAGGAAATAAATCGTGCTGGCAACTATTGTCATGTAATAAAATGTCTTCTGTAACTGAAGGGCTTTTGTACGGGGCTGTCTGCAGCTTAGTGGCCATGTTAATTGAATAAGGTGCCTCACACTGACTTGGGGGCAAGAATGAAATTTCCTCCAGCATCCATTTAGCAGGAGCTGTTGTTGGCAGCAGGCACAATGCTCATCTGTTTGTTACAGAACCTCCCAGCCCTCCTGCACAGATGTGACAGCCACCCAAAGCACTAGCAAGGCCCAGCCTGGCAGGTGCACCCTGTCTCTTGTGGGCAGGTCCTACCAGAGGCCAGGGAGGAAAGCCAGGTGAAGGTTCTCTAGGGCTTAGGAGCAGCTTCAGTTCCAGCTCTTCAGGCAGCAAACAGATCTTGGAGTTGAGTGGCAGAAGTCATTGGCCACTGATGACCCCCAAGAATCCAGAGACGAAGCAAGTCTTCCTTGCTAGTGCCTATCACAAGGTACAGGTAGTCTACTGTGTCTGCCTGTGGAGCAGTGTCTATAGGCCCACGCTTGTGACCCCACTGAAACTGCAGGCACCAACAACAGCTGCTTCCTATGACTTCTCCATGTTGTTTGACATGTTATAGCCCCTGGCTTGGCTGCAAAAAAAAGTTAAGTGTTTGGGTCTGCCCTGTGGAGTCCTGTTACTCCCTCCTCTCCCATTGCAGGGCATAGTTGGGAATCACCATGGCATGTAGGTTCAGCCAGAGCCTTGGGTTGGCCAGTTCCAATTCCAAGTGGGGAAATCAGATTTTCCTCTTTCTAACCAGGCTATGGACAGTAGTGTGGTCTATTTACTAATCTACTAAAATGTTTAACTATTCCCACACACTGTTGGGTTGTAATTCTTTAACCAGCCCTCTATTGTTTGATATCTCACTGGTTTTTTTTAATATTTTATTTATTCATTTATTTAAGAGAGAGAGATACAGAGAGAAAGAGGCAGATAGAGAGAGAATAGGTGCACCAGGGCCTCCAGCCACTGCAAACGAACTCCAGATGCATGCACCCCCTTGTGCATCTGGCTTACGTGGGTACTGGGGAAGCGAGCTTTGAACTGGGCTCCTTAGGCTTCACAGGCAAACACTTAACCACTAAGCCATCTCTCCAGCCCTTTCACTGGCTTTATAAACAGTGCCATAAGGAATGTATTTATTGTTTTAAATTAGAAGCTGTTGCATTTTTCAAACCACTAACCAGCCAAGTCCTGGGATGAGGAGGAGGAGGCAAGTGGGAAACCTTGCTAGAAGATTCCCAAAATTATCTCTAACTAAAAGTCAGCATCAAATTCATTCATTCGTTCACCAAGCACTAGATAATCTTACAGGATTGGCCCCAGTGTGAAAGTGTTGCTGTGCTAGTCTGAGCACTGAGGGTGTTGGAGAGAGAAAAGATGATGGAGAGCAGGTTCTGCTTTGTAGAAAGGGAGGGCTGCACCCCACCGCAAGGTGGGACATTGTGCAAGAGTGGCTGGAAGAGAGAGGTGGTCAGGGCAGGCTTCTCTGAGGGGAGACAGGCTCTGGAGAACTGGGAGAAGAATGTTTGAGGTAGAGGGTACGTGTGCAGAGGCCCTGGGATCCAGAGAACCAAAAGGATAGAGGGTCAAAGAGCTGTAGCTGAGATTGGTGGACGTGAGCATAGACAGAGGTGGGCCAAACTGGTAGAATCTCCCATCCGGGGGATGGTTTCTATTTAATGCAGAGGGAAGGCCCCAGTGGGTTTTCTCAATGGTCCTGTACTCAGCTCAGGAGCAGGACTGAAGAATGATGCCAGGGTGGGAGATGGCAAGAATCAAATGGAATCCAAGTTAAAACACTGGCATATGCTCACCACACGCCTGGTCATGTGCCATCTGCCCTTCCCGAATCATGACCCATGTGTACTGGGAGGTGATATGCCTCTGCCACAGGCCACCTACCTCCAAAGTATTGACCACCAGACCCTTGAAGACAGTGCCTTGATCACAGCTACAGTTGTGCAGTCCTGGGTGTGTTGGGCTACTGGCATGGTCAGTGTACAAACACATCACCCATCAGGGTCACCAGACCAGTGAGTGACAGGAATGTGGAAGCCCTGGCATCACTGGCTTCAGAAGCACAGGATAGACATTGCAAGCCCTGTCTGAGTGTCCACTCTCCATCCTGACAGTCAAGGTGGTGTGGCAAGCTAGCTTTCAGTGGTGATAATTGTTACTGCCTCCAGAACTTGCGGACTGGCACTGTTTCCCATTCCCAGACTTCTTACCGACTGCTGCTGAGGGCTCTGGTTTCCTCTTCGGCGAGGTCAGAGTCATTCCTTCTGTCTGAGCAGCCTGTGGAAAGGACTAGGCTGGCGGCAGATGTGAGAGCTCCTGGCCTATACTTGGTGCTGGGAATAGAACCTCACGTTGCTCCATGCATAGCTCACTCCTCTTGCGCCTGTTGCTTTCAGGCCAACCTAATGCCAAATCATGCCTGGGCCACTCCTGTGACAGGTGACTTCTCTGTCCTGCTTAGCACCATTGATGTGACTCCTCAGCCTTCTGTCCCTGCTTCTTCTGTCTAGGAAGAGTGGAAGCAAAAGATGATGGGAGTAAGGAGGAGCCTATCCCCCTTTCCCGTAGCTGTCTTGAGTCAAGCCCCTCTACTCTGCTGCTTTCCGAGCCCCACCTGTCCCACTCTTGCATCAGCAACTCCAGCTAAAGTTTTTGGTAACTTGATTTCAATTCAACATGTAGCTTCCCTGAGGCTTCTCCCTTAGAGACACAGGCCAGTGACTCAGCTCTCTTGGTTTCATAGTCCCCATCACCACACATCACTCCTGGTCTGTAAGTGAAACCTTCCTTTCTCTCCCTGTAAGTCCCTGGCTGCTGCCGCTGCTTTCTGCTGATGGCACACCTGTTCCCCCCCATCAAAGGAGAGGTGAGGCACATGAGCGACTTGGAAAATTATACAGAGAAATGAAATAGAGCTAACCCAGAGGCTTTATGGACTAAGCTTGACCCTGGACTTGGTCAACAATGTTCAGTAATTGTCTACCCTAATAGAAATTGTCCTAGAAAGTAGGATACAAAATTGAAGAGATCTGACCCTGCCACTGAGGACGTCACAGTTATGAGAGAGGATGTACAGGCACGCGGTCCTGCCTAGAATACGCCCAGGAAAGGTCTTCCAGCAAGGATAGTTGGATGGGGCCTTGAAGGATGAGGAGGAGATTGGAGAGCAGGTGAGGAAGCATGGTGATTTGAGGAAGAGGGAGGAGCACTGCTAAAGAATCAAGCTGGGGGGCTGGAGGGATGGCTTAGTGGTTAAGGCACTTGCCTGCAAAGCTTAAAGATCCAGGTTCAATTCCTCAGTACCCACTTACCAGCTACACAAGGGGGCACAAACGTCTGGAGTTCGTTTGCAGTAGCAGGAGGCCCTGACATGCATATTCTCTCCCCCCTTCCTCCCTCCCTCCCTCCCTCTTTCCCCAAATAAATGAGTGGAAAAAAAATTTTTTAATCAAGCTGGGTGTCAAGAATACAAGCACTATTCCAGGATTTCAAGGCTCACTCTTCTGGATGAGGGAGAAGCAAGCAGGGAGAGGAAGATGTTGGAAGAGGTGGGCGCCTATTGGAAGCAGGCTGAAAGCAGGGTGTATCTGTGGATAAGGACACCTGGAGTGTCCAAAGCAAGTCTAGAAAACCCAGCTTCAAGGAAAGAGCGGAAAGAGGCTGGATTAGTAACTCTTCTTGTTGCTGTGACCAAATAATGGCCAAGAAGAAATTTGAGGGAGGAAAGATTTATTTTGGCTAATAGTTTGAGGGACTACAGACCATCATGGAGGGAAGTTGTGGCAGCAGGCTGTGCTACTGGGATGCCTCACCTCCTCACACTTGGAACAGGAAGCAGAGTGGAGAGGAACTTTAAGACCTCAAGCCCACCCCAGTGGCCACTTCCTCCAACAAAGCTTCACCTTCTAAATGTTCTACACCTTCCAAAACCGAACCATCAATGGGGACCACATGTTCAAACACATGGGGATCATGTCTCATTCAAACCACAGCACACGCTAAGGCAAGAGAGTTGCAGGCTGCAGTCAGCTAAGGTCAGTGTGATTCCTGGAGAAGTTAACAAGGTTTCTGCCAGGAGTCCTGGTTGGACTTCAGAGCCACTTCAGAGCCAGGTTTCTGGGCTTCTCTAGGACTTACACTCCTCTTTCTGCATCCCCTACGCTGTACACTGTTCCCAAAACTTACAGGTCTGCAGGACCCCATTTTGACAATAATGTATACATCAGCTGTTTTCACAATTTCATGACTTCTCTATCACAGTTTGCCACTATTCCATCCACCCAACATCTCCACTCTTGTTTCCTCACTGTCCCACAGGAAGGTCCTTCAGCTTTTTAATTTGTCAGCTGTGTCTTGTTACATCTCTGCCTAAAACTCTTTAAGATGATGTCCAAGCATGTGCTGGGCCACACCCTGTGGTCTCATGGTCCATGCTGCTCATCCCAGCCTCCTTCTAGATCTTCCCACAGGCCAGAAGTACTGTGGCTCAGAGATACCCACACAGCCTCTGGTTCACAGCCTCCTCTTTGCCACACCTCAGTCTCCCATAGGTCCACAGTTTGCATCCTCAGTCTGCATCCTATGGAACTCTCCCCAGAGTTCCATCTGCCCTGCCTCAAATGACACCGTCTTCCTGATCACACTGTGGATCACGCTCTGAAGCAAGTGTTCATTTAAGTCTGTGGATGTTGCCATGCCCTACCCTACCTCTGCCTGTCCTGCCACAGCTCCCACGGGTCTACATTGATCCTGTTTGACTCCAGAGGCCAGGTTGTCCCTGTGTCCTCCTCTGCCACCATTCAGGTTGGCTTACCTGCCTCAGTTCTGTGAAGGGACCTTCTTCCTGAACCTTACCAGCCCAGGCCTCAAGCCCAGAGGAGGTCACGACAGCACAGCTGCTAGCTAGTCCTTAGGGACCTAGTCTGCACCATGACCAGTAGAACAGAGTTTGGGACCCTCTATTCCAGGGAACAAAACCCAACCCACAGTGCTGTGGCATTGGCATCATTCCATTCTGACCCTGGCCCATCTGTCTAGCTTGGCTTCCCAGGTATACCCCAGCCCACATCAAAATCTTCCCCAACTTCCTGGCTGTGTCTCCCCCTTACTCCCTGAGGAGTCAGCAAGCCTCTCCCCTCTTGTGGATAGCCAGTGCTCCAGGGTTCCCATGTGCATGTATCACTGGCTCCCTGAAGCCTGGATCCGTCTGTGGGTCTGTGGCACAGCTGTCCCCTCACCACTATAGTCCTTGATGTATGCCCTGCTCCTGTGGAGCTCATCCTGGTCCTGCCTGACAGCCCTTCCTCCCAGAAATCCATCCTGGAAGGTCCCGGGTATGTGTGCAGAGGTCATTGTAGTGACTGGTCTGTGTGTGACCCAGTGGCTTTACTTTGGGAAACAGCTGGGTGCTGCCCAATCACAGGCTACTGAGGGTTCCAGGCCAGCCCCAGGCCTTCTGTACCTTCCTATAACACTAGTCTTCCTTTCCATCACTCTCTGAAAGTGGCTATGAAATGCAGCATGAGGCATTTGCTGCACTTATGCCCTGCACTCAGAATGAGCCTTCCTGAACCAAAGGAAGGTGCTTTCCTGAGCAACTATCTGCAGTCTGTCCTGGAGGTAAGGGCACAGGACAGCAGCTCAGAGCTAACCGAGGCTGCTGGTCTCCCACACTCACCTGGTTAGAAACCCCAGCACCTCCATTACAGAGGGCTGTGTGTGCGGGGATCTTTGGCAGTCCTGTGGTGAGTGTGGAGGCCGCTGGAAGGCTCCTGTCTGAGCTTGTGTGTTTTGGTCCTTCTGTGGCATTGCTCCCCAGGTGGAGGCCTCAGTTGATTAACTACCTCTCTGGAACACTCTTACAAGGCTTGAGAAGCCCTTCCCTACCGACATGTTCCCTCCAGTGTGGAAAAGGTGGCTGCGGGTGTCTGGAAGCTTCTGCCTCCTGGACAGAGCTGAAGGTGAAAGAGGTGGAGGTGCTCTGCCTGCTCCATGCCACTGTTAGGCTATGCAGAGATGGGGAGGGGTGGTATGGACACTTCTGCAGCTGAGGGATTCTCCACACTCCTCGTAACTACTTTTCTCTCCTCTGTCTCTCTCAGGCACATCTCTCTAACGCTGCCAGCCACCTTCAGAGGCAGGAATAGCACCCGGACAGACTACGAGTACCAGCATTCCAATTTGTATGCCATATCAGGTACGTGAGCCACTGTACAGGACCACTGTAGGCTTGTGTCCTGGGGCCACCTCTGTGCTGCTTTCTGTGGCCTCCTCTGCCTCTTGCTTTTTTCTACGAGAGACCTGCCTCATCCCTGCTTGGCCTGGCCTTCCCTTTCCTTGTGTCACTGAAGCACTTAGAAAAAGGCCAAATACTCAGTGGGTTTGGAAGCAAATGATGGAAACAGCATGTGGGTTTCTTGGGCTGCAGGGAGGTTGGGGTGGGGGGTACTCACCACATTGCTCACCTGCCAGCCCAGGCAGGCCCTCAGGGGAATGCAGAGCAGCGCAGAGCTGAGTCTGCTCAGATTCTAGTCTGTTCTCACCTCACATTTCTCACAGCCAGCCTGTGGCCAGAGGGGACTGTGACCAGCTCCCCATCACACACCCAAAGTCCCACATGTGTGGTTTCTGAACTGGGCCTGGAAATTGATAGTGTTACATTGGCAGGAACTTCATCAGTCCTCGTTCCCCTTCACCTTCACCAGGCAGTGGAAAGCAAGGGGTCTCCTTGCAGAATGGAGATTCATTAGGTGTGTGGCCAGACAGGTGACTTGCTAAGAGCCAAGGAAACTCAAAACTTGCCTCCCATTATCCCAGGCTGCCAGGCAGGGGTGTTTGCCCGTCAGCAGAAAGTGGTGACTCAGTGCCACTTACCAGCACACACCCTTAATAGAGAGTGACATTTTGAACATGGAAACATGGCATTCATTCATGTACCATAATGAATCGGTTATTTAAAAGGTAATCTTTTTTTTTTTTCTAAAAATTGCAACTCCAGGTTACTAAATAGATGAAATAGAACAATGGCATAATTCTTGTCAGTATTAGTTTCTGTCCTTATGATCACTCCCTAATAGGTTTGGAAGGAGAAGCAAAAGGCAGTTGTTCTGTCTCTGGTTGACACTCCTTCTGGGGAGAGGGGAGGGGAAGGGGAGGATTCCCTGAGTTCAGGCTCTGGCTGAACTCCAGGAGCCCCTGTGGAGGGACATGTTTGTCTAAGAAAAATGTCTCCAGGGAGCGCTGCTTCTGCCCCTGGTGATTTCAGGGAAGTCGACAGGGAGCATAACAAGAGTGGAAAGGTGACCTATTTTGTAGAAAAGCCAAGTATTTCCCCAGATGCTCCATGGCAGTGGTGCCTACCAGGCCATGAGACCCAGCCAGGTCGCCCTGCTCAGACAGACACAAGGACAGTGCCATCACACAGACTTTTCTGCGGTTTGCATTTCTCTTTGTGGTCACATCACTGGGCTATGCCCACTATTTTTGCATCCTCTGATGGCTTTCCCAGCTGTTGGTATTTCTGCATCAAATAGTCCACAGGGGCACTCTCTGGTCAAGCAGGAATGTTGCTGTCTGCCTCTCAAGCTCTGCATCCTCGCCCACAGCCTTGATAAGGTGCTGTCTGAGCTCATTTCATCTCTTATTTAGCAATAGCAAGGGAACAGCCTCGGGACATTGGAGAAGCTATTCAGAAACTTCCTGTCCCACTTAAGTAAGTGGTAGTGAGTGGGATTTTTATCTTGCAAAGGTAGTTGAGGCTGCCGGCAGTTGTCTCAGGTGCAGACAGCAGCACTTTCCACCAGAGGCAGGGCTGCACGTTGTGATGCTGCCAGGTGTCCCCTGCAGCACCAGTGGGCTGCATGAGGCCTGCAAGCTCAGCACAGCAAGCGGGAAAGACTAGGAAAGCTGCCCACCCTACCCCCACTGGCTACCTGCCTGTGCCTTGCACTGGCTTCTGGGAGCAGAGGTCACCCAGTCATCCCCACATGAACACTCTGGCACCAAGTAGCACATCTCAGTTTGGTGCTGTAAAGTGAGAGTTTCTAATAGTTTACTCCAGAAACAGTTTCCGTGAAGCGTACCACAGCTCCCACCGCTGGTTCTGAGCCGGCCCAGTGCGCTATCCTTGAGCACTGTAGATGCTTTTGGTGCGTGCTGCTAGCATGCTGGTGTGTTTCCTGAAGATATGGATTGCCTCTCCTTCAGCTTGTGGCCTCTTCCCAGGATGAGGAGACTTCAATACAATGTAATTAGGAATGTGAAAAGCAGCTCAAACTTAATGCACATGTGTATATATATATATATATGTTTACTTTTCAATGTTTGCTCAGTGTCACATGACAACATAGGTCCCTCTTCCTTGCACTAAGACAGTGTTGCCCAGCATGCCTGCACAGAGCTGCAGAGGTGCCCATGAAATGTTCGTGGAATACCCTCTGTGACTCCTGGAGTAGGTATTACCCCAGTTTGCCACTTGAATGCCTTCAGTGTTTAGGGCCACCCTTCTGACGAGCCATTCCATGTATGTAAGGATCTTCTTCATTACTGGCCTCTGTCTTCCTGTACCATGTGTTTCCATTCAGCAATCTGGTATCCTCACATGCTGCAGCCAGACTTGCCAGCCGTTATACATAGTCCAGTGAATATTTCTCTGGTCCATGGAAGTGGGTGAGGAACTTTCCCAGAGGTAGTACTAAAGTCCCAAGACACTTATACACCTTGTTCAGCCATCTTGAACCTTAATCAAAGTGGCCGTGAAGCAAACTTTTAATCCTTGTAGGGCTTCTTCTAGGAATCTTTTCTAGAAAATATTTGCAGATGTGCAAAAAGATTTATCCTTGAATATGAGTATTTTCCATTCTAAAAATCATATTCCAAAATGGGGATTGGAGGTAAATACATCTTAAATGTCCAAACTAGGGCAGATGGAATTATATCTGTTCAATGGCTTTGTCTTTTCAACTGTCATTTTTAAAACCGCCTTAGATAGAAAGCTCCTCATAAGTGTTGACAAACAAGAATGTTCAGTGAGATCTCAATTAAAATCTGCACCCAAAGTTCTGGAAAGATACACACCAGAGTGTTTCCAGTGACTCCCCCAGGCTTTCCATTCTCTTCTTATTGACAGTTCTCATTTCCTCTAACATAGCCCTGGTGCCACTGTGGCATGCTGTTGGTAAACCCTGCTGGCCCCATGGTCACCTGTTTTTCCTGCAGGCTCACCAGCTGTCTGACCCACAGAATGCTTTCAGTTTTTCCTAGGAATCACTTCCAGACCACAGACACATGATTTTATTATTGTGCCCTTTTGCAAATTCAACTGTTCCCCATCATGTAGTCCCCTGAAGCTCTGTTCACTCAGGTTTCTCCCAGGTCTCCTTTCATGACTTGCTGGCCCCTATGGGCAGATCAGAACAGTGCCCAGCTGTCCATCCACTGGCCTTCAGTGCTCATCACCATGATCTTCTTTCTGTTCTAAGGAAGTCAGTCTTTCTTAGAGAAGGAGCCTGGCTCAGATGCATTAGGATCTGCTGACTCCAGCCCACAACGTATGTGAAACCTGCAAACTGAGAGCAGTTTAATATTTTTGAATCTTTGGGAAAAAAAAAATATTTAGTGATTTGTGAAAGTGATATGGACTTCACATAAAGTCTCTTCCTTTGCAAATTGTCTATATCTGCTTTCATACTACAAAGGCAGTGGCTGCAGCAGACACCATGCTGCCCATAAAGCCTAAAACTTTGGCCATCTGGCCTGTGACAGGGCATAGTGACTAGCCTCTGTCAGCCCCAAGAGCAGAGCTGCCCATCCACCTTTTCCTGCTCAGTGCCTAAAACAACTCTGTCCACTGCTCCTACTTGAGTAAGCAGAGGTCCACATTGCCCTCCCGTGCTGTCCTTCCTGGGTGGGGCTGTCAGAAGGTGCCTTGAGATCTGGTTCCTAAGAGGGCTTCCCTCAGAGGTGCCAAGTGGATCTCTCAGATTATACCCCACCCACCAGGTCTCTCTATGGCTGGTAGATTTTTTTTAAGCATATCTTATTTTTACACAAAAGTGTTCTATTTTAGTATTTTAACCCCAAATGCCATTGTTCTGTCTTCTAATATTTTTAGCTGTGTAGACGTGAGACCATTTATTAGTCTCTATTTCACCTGACCCAGAATGATGTAAGGCCCCCTCCCCAATCCATACAACAAATAGGCAAGGAGGTAAGGAGAATATGAGTGTGGGAAACAGGATGGGAAGGCAGGGTGGTTCTCTGCAGAGGGCGCTATATTCAATTCAGAGTCGCACATGGGTTAAGATCAAAACAAGCAGGTTGCTTGGGAAGGTGCTCATTATTCCTCTTGCTGAGCCGGTAGCACACCTCCCAGGTGGATGGCTCCGTATAAGCACTCCTTGGGAACCGAACAAAGTGAGCTGAGCGGCAAGGCCTGTGGATATGTGCCTCTGGCTCTGGCTGTGCCCCCTTCTATAGCCCTGCCCTTGATCACATGAAATGCCACACGGGCATTAACCACATAGATACAAATTCAAATGAGCAGGTCTACCAGGCAACTTCACGTGTGGGTGAGTAAACTATATTTACATTTTAGAAAAAAAAAATAAGAGGGCTCCTAGAATGCAATGAAGCATACCACGATCACTACCCGTGACCACGGTGTGTGATGAAAGCCACCCCTGTGCTCATGGAAGAGGGGTGTCCACTCAGAGTTGAAGTGACCCTAAAACATTTTAGGGCCATGTGAGATGCACACTAAGGTCCTGGAGACCCTGGGGTATCCCTGGCCTCCTGCCATAGCTGATGCACACCTGTGCCAGGCTTCAGCCAAGAGAAGCACAGCTGTGCCCGAGGACTCCCAGAAGGAAGGGCTCAGCCAGGGAACTTCTTTGAGTCCTGCCTCAGGCTTTGTTTAACAAACAAGCACCAGAGGTGTGAGCAGCCATGGTCGCCAGACTTGCGTTACTGTCTTCAGGAGCTGATTTCCATTCCAAATGCAGGTTTTTACCCAAGAAAACTTACTTTTTTTCTCTCCTTTTTGAGAAAAGCTGATATCATAGTGTAAGACAGTAAAATTAAGCAAATGCATATTAAAGCTGGCATGTGAGAAAGCCAGAAACATCACCCACCAGTTCAGGAGGCACCACAAGTCAGAAGGGATGGGAGGCCCCCAGTATACTGGGCAGGGCAGGTGCTCTTCCTCAGCACTGGGAAGGTCAGGTGCTGACACTTTCACTGACATCAGCATAAGCTGACTGAATGAGAAGTGAGGGTACATACTTGTGTGGCAACAGAAGCTGTACCAGGATCAGCCCTGGTACTCTGGCATGGCCAACCTGCCATTAGCCTCCCCCTCCCCCAGTTTTTTTCCACTATTCTCTTTGATTTCTGAAAAAGCCAGCTTCATTCCCTCCACAACTGTCCCCTGTTCAAAGATGCTCAACACCAGGAAGATCTGAGGCTGCTCAGGTCACAGTCCATCTCCTATCAGGACAGAGTAAGATGGTTTTATCTGAACCACAGATCTATGGATGAGCCATGGAATTCTGATGTCAGACTGGGAAGGCACGAAGCAATTAAAAATAATTAATGATTTCAGAGTTTCAGTCTTCTCCGTGCAGTTTTAATCTAGTTCTCATTTAAATTGGAAGATGGACATTTAATTATCAGTATTATGAAATTCATGATTTATATATTTCATCCAATTGGATAAAATTTCTGCCACCAGCTCTTCATCTTATGATAAAAAGAGAGTGTGTGTCTTACAGGGTGCTTGTTTAAAACCCCCTGGAGCACAAGCAGACTGCAGGGAAACAGCACCTGCCTCTGCATTCCCCATGTCCCTGTGGCCTTTGTCCTTAGTGAATGTGCTCTTGTGGCCCAAGGTGACATCATATTTCTGACCTCTTCTCTCTGGGGTTCTCTGAACCATCAGGATGGCTTGGAGGTAGTGGATGAGGGTTCAGAAAGGTGGCAAGAGTCCCAGCAAAAGCATGAGTTTGACACATCTGTAGATGGCAGCCTGTGGGGAAAAGTCCTGAGTGATGTGACAAGTGTTTCTGATAATGGTGCTCGAATCAAGGAGGAAGTAAGTCATGGCAAAGGCATAGGAATTTTTATCATCTGCACTAGCCATTGCTCACCTTGTCAACCCATTGGCTCTGGCCCTGACTGACAATAAAATCGAGTCTAAAGAAAAGTATAATAAGGAAAAGAAGAGCTGAACATGAGGGGACGGGGAATTGATCGTGCAGCATATTTGTATATCCTGATGTAAAAGGGGTGGTTGACAGGTGGCCAGGTTCGCTCTGTACACAACCATGTGTGTGCTGTCAGGCGCACGCACACTGCCTTGTTTCGATTGATGAATTGCCTGCTTTCTTGATTAAACCTTCCGTCACTTAAGAAACAAAAAGCCTGTGTTTAGATGGCAGAGTGGGACATGTCAAAAAAATCTGTCTCCTTTACCTTTGTGCAGATGTGGGCACAGACTGTAACATGTATTATTAAAATGAATGTGGCATTTACTGTGCATTATTCCTTTCCTGGGAGAAAGGACTGTAAATTATATGCTAATAATAAGCTTTAACCCTTTCGAAATGCAAAAAGATTTAAGAGTGCAAACACTCACAGAGGCCTGGCTAATTGGATGTGCTTTTGTACATCCACCATGGTCGCCGTGTCACTGGAGTTAATGAACAGCGCAAGCAGGCAGACACACAGGGCACGCAGGGAGCTCACCGCTTCTGGAACCTCATGGCTGTTGGAGCCTTCATAGAATTCTACAGAGGGACAAGAGCTAACACCCCTGTCCAGGGCTCCCAGCCACCCGACTGCAGAGCAGGTCCACAGCTAGATAGACCCCATGAGTCCTCTTGGGCTGAGTGTTGGGGTGGCCTCTTTTCACTCTTGCAGTTTTGCTCAGGCCAGGCTTTCACTTCTAGCTCTTCTGCTTGGTCCAGCCTGTCTCTTCCGCTACCCAGGTGGCCAGTGCTTCTTTCCCAGCAGATCTCAGACCCCTGTCCTCACATAAACCTGCATGCCCTCCATGGCTCCAGTTCACTGCTGACTGCATCCATCCAGACCTCACCTGTCCAGAGTCATCTACATCTGGGACCTTGCAGCCGTGTCCCACCAGCCCAGCCCTCACAGTGTGTCTTGGCTTTGGTCTCTGTGTTCTTGCACTGGCCACTTAGCAGCTGAGTGCCCCACCTCCCCAACTCCCCTGCATGTCTCTGCTGAAGGCTTATTCCCAAGTTGTGCTTCTTCAAAACCTTCAGGGAACTCTCGGCCTGCTGCTCTCCTCTTGGTTTGCCACACTTGGGCTGAGCGCCCTCAGTAGGCAGAGAGCATGTCAAGAAGTCTAGAGAGGCTGTCTCTCCTTTCTCAGCTGGGAGGATGTAAATGAACAAAACCAAGAAAAGAACAAGACTGCTGCTCCTTCCCTAGCTCCTTCGCTGGCCACCAGGAGCTGCCATGTGCCTGGCCTTGAGCTCCAGAGGGCAACAGGAAACCTGTTGAAAGCTGTCATGTCATTGATGGGGTACTTGGGGTCAGATGCACAGGTTCGGAATCTTGATACATACTAGCCCTGTCACAGAGTGAGCTGCACCATATATGTGAGTATTACTCCCCAGAGCCCTGTACTGTGCTGTCTCAGACAAGTCACACAATGCTAGTTATTCACACCTGGAAAAGAAGTCAACAGCTTCCCAATTCCTTCCCAGGATTGTGTTGAGCATCTGTAAACCAGGAAGCCACTTAGGAATGTTGCTTCTCTCCATATCTCCCTCTCAGTGAGTGATGTGTGTGGGATCTCAGGACACTGGTGCATGCCCAGCCTGACCTTCATCATAGCCTGGTGCTCTCTCACAGAAGTTTTACTTATACTATCACTTCTGAGTGCTCAGGAAAAATACTCCCCAGTCCAGAGAAACTCGCAATAAAGGCACTCTGGCACTGCTCAGCCGGCACCCCCTGGAAGCTGAGACGCCGACACGCATCATCACTTGGAAGTGGGCTGTTTTCCGTGGCAGGCAGCCCATGGGCCCTTTCTGGGGAGGCAGCAGTGTGATGGCTTGGGGCAGGAGGGAGAGAAGTACCACACAGAGCCTGCCAGCAGCTTCTATAAAATCCTCCTGAGTGCCTTTGGTGTTTTCGGGAAAAGTGCCTGGTGGGGGCTGATCAGTACAGTGTCCTTTGTGTGCACTCTTCCTGCTGTCTCAGTGGGGGAACACAAGACACGTTCCAGTTTCGTCATCACAGAAAATAAAAATATTATGAGGTGACAGATACTTCGGGGCTCTTGAAAAGGCGGCCACCCTCCCGCTGCACTCTCGGTTTCTGCTTTGAAAGCCTGGCAGAGCACAGGCAGCTGTGGCCGTGGCTTGGATCCACAGTGAGGCAGCCAAGGGACCCTTGGCAGGGGCAGCAGGGCAGTGAGGAGCTGGTTTCCCACCAGAAGCAGGACTGTCAGGTCTGGAGCCTGGCAGTGGGTTAGCTAATTGTCAGAAGTGCCTTGTGTCTGAGGCAGATGTGGTCATGCCCCTCCCCTTCTGTAGGGACTGTGGGAAGGATCAGCTAGCTGAAGGAAGTCCAGTAGTGGGTCGTGGTGAGTCTCAGACCTTACAGGAATACTGTCCAGACACTACCTTGACTGTACAGGTCACTAGAGAAAAGCCACTTTGCAGACTTCTTCATAGCTTTACCCTCCTCATAATCCCTTTGCTGGCAGAGAGAGCCATTGCAGAACTGGCGGAGACCCAGAGAGCGTGCTTAATCCCAGCTCTTCAGTGGGTTCCTCGCACCTCTCCTGGGGTCTGAGAGTGTATTTACAGTGCTGCCTGGGGCAGTTGTACCAAGTTAGCCTTTTGTTTTTCTCCATCTGTGTCTCTCTCACAATAATCGGCTATAGGCTAAGAAGGGAAAATGATGTAATTAAGGCAACTTCTTTTATTTAAGCACATTTAGAGAGCTGAAGTTGGTTTTGCCTTATTAAAATGGATTAATTTTAATTACAATAATGTATTTAATAATGTCCAACCTTCCTTCAGCGCTTGCCGTATGCAAGACTCTCATAGGCACTCTGTGTGTTTTATCATCAACACAACACATCCTTCCCAAGACAGCCCTTTCCAGGTTGGAAAATGGGTCTGGAGAGACTGAGCTGTCCAGAGTTGCACCCAGGGCTTGGATTCAAACCCAGGTCCCAGGCTCTAACCCTGAGCCCAGGATGCTTGTTCAGGGCACAAGGTGGGTGTCAAGCTGGAAGTTGAATATGTGCACACCCAGAATACATGGTGTAAGTAAGGACTAACATGCCATGTTGGGAAACTCATGGGAGTAAGACCTTGGACACCTGGCTGATGTAGATTCCCATGTCCCAAGGGCATCACGAATGGTAGGTATTGATGGCTCCATGCTGTGGTCAGACAGAACCTTGACTGGAGAGCATAGAACCTTCTGACTTGAAGTGACCTTGGACAAGGAGTAAAGCCTTTCCCTGCCTTTGTTTCCCTATCTTTAAAGGGGGGTGTAAGTGGCTTTGGTGAAGATCGAGCTATGTCCTGGAAGCAAAGTTGCTGCCAGCATGTTGCTATGACTACAAGCACTCCAAGCCCCTCCCTCCCAGCCCTTTCCCAGACAGGCAAAGGGATCTGGCAGACGCCTTCCAAGAACACCCATCAGTATCTGGGGTACTGTGGCTATACAGTCGTGAACCTTTGCCTGGGGAATCTCTAAGCACCAACATCCTCTTGCTGTGGTCCCTTCTGAGCTCTCTAGAGATGGTGAGTGACCCAAGCCATGGCTGTTTCCCTCCCCCACCCCTAGTTCTCAGGAACCATGAGTTCCTATGTGTGCCCATAGGCAGAGGTCCCATCTGAACTGGTGGCCACCTCATGCCACTCCCCCTTCCCACCCACTGCTTTGAAGCTTCCTTCTCTGGATTGGCCTTCCAAAGAGCCAGCCTCTGCCAAAGCCAACCCTGGAATGTCGAGCCATTGCAGACACTGTGTACTCCCAGGAGAGATCCCTGGAGAGGCCCGAGCTATGACCTATGAGCTTCTAAACTGCTTTCTCCTCTGCCTTGCACTTTCTCCAGTACCCAGTGCCCACAGGGCATGCAGTTCAGGCTGGCATACTCAAGCTCCCAACAGCTTACCAAGTAATGACGCAGGCATTGGCAGGATGTGCGGAAAAGTGGCCAGCTGCCCTGAGGTGTGGGTGATGAGCTTAGAAGCAGGCCTTCCACTGTCTCACACTAGTGTTCTCTCTTCTGAGGGAACAAATGCAGCTCACTGCTGACAGCCACACGAAGGAAGTTGGTCCATTGTGAAGTGAGGCTACCTTTCCTGTGGATAGAGCTCCTGAGTCCATCCCTGTCACTCATTCTCTGTGTCCGGAATGCCCAAGGCTGTTTCCCACATTTTATTCATAGTCAATGATGATCCTAAGCCCTTTCCTGATTTATATTAAAAAAAAAGAGAGAGAGAGAAGGGAGAAAAACACCTTCAGTTCTCTAGCTTATCGTTGGGATGGAGTTATTTATTACATATCACAGAGAGCGAGGCTCTTACCTGTCAGATTTGTCTTAGCATTGACTCAGAGACAATGAATGCTGCTGCGCTCCTGTCCAAGGTGAGATCCTTTGTGGGAGAGCAGTTTCTCCCGCCTGACTTGCTTTACAGCATGAGTGATCCTGTGATCCACTGGTGAGGCGACATTCATAATTTTGAATGAGAGAGTAAAGCTTGCCTTGTTGGCCCTAAGCATCGCTTCTGGTGACACACTTAAAAGTCCTTAATAGCTTGCTACCTAGAGGCAATAAACACACCGGTCTTTATGTTCCATGCCTCGTGTTTCCCTGAAATATGCCCCACACCAGCAGAGCTCCCGCCCAACTCCTAAGAAGATCTTCTGTCTCCTGAGTCATACTGCCTCTGCCAAAGGTGCTGGTGCCTTTTCATGCTCAGGGCAGCAGTAACTCTGGCCAGTAGGCCACTTGATTTCCTGCAAAACTTTGGCCACGTGCTTGATTGCCCAAGTCTAAGGAAGCAGCTCCATCTTTGGGTAAAACATCTGTTCGGTGCTTCGATTAATTCATAGCCAGAGTTCAGGGTTCATTCTAGGAAGATAGGAAAACGACTCTTACTTGTCAGTAAGTACTTAATGACCAACCCCGGGTCAGGCACGCAGGAGACGCTTAGTATTTGTTACTTGATTTAGGAAAGGAGCTGGTCTTGGAACCATTCTGTCCCTGGATGTCTACACCTTTCAGTTGTGTGTCAGTTTTCCTTTTATAATTTTTATAACTTTTTTATTTGCAAGCAGAGAATACATGATAGAATATGGGCACACCTGGGCCTCTTGCCATGACAGATGAACTCTAGATGCATGTGCCACTTTGTGTGTACTGGGGAATCAAACCCAGGCCATCAGGCTAAGTAAGCAAATACCTGTAACTACTGAGCCATCTCCCCAGCACTCTTTTATAAATTTGAATTACAATTTTCTCTTCTAACTTTTGTGGGTTAGAGACACAAAGGGCCATCCAGAAATGGCAGCTGCCAATATTGTCACAAGTTCCTTGAATCTGAAAAGCTGGGCTGTGCGCCCTGGTCTCCCATGGCACGCAGTGTGTCCTCCCCAGGCTGCTGAGTACACAGGCAGGGGAGGGGTAGCTCTTTACTGGTTCAGACAGTGGCCAGAAGGAACTTCTCTGCAGGGACCTGGCACAGCTGAGGGTACTTTCTGACGTAATAAAAGACAAGTCCTTGTTTCTAGCTCAGAAATCAGAAATCACGATTTACTCATCAATTTCAGAGAGGTGGTCTCAGAGCTTAAAGCAGCCTTGATTTCCTTAGGTCAGCTCTCATCTGATCTGAGATGGGATCTGGTCTGAGCTCAGCCCCCTGAGTGCTTTTGCTTCTTTGCCCTGTGTCATGTTCTGTCCGGTTTCTGGTTCCTCCATTCTCAACCTCTCCTCTCCTGAGACCCTTTAGCAAAATAATAGTGATAATTCTTAAAAGTCTCTTTCTTTGCCCCAGAATCACACACACACCAAGCACATCATATCCCAGTCCCCGAGGTGAATGCAGGCATCTGTTCTCCTCTGTCTTCTCTCAGGGATTGGGAGAGGAGATGAACAGCCTTCTTCAATGCCTGGTGTGGCAGCAGGTCGCTGCCATTGTAACAGGTAAGGCTATTAAAGGTCTTGAGGCTGAGGAATGGTGTTTCTTCAGGCTACTTGTTTTTTAAAAGATATTGTATCTTTTATTTGCATTTAATGAGGACAGACATTTTAATCAGAGGTTAGTCATTTATTGTTGCAAACTATTGTTTTGATTCATCATTTTTGCAGGTAATTAAACGGTTGATTCAGCACAGTGTGTCTACTTTATTAAAGCAGGTGATTCTGGGGGGAAGGAGCTGCTGTGTTTTGGATCACTGCACAAGAATGGCTTTCATCGTCATTGCTGAGTTTCTGGTTGTTGGGCAGAAGGCTTTCGTGTCCTTTCTGGCCTGAGAGGCCTGACTTTGTGTGAGCTGATGATGGCTGCTCCGCCCTCTGCGGTGGAGTAAATCCTATGCTGTTACCTTCTCAAAAGACTCAGGTTTTAATTGGACTGGGGGAAAGAGCCTACAAGTTATGAACTTTGCTGAGCAGTAGTTCTTCCGCTAAAAACAGATTAATTGTAGCCCTCGCAGTGGGTGGAGTTTAAAAGTCAATTACTGCTTGTCCTATTATAATTTACACACCTAGGATTTGAAAAAGTCTGTCACTTAGTATGAAAATGAAAAGGTTACACACACCAGTTGGAGCACACCTATGACTCTCCATTTGTAAATGCACTTGCTACACGTATTTGTATGTTTGCAACTTGTAGCTGAGGAGCTGTACCGTGACTACATCTGCCAGCAGGATTCCTTACCAAGAGTAACCTTTAAGATTGGGGCCTTTAAACCCATGCAGAACAGCTTTGCACACAGCCCTTTGTCTGGCAGCCCAGCCCACTTGTAGGCCCCATGGATGGCTGGTGCCAAGGAGCTCCCAGATCACTCCACTCAGGGGTCATGAACTAGTCAGGGAATGGTGCCTTGGGGGTCAGTTTTTTAAAAACAAATTGCTCACACCATTTGCTTTCTTTGATTTCTCCATGTTTGTGTCCTGAGTCAGTTAATTCACTCATTAAGAGGATTTATTTTAGGTGGACCAATTAAAACTTTGGAGGCTAATTTTTTGCTGAGCAGCACAGACCTCTGAAAGCACAATTTATAACACGGCTTCTGCCCTTTTCCACAGAGAGCTGTCTTCAAGGACTGTAACCCCGGTGCTCAGTACAAAATTGCTGTTCTTTGTCCCAGCTCCAAGCTGAGCTGCCACCCGGGTACTGGGTGTCTGGGACCAACCCGCCCATTGTTTTAAGGTGAAGCGCCAAGTCCAGCCCAGCCCAGGAGCAGCACGCTTTATTTGTTTGCTTGCAGAAACCCTATAGTTAATTTTTTTAATAGGAAGCTGCTGTGTAGTTTGGATATTTAAACAGTTATTAACTGAATGACAATTAACAGATTGCATAGACAGATTTTCTTTTGAAAACCTCTGAAATTGAGTACAGTTTGCAAAACTATCACGGCATAGTAATGACAATGAATTTTGATTTCCCGGAACTGATATTAGACTCCTTATTAAACTATGTGCATCTGCTTTTAATTTACTCCAAATAATTGGAAAATGCAATGAAGCTTTCCAATTAAAGCACGGCTTTATGCTGTTTAATAATACCCCATAATATTATAGCTTATGAAGTGACAGGTGAGTCGGTGTATGAATAAAACATAAAGGCAGCAATAAGGGACAGAAAGCCGGAGACAGTTGTGGGGATTTTAAATGCTGGATGTAATTTGCATATATTAATCTCTTCTTTTCAGCCTTATCAGGCGTTCTTCAGTATTTGAAGTTAAAATAGCGTTGACAGGCGGGAGTACGCTTAGTTTTTTCAAGGATTTATTACTTGTATAATTTCTGATCTTTAATAAGCAGATATGACTGATCCTCATAGTTCTATAGAAATCGGTTAATTGTTCCAGATGGCGTGTACTGATTATGCAAAATTACTTTTCACACCATTTTTTTTGTGATGGAGTTTAGAGTAAAATTAAATTTTTTATAGCCTTCTTATCATGCTGTTTTACAGTGGTTTTTCCACAGAAGTTGAATTTAATCTACTATATTACATTGACCAGCACAGTTATTCTAATGTAGCATTTTGTGATTTGACAAAGAATAATAGAACACATTGCTCATTGTTCATTCCTGTGTCCCTAATAAAAAGGAGCTCCTGTATATAGAACGTAGCTGTTATTTATGAAGAATGCCTCATTCGTGCAGTTAAAAATGCAAAATTGTATTATGAAGTAGTTCCTTTTGGGGAGAGGCTATCTGGAGAAAGCAAATGGAAACAGGCTTGTTGCTACCGATTTTACATGCTGAGGGAGGAGTCTTCTTTTAATGACCGCTGTGTTCAAATTGTATTACTTTCTTCTTTTGAAGAAGGGGAAAAAAGCCCTACATAATCTCATTCTGTTAAGAGAGGTGTCATGGGTTGTCTCATCTTGATTTCCATAATCCCAGAAGCCTTTCATAATTGAATAGCATGGATAAAACGTGGTCACACTTTGGTATTGGGGGGGGGGAATCATTGATAATCTTCCCTAATGTCTTCCATGGTGTGGACCTTCTGCCAGGCACCAGAGGCTGGTGTTGTCCTGTGCTCAGATTGCTGCAGAAGTCATGTGGCAGAGGTGCCCTGTAAACGTGTCCTCTTTTCTCTGATTTGGTGGATAGAGTTTTCTCTTGCATTAAAAGTCCCATTTGGTTTTGGGCTGAGGAAGGGTGTGGCTCAATGGCAGAGTACTTACCTAGCTTTCCTGAAGCCCTGGGATCCATCTCCAGCACTGGGAAAATAAATCCCATTCTGGTATGTGGCACTCTCAAGATAACTGATGATCTGAAGTTTGCCTTATCTTTCAAAGAGACGCCTGCATGCTGTACTATTACAAGCAGAACTCCCTATGCAGACACCCACATCTCCTTGTAACCCAGCTCCTTGCACCTCATGGTTCCCCCTGTGGCCTCAGCTGCTCTGCAAACTTGAGGGGGATTTGGATCTGTTTAAGGACCTCAAATCTCCCAGCCCCAGGGAAACCAAAAGACTTTTGTTTTATTTTTGTTTTTAATATCCTTCTACTGGCCACACTGACTGCTCCTCGCATGGGACCCCTATAGTGGAAACAGGACTTGGTTGCCACTCCAGGCTTTGGAGAACCAGATGTCACAGCAGTGTCTGTCTTCTGGGTCAGCTAGGGTGGAGCACAGTGCATTCAGGGTGCTCGATTCCTCCCACCCCATCACATGCTATCCTGTGTCCATTTTACTGAGTATTTTTGGTTAAATTCTATGTTCCATCTAGTCTGAAGGAAGTTTAATAGTTTAATGCTTTACTATTAGCTACCTATAGACCAAGAATGATCCATTATACCACCAATGTAGAAATGTGATTCACAGCTCTGAGCTTTTTTACGAAATTCCCTTTCCATCTTTCTTTCACAGTACTTCCAAAAACTGGCAACCTTCACATATACTCTTTAGTAAACTCCAAATATATATTTTTTGAAAATGAAAGTTATGTGAAAAAAAGAATGCATAAATCAGCCATGATTAAAAATATTTGTTCTAATGCAGTAATAATTTGGTAGTAATGCTTTCATCAGGATAGCTTAAGGCTACATTAAGTGGACAGACTTTATATAGATTCTCTAATTTTAATCTTCAAAATGCTATCTAATGTCTCATTAAGACTTGCATATAATGTATCTTAAGTACAGTCATTAAATATAGTTTAGGGAGATTTATGTTCAGATATTGCTTAAAGATGTTTTAATAGGCCCATTTACTCTGATGATATTAATGAGCTCTTAATCCAGATGAAGCTTCTCAAACTAGCACTAAAGACGCCCAGCCTGAGCACAACAATGTGGAGTCAGCGCCTGCTTTGGACAACTGCCTGGAGGTCAGACCCGCTGGCCCAAAGTTGGTGTGAGCCCCTTGGCAGAGCCTGGCATCTAAGAAAAAGGCCTCCCCTGCTTACACTGCTGCCAACCACAGCAGGTGCCATTCTTGTAGTACCCCAAGCACAATGGGTGCTAACTGGCCAAGCCTTTCATCTCTCAAGGTCATTTGAGAAGCCCTGACATTGGCCCTGGGGTCACTGGGCACAAGTGGTTAAAGGAAGCTATTGCTGGCCTTGGGGAAACATCTGCCAAGTGAGGTGTGCATAGCCTGGCATCCTTATTTGAGCAGCTCTACCTCACTGTACCATCAGCTAGCTATAAAAGGTCACTTAAGCTTTTCATCTTTGGGCTGGAATGGTATCAAAGCAGCCCTTCTAATTCAGGAGTCTGAATGCAAGGAAGCCCCAGGGAACCACGTGTGCTGATTCCCATGCCCCCATGCTCCTGTGTGCAGCACAAACCGTTGGGCTGGATTTCCCTTTCTTTTAGAGAATTATTGAAACACACATCTTTTTGTTTCAATTATTTTTTAGAGGAAAGGAAGAAAGAACCTATGAGTTCAGAGACTTTTCTAATTACTAAATTGGTTTGTTATAAAAAGATAATAGCAAATTTCTTCTTTTCATAATTGGACATTTCTTCCCTGTAGGCTAATGCAGACACAACCCGTGCATGCAGAATAAGTTGTGCTTCTGAAAAGCCATAACTAGCTAATAACAGCTACAGTGTCATCAGAGAGTAATGGTGTGCTGATTAGCATAATTAATGACAAATGGGGGTGCGGAATTGGTGGATTGGTTTAGCGGATGATGAATGCGGCGAGGCCCGGGCTGGGGCCTGCCAACTAGGCCTCGCTGGCTGTCAGCCCTTCTGTTCTCGCCCAGGCAGCTCTCATTAGTCACGATGGGAGGTGCCAGTTTGTATTCTGTTTGGAGCACAGAAAACTTAATAATCCAAGCAAACGTGGCTCTCCCTTTTTCCTGTGTATTTACTCACAAAAACCTCACTCGCTTGTTCCCATTGTGGCAGGAACATTACAACACAGCTGTTTCCAGGTCTTTCCTGATTCTGGAAGGAGAAACAAAAGGTAGAGTCAGGGAGGCACAAGGTCTCTTCGCATTCCTATGGCTATAGGAGACTTTGGTTTATCTGTGTATTTGTGAGGGGAAAAAGATGCACTCAGTAAGCTATATGTTCTGTCCTGAAATACGACTAGCACATTTATCTTTGACTCGATTAATCAGACCTCATTTGCATTCACAAATGAGACTGATAAAAATGGATTTACCTCTTAACCTTTAGAGAGGGAAAAGCATTTCTCTGCAAGATTTCTGGGGCTACAACTCCTTAACTGATAAGAAACAACTCTTTTATCAATAAAGATGAAAATCCTTAATTTGCATCAGTGAATGAGACTAATTATTATATAGTTAATTAGCATCTGGAAATGAGGATTATCTTAATTACAAAGCACAATTTCCCTAATAGCTACAAAACTGTAAGTTTGATCCGTGTGGAAATTGGTAACTATTATTATGTAATTAGTGATAACGTTAATAGTACAGAATATTTGGACATAATTTGCATATGCAAATGTAATTTACCTGATCCAAACAAATGAACTGTTGCTGATTAGAGCATGATATAGCAAACTGAAAGTTCTAGATAGCTGAATGGTACCTGTTATGCTAAATGCCTAAATTACTGGTAGAGCTGGTAAAAGCCTTTTGTATTTAGGGAGCCTGATAGATTTTACTTTAATGAGAATTAATAGCTGGACCATTCAGTAATGAAGACAACTGCTTAGGGAAACTAGCTCCCTGTCTTTGAGTTCTCCATGGTCTCCAATGTCCCATGGGTCTAAGAAGTTCTTGGCCTACACAGTGTAGCAATTCTGAATTTGTGATTTTTCTTACAATAGATACGTACTTTTAAGGCATTGATGCATTCATGAGCATGGCCAATTATAAACTGATGGTACAGTTCACTGGTCTGGAGGGCAGTTCAGGCCCTTCTGAACTTGGCCTGAATGGCTCTAGAGGTGCTTCTCTTCAGAGCTGGTTTTGTCTGTTTCCCTCATCTGGTCCTCATCTCCTTCTCCCTCAGGCTGTAAAAGTGTTTCCTGAAAGAGTGGCTCTATGGGAGTAATTTTAGAGTAGACAGAGGTGGCCTTTTAAAACTCTTATTTCATAATAGCATATGATGGATATCATTATTCACAAATCATTGTATTAATCAGTCTTTCCTGGGTATGCTACAGTAACAAACAGTCCCCTGAACCATATGGCTTACCTTACATCCATTCACATACAAGTTGGTGGCTATGGGCTAGCAGGGATCCTGCTCCATGTGTCTTCTCGTTCTGGTACTGGGGTAACAGAGCCCCTGGCTGCAGCATGCCATGCTGAATAGTAATGAGAAAGAATAAGGAGACCTGGAAGAAATAACCAATGGCTCCTGTGGCTTCTGGACGAAAGCCACAGCCCAGTTGGAGGCGGGGGGGGGGCAGAAAGCCCTGCTCACATGGCAGTGGGTGAGGACAGTCATACTTTTCAGGGAACCTATTTGGGAAGAGCGGAAGAATTCATTAGAGGCAGATATTTCAGTTTTAGAAAGTGAGTTTCAGATGTAAAATACAGTCATTATTAGTTGGGCTGTGAGATATGTCTTCCTCATCTGAGAAACTTTGGCTTTTTCTTCTGTCTTCTTTTATCATCAGCCCATTGGGGCTTGGTCCTTGTGTTAGTTAGCTTTGCGGTCACTGTGATACATACCTGGGAGAAACAGTTTTAAAGGAGGAGGGTTTATGTTATTGTTTCCATGAATGGCTGATTCTATCACTATGGCCTAAGGTGCAGCAGAACATCATGGGGGCAGGAGGTTATGGAACCTATTCACCCACAGCAGTCAGGAAGCAAAGAGAAAGACAGGAAGAGTGCAGGAAAAAAAAAGAAAAGAAAAGAAACAATACCGTTCAAAGGCATGGCTCCAGAGACCTGCACCTGAGCTGAGGCCAAGCCTTCAACACTTGAGGCTGTGGAGACATTTCATATTAAGCCATGACAGTCCTCCAGGGTTGATAGGTACTCACAGCCTGAGCACTCACTCGGCAGGTGTTCCACTGGTGTGGAAGAGCAGTGGCTGGCTATTAAACGCTCATGTTAACCAAACTTCAGTCCTTCAGGTTTGGGTCCATTTTGGTCCAGACTTTGAGAAAGTAGCTTCTTTTCTTTGGGATTCTGTTTCCCTAGCTGCACATGAAGTTTTTGCACCTGATGGTCTACTTGTTGCTGTGTCCACCCTTTACCCCTCAGAGCCCACACTGAAAGCTGGCACCTTACAGGGCCTGGGTCACAGATCCCTGCTGCTGCCTCAGGGCTGGTGGGACTGAGGTATCTAGGTGTGAGCCTGCCTTCATTTTCTTAAAGAAAAGAATTGAATGAATGAAGCTTGTTGCTGAACAGAACAGTGCCTTGGTAAATCCCCCCCTCCTTTTTTAAAATCTTTGTTAAATCAAAAACAGACATAAACCTTTTCCTTCCTGAATTATAAAAGTACCATACATGTTCATTATTTTTAAAAGTTGGAAAGTACATAAGAGCATAGGAAAAAATAGATGCCACTCATAATCTCATTACTCAGAGAAACAATATTTTATACAATGTCATTTTTCAACATTTTTTACAGGGTACTTACATGTTTTTTTTTTTTTTTCCCCAAGGTAGGGTCTCACCCTCGCCCAAGCCAACCTGTAATTCACTATGTAGTCTCAGGGTGGCCTCAAACTCACAGTGATCCTCCTACCTCTGCCCCGGAATGCTGGGATTAAAGGTGTGCGCCACCATGCCTGGCTTACATGTTTCTATCTAATTGTCCATACTGAGTTTATTTTTGACATGTGTATGTATGTGTGGTGTCCATATGTGTGTAGGTGAATGTGTATGTGCATACATGTGAAGATTACAGGTTTAACTTGAGCTGCCTTCCTCAGTCACTTTCCACTTTGTTTCATTTTTTTAAATATTTTTATTGACAACTTCCTTAATTGTAGACAATATCCCATGGTACTTCCCTCTCTCCCCCACATTCTCCTTTGAAACTCCACTCTCCATCATATCCCCTCCCCCTCACTTCGTTTCTTGAGACAGCATCTCCCACTGAACCTAGAACTCACCAACTTGGCTAGACTAGCTGGCCAACAGGCCCTAGGGAATCTTCCTGTCTTCACCTCCCCAGTGCTGGGATCACAGGCATAAGCCACCACACCCAGCTTTCAGGTGGGTTCTGGGGATTTGAACTCATCTTCTCATGCTGCATAGCAAGCACTTACCAACTGAGCCATCTCCCCAGCATCATTCTGGGTATTTTTAAATCACATTTATTGAGATACAATTTATATCCAATAAAATCCACTACTTTTTTTGAGGAAGGGTCTCACTCTATCCCAGGCTAATGTGGAACTCAATCTGTAGCCCCAGGATGACCTCAAACAGCAATTCTCCCACCTTAGCCTTGTGAGTGCTGAAATTAAAGGTGTGAGCCCAGTCCAAAATCCACTATTTTTATGAGCACAGTTCAGTGGATTTAAACTAAGATCAAAGTTACATGACAACCATTTCCAGAAGCAAGATTCATTACCCCAGAATTTTATTCACAATCACTTCCTATTATCCTCTTTCTCCATGGACAGTCTCTGGTCATCTCTGGCCTGTTCTGTATCATTTAAAGGGAATCATGCTATGCACAGGTTCATGTGGCCCCCAGCATGACATGTTGCATGAGTTGGTGGCTTGATCCTCTTTATGGCTGACTGTGTGCAGTCTCTCTTGAGACAATGTCTTGTGTCCTGCTCCTTGTCATTGTTCCCTCTCTTCCCTTCTAGAAGTAACACAGTTGATCCTTGAACAATACTGGTTTGGGGTTTGAGCTTCACCATTCCACTTATATGTAGATTTTTTTTTTTGAGACATGTGAGAATTAAGGGGAAAAAAGCCCTGCAGATTCACTTCATAGCCTATAGAACTAAGGAAAAAAAACCATTCAGGGATGTCATGAATACATGAAATATATGTATTTGATCACGGCCTGCCATAAAATCTACACATTTCTGTTATCAAATTCACAGTTTCTCAAGATGTATGCACCCAGACCACAGTGCCTACTGTACTAATTTCCTAACCACCTGTTGCTTTCTGGGCAGTCAAGTTACGTGGGGATTTGCAACCTTGTGGGAGGCCAGCCCCTGTACCTGAGTGAGCGTGCCTTCAGATGAATATATAGATATGCCTTCATCTAATCATTTTGCTATATAATGATATGTTGTTGCTCTCAGTGGTTGGCTTTGTTCACACTAATGCATATATGAAGAAGTCTGTTTGGGTTTCCCCCCTAAAGCCTTGGAAACTGGCAGTTATTATCTGGAAGTCTTGCCTATTTGAGAGGAAGGACTTACCTTCCTATTAGTTTCTGTTTCCCAGGCAACAAGCGAGGGTACACACCTATCCTTGCCCACGTGGGCCTGGCGCCTTTCTCCTGCAGCCTTGGCCCTGTGTGATAGCTGAGGGGGGAGCTCCTTATGTGCATGTCCCCTCCTGCCCTCCTGTCACTACGACCTTTTGCGAGCTTGCATGTTGTTCTTTGGCTGTGAGGTTCCTTTCGGCTTTGTGCCTGTGTTGTCCAATTTCAGGAAAGCCTGCTCCCAATTGTCTCCTAGCACGTTCTGCTGGTTTCACTGGTTTTTTTCATATTTAAATCTAAAATCCACCTATAATGGTGTCCTATAACAAGATAAGGATCTGTTTTCCCAAATCATTCTCTTTTAACCAACTCATTTGAAAAGCAATTTGAAATAACTCTTCTCACCTCTGGGGATATGCTTTGCGACTTGTGTTCTGTTCTGATGGTTTGAATGTGTGCCCCAAAGGGAGAATAAGACTTTCAGTCATAAATCTGTTTTTATTTTCTTTATTATGTTCTTTGTAACTTTTTTCAAAATGTTTCCAGTAGTTCTGACCCAATTTTTTTTCACCCAGTTTAACTTTAAAATTATTTGACACTGTAAAGAACATACTTGACTGAAAGCATTGAAGTTACAAATTAATATGGAGAGAATAGTCATCTTTAAAATACATGACGCTTCATTCCAGAAGTGAATCTCCACATATTCATTTGTCTTTTCAATTTATTCAGTATTTTCTTTATTTTTGGTCTTCATCTAGGTTTTAAATTTTTAGTTATTGCTTTGCCCATTATGTTTTAACTGGGGATTAAATATATATTTAAGCGTTGTCAGTTTTGGATACTTGGTTTGTAACTGGCCACCTCTCTGTTTGCTAGTTATTTCCAGCAGCTTCCAAGTACATTTACTTAAGAGTTCTTGGTGAACTACAATATCCTCAGCAAATGTGCAACATTTTGTCTCTGATGACTTTCACAGCCCTTCTCTTTTTCTTGCTTTATATTGTTGGTTGGACTGTTCAAAGCGGCAAGTGAGAGAGTGAGGCCTGCCTCCTCCCTTCCCCAGCCCCTGGCCTCAGTGGACTGTTTCCAGAGGCCCACTTCAAGTCTGACACAGATCTATATGTGGGGCAGAGTTACATTGCATTAAAGGAACAATTCTTCTATTTCATGGGAGGTTTTCTTCAAATTCAGGCACTAATTTGAATTTCATATAAAAAAGTCAGGATCTATTAATACAATTTTGAGGATTTTTTTCTCATTTGACTTATCGAGACAAATCACTTTGTTTCAGTAATTTAGCATGTAGGAAGCTACTGTTACATTTGCTTTAGTATGATGCATTATTCTTTAAATGAAATGTTCAATTTGAGCTACTGTTGTTTAAGTTAGGATTTTAGCATTTCAGGGAATGATTTGGGCTTAATGCTTATCAAAATACTGTTTTGAGTGATTTAAAAATCAGAGTTGTTTCTTTCAAATGTGAGACTATTTCTAAAATATTGTAATACCTGTTCCTCATGGGGTTTGGGAATGAAGAATCATTTCCCTGTAAGGCACTGAATAGTCCTGGAAGTATTTGGGGACCTGGAGAGTTTTCAGGGGAGGAACACCAATTTCAGTTTCTTTCACAATGATTGAATGGTTTTCAGGCTACTTCTACTTGATTCAGTTTGCCATCTATTTGTTCTTTTTCTTTTCTTTCTTTTCTTTTCTTTTTTTTTTTTTTTTTTTTTTTTTTTTTTTTTGGTGGCAGGGTCTCTCTCCATAGCCCAGGCTGGCCTCAAACTCCCATCCTCAAGCATTAAGGATTACAGGCATGCACCACCTCACCAGGCTCCAGCCATTATTATTTGTTTTTATTATTAAGAACATACTTTGTATGGATACATCATGTATTGTTACCACCTTTTCCCTCCTCCCTGCCCCCATTCCACAGTGGGCACTCCTCAGTGGGGTTGCTGGTATTCCCCATGGGGTTGTGGGTTATGCATTATGGGAGTAGCAGTGAGTTATTGGGGGGAGGCAGTGCCTCTAGGTATGACGTCCCAACCTGTGGCTCTTACAATATTTCCACCCCCTCTTTGGTAAAATTCCCTGAGCCATGGTGGGTGAGTTTTAAGTCTATGTCAGTGATGAGCTCTTAGGAGCCTCTGGATCTCTGCTTTGATAGGTGTTGAGTGTCCTCAGAGTCTGTCTCCTTCACCCTGGCGCTGCTTGTCAGGCTTGCCATGGAAGCAGCACTCTTGCTCATCTCCCTACTTCCTCTGTGGTTTTGTATGGGTCTTGGCTGAGATGAGAGGGGAGGTTTATCTCCTTGGGTTTCGCTACCTTCTGAAAAAGAAAAACATTCTCCAATGGAAAGCGAAGTCAGCATAGGTTATTAATTTAGGGAGAGTTTAGCCAAAGACCAGTGGGAGCTTGACACTGGAGAGCATAATCTTTGTCTCCATAGGATTCTGACCTGGTTCCCAATTCCAGATATTGGGTTCCTTTCCACTGAGTGAATCTCCCAGCCAATCAGAAAACCATTGGTTACCCACCAAGGCTGTGTGCCACCATTGCAGTGGTGTGTACTTCTTGTCAGGCTTGTTGCTTCTGAGTAGTTTAGGCCCCTGCTTGTTCACACTGTTGTTGGCCACTTTCCCCCAGTAGCTCATGAATTTTGATGGTGGGTTTTGCTTATGTTTCAAAGCAGAGGTGGCATGGCTGGTATGCATCAGTGCCATGTAGTGTTTCTTGGCCTAACTAGGTTTGTCCCTGTGCCCAGTCCACCATGACTTTTTTTTAAAAAAAAATACTTTATTGTTATTTATTTATTTGAGAGAGAGATACAGAAATAGGCAGGGAGAGAGAGAGAGAATGGGCACATCAGGGCCTTCAGCCACTACACATGAACTCCAGATGCATGTGTCCCTTTGTGCATCTGGCTTATGCAGATCCTGGGGAGTTGAACCTGGGCCCTTTGACTTTGCAGGCAACCGCCTTAACCACTAAGGCATCTCTCCAGCCCCACCATGACTTTTTCTTGCATTAAGATAGCATTGCCCTTTTGGTTCCAGTTGGTATTTGCGGCCTTGGGTTCAATGATATTCTAGGCCAGGGATACCCAGCCCACTGAGCTCCATACATGATGCTCCTTCCCAACATTCTGCCCACTTGCCCTGAACTTCACTTGGGTTGCCTCTGAGCCCCAGAGAGACTCCTTTGCTCACATCATCCTGGCCTCCAACCTCAGCCATCTCCTACTTTTCCTAAATAGTGTCCATGGCGACTTTCTCTTGGGCCACTCCTCTGAATCTCCTCTGCCTCCACAGCCTTGGCGCAGCCACCCAGATACACCTCAGCTGCCATGCCAGCTGTTCCCAGCTTGTGGACAGAGCCCAGCAACAGAATCTCCAAGTCCCAACAGGACTGAGTTCGTGCTGTGTGGACAATCTTGCGTGGTCTTTCTTTGTCCTACGGCCACCCTGATGCTAGACAGTTCCATTCCTGAAGGTCATTGTTAAATACCAGCTGGCTCACATCTCTTGAAACATTGCTCTTTGGACACGCTCATTTTAAAGCACCCCTGCCATGACACAGCAGAGACATATAAGGTGTCTGTTGAGAAGAGCCCCTGGGCCCAGCTCAGGGCCAGCCTGGCCCACTAGGCCCAAATCCTGGCAGAGAGCCTGGACTGTGAGCAGGTGCGCACAGGGCCTTGGGGTCTGATGTTACCTGCCCCCATAAACACTCAAGCCATGGGCTTCAGGTGGGCCTCATATCATGCTGAGCTGGGTCATCAGGGAGGGCCCACTGGTCACTGGCTGAAGGCATCCTGCCTATCCGTTCACAGAGCAACCCTGGCAGGTGGGGGTGGCACAGACATTAGAGGCCATTCTTTCAGGTGTGCATCAGCAGCCCCAGCTTCCCTGGATGCTTGTTAGTGATGTGATTTGGGAGTGGGGAGAGAGTGACAAGGCCCACAGCACCTCCTTGCTAAATCTCATTTTCAAAGAAGGGCAGAGTCATCTGTCAGGACTCAGCCCAAGGACAGCCTATGACCTGGGCAGATATAGCCACTCACTCCCTCTCCTGCCACAGGCCTCTGAAGATTCTAACAGGATAGGGTTGGCCTGAGTGCAGTCAGTGCTCATAGGCCATGTGTCATGACCTACAGTGAGCAGCAGGCTTTTGTCCTCTCTTAACTGACCTTTCCATAGAACTGCAAGTGACTTGTGTCTGGTTTTAGGAATAATAGTCTTGATTCAGAGCAGTTAAGTGACTTCACCAAGGTCACATAATAAGTCAAGGCAGTGCCCATCCACCCATGCCTTCATTGTACCTCCTACAGAATTCCTTCATAGCTTTTTCTTACTCTTCTTCTGTTAGTTGATGTGTTGGGTGTTAGGCTGTGTGTTCCATGGCACACATACCTGGCTTGCATCTTCATGTTCCCAGTGCTCGGATGCCCTTTGCAGTTGAGTTCAGTGGCTGTCCAACACTGCTGTCCCAGGGAATGCTGGACACACTCTGCTAGCTTCTGTGGGGCAGGCTTTCTGATGGCTGCTGCTCTGAGACTTGCATACTGCTCCCAGTGTAGCCTAAGAAATCATCCTGCAAGGGGTGTCCAGATGGCAGCCTCAACCACAGAGCGAGCCAGTGCCAACGTGTCTGATGTCAGCCTGCAGCTTATTTGCCATGTCCCCACAGCAAGGGCGGGGCTCCCTCCCTGCTCTGCCCAACTCCTTCCCCTGTGTGAGGGAGTTCTGGGAGGGATTAGATCTCCATAAAAATACAGGAGCCCAACTCAAAGCTCATGAACCCCAACTTCGGGTCCTTGTCCACTTATCAAGCGTGGACATAGAGAAAGGTATGTTATGAGAATTTATTAAGGGTAGAGTAAAAACAGGAGAGAAGGAAAAAGCAAGAAAGATTTGCCCACCCAGGAGGACTAAACCTGCAAAACTGGAGAAGAAGTTGGTGCTGTTGCTGAGGAGGGTTAGGAGGCTGGTGTTGATTGCCATATTAGATGACACTGAGTCGGAGTTCAAGTCTGGCCAAGGCAGTTTTCTTTCCTGTTCTGGAAGTAAATAAAACTACTAGCAGCCATGTGTACCTGTTTCAAATGTCACCTGCCCTGTGAGCTGCACCCCTACCATCTCTGTTGCATGGCAACCTTAAGAGGAGGTGGGGGCATCCTCAGTCCCAGTGTGCAGGCTCATACACAGAGAGCTTGGTTAACGTCCCCACAGTCACCAGTTCTCTGAGCATCCACTCCTAACTGTGCTACATGGCCTGTGCATAGTAGTGGCACCTGTCTTTTGCTCCAGGCCAGAGTCTGGAAGGCAGACAGAGAAAATGGCACCCAGGATTCCAAGGATGTTCCACAGTCTCGGGTGTATACCATCTGTTCTGACCAGCCCCAAAGTGGAGACATGGAGGCAGGGTGTCTGCCGCATGTGGCCCTCCCTTCCAGGTGGCAGGGCCCTGTGGTGAGAGCCCTTTCTCCTATGCCCTGTGCTAAGGTTTCTTCAAGCCAAGGTAGGGGGAAGAGCAGTAGAGGAGGAGGCAACGTGGCAGGCTGGGTCCCCAGTTCAGTCCTTCCTACCTACCTGGGAGCAGGAACCAGGGCTTCCCAAGAAGGACAGGCTCCCTTGGGTGTAGACACCCTGTGGAGGCAGGAGAAATGCCTTGGAGAGCCTGAGTGGAGATCAAGCAGAGAAGCCTGTCCAGAGCCAGAGCAAGGGGATGCACTTTCAGGTGGAGGAGGTCAGGGACACAGTGGAGAGAAGGATCCAAAGGACTGTGGCAGGGCCTCATGACTGGATGTATTTAGCAGTGCATTCAAGCCCAGGGGAACAGCTGGTGCCACCCAAGCACCTGCCACCAGTTGTGGATCTCCACTCTGCTGGGGCAGGAGAGTCCCATGACTGACAGCAGCATCTGCCTCCACCTCCTCCCACCAGCAAGAACAGGTCAGGAGCCCAGGAATCAATTTTTGAAGGGATTCTTACCTTCTGGTGCAGTGATAAAGAGGCCCAGAACTTAGCCTTAGGTAACAGATAAGCCAGGTGGTGTATGAAGACCAGCCATGAGACTTCACCCAGCTGTGTGCCCAGACCCTGAGTCAACTCCATGGGCGGATTGAGGACATGCAGAATATAATGGCCTGGTAGTTATCAACCTCACACTGTTTCATTCCTTGCCCTCTCTCACTGGTTATATGCAAGTTGTACAGGATGATAAACCCATTCACGTAGCCCCCCAGATCCTTGGAAAGCAGAGGGTCTTTGTGTCACAGCCTGCTTATGAGTGTGACTGGACAGTAACCAGCCCATGTACCCTCTCGCTTACGTACAAAGGAGAAAAGAAAAAGGTCATGAGTGCCAAGTGCCTTTACTTCATGCATGTGCAGACATGCAGGCACACACACGGCCAGACACATACGTGTGTGCACACATAGACAGGCATGTACACACATGTGCAGCTATATATACATGCAGGTTCACAGACATGCACACACATGCAAGAACCTACATACATATGCAGATACACACAATTTCCCCATTTAAAAACAGGACTTTTTCATTCATTAAAAAATGGACTCTTCACTGTTGTTGTGTTCTGGTGTAGGCCATGATCCAGGGACCCTGTTGCCAGCAGGTCACTGCTGGATTCTGAGACATAAAAGCAAAGAAGGCACAGTGCTGCCCTGGGGACACTCTCCCTGCCTTGGCTTGAGCCAGGGATGGCAGCACTTGGCTCCAGGTGCACAGCAGAGCCCTGAAAGCTCATTGGGGGTGTAGACAAATGTTTCCTGTCACAGTGCTGATGCCAGAAGTAAAGAAACTGTGAAGTGCTTAGCAGCTTTGCAGCCGTTCTCTTACAGCCATTTCTGTAAAGTGCAATCTAGGCCTTTCATGGGACAAGTGACTTGCTCACAGAGGCTCAGGAGAGTGGCCATGGGACAATGGAGTTTCATTTTATTTTTATTTATTTGATTTTCATTTTAAAAGTGTGAGATTCAAGTCCCATCTCCATTTCAGACAAGCTGCTGGCCCCTGAGCATCAGCTCATCACTGTCAGTTGGGATAGAAGAACCCCCGACCAAGCTGTGACCAGTTAAGAAGTGACACACTGGGAGTGTTTTACTGGCTGTGACATGCACGAAGAGAATGCACTCTATTTTCTGTCAGTTCAGCAGGTTTGGTTGAGCCTCTGGTTTCCCCATCTCTGAGCTGTGCCGCCCACCCAAAACCTCAGGAGGGTGTCGCCTTTGAGCATCCAAGTCTTTTTCAGTGTGTCAGTCATGGCTTAAGCAGCAGCTGTTCCCTTGGGCTTGAATCCACTGATGTTCAGTCTGTGGTGGCCAATGAAGCAGACCCCAGGAGTCTGGTGGTGGAGTGCCATCATCACCCTTGCTCACTCTCTCTCTCTCTCTCTCTCTTCTCAAATTGGGAGTTTTATTTTAAATCTTGAGGTTGGAAATTTCATGGATGTTCATCCTTCTGTCCCTAGACTGCAGAGGAGCCGGTCAACTCCTTACTCCAAGGAGCAGGTGTTGGTCACACATTCCTAGCCTCCACTTACTGCCAGGCTCCTCCCAGACCCCTTTTCATACATGCACATGGACACCTGCAGACACACACGCTCATGCACATGCTACATGCTCATGGCTCTGCCCTGTGCACTGTCCCATGCTGTCCAGCTACCTTCCAGGCCCAGGTGAAGCTGTCAAGCAGATTGGACAGAGGACGGCAGGGAGAGAGAAAAGAAGCACCTGGGGCGGTCAGGAAGCCCCAGCAGGGACAGGGGTAAGAGGGCTCCGAGCTGC
Organism: Orientallactaga sibirica; assembly: GCA_036365145.1. Classification (NCBI taxonomy): domain Eukaryota; kingdom Metazoa; phylum Chordata; class Mammalia; order Rodentia; family Dipodidae; genus Orientallactaga; species Orientallactaga sibirica. The sequence goes on along the minus strand of JAEOAD010000034.1, from coordinate 7,873,082 downwards.
TCTAAGAGCTGCCTTCATAGCCCACAGCGCCTCCCTGGGTCCCTTCAGCAGCGTCCAGCCAGCCTTCCAGACTGCTTTCATTTTCAACTTCAAAGATCACTCTCGAAATAAAGCTTTTCCGGTGAGAGTCCAAAGGTTTTACCCACATGTGGAAAATGGACTGGGCTGTTCAGTGTTTGCTCTACCCTGCAGATGCCTCTGGTGACTGCAAAGGCCCCACTCTGCATCACTGCTTGCTCCTGTGCCCCTAGGCTGCATCTGGCTCTCACCTCCACAGGCCCATCACCACCCCTTACCTTCAGCCCCCATGCAGATTTCTGCTCAGCTTGAGGTTAGTGGGGCAAAAGAAACTTTATTTTTATTAAACTGACAGGAATCCTTTCTGTCTAGGCACTTCAGTGCACAGTGGGGCCTTTGCAGTCACCAGAGGCATCTCCAGGGTAGAGCAAACACTGAACAGCCCAATTGGTTTTCCACATGTGGGTAAAACCTTGGGAACCTCACCAGAAAAGCTCTTCTGTCTAAGCTCTTCAGCTACACTCCAGCTTTCCTATGAACTTGTCTCAGAGTGGGCCACCACAGTGGCCCCAGCAAATGAAGGGAGGGCTGATCAAAGGAAATTACATCAAGATAAATCAGGATAAACCAGGTGTGGTACCTATAATTGCAACCACTCAGGAGGCTGAGACAGGAAGATTGCTGTGAGTTCAGTACCAGCATTAATTGCAAAGTAAAGCCCTGTCTCCAAAGAAAAAACGAGTAAGGATAAGTTTAACATAGGATGTTGGCTTTGTTTTTAACCCCTGCATGTCCTTAGTCCCACACAGAGCAGCTAAATAGTAGAAGAGGAGTGACTTTTCTTTCTTTCTTTCTTTCTTTCTTTCTTTCTTTCTTTCTTTCTTTCTTTCTTTTTTTTGATTTTTCAAAGTAGGGTCTCCCTCTAGCCCAGGCTGACCTGGAACTCACTTTGTAGTCTCAAGGTGGCCTCAAATTCATAGTGATCCTCCTACCTTGGCCTCCTGAGTACTGGGATTAAAAGGTACATGCCACAATGCCTGGCAAGGAAGTGACTTTTTGAGACCCCAAAATTCCTTGTTGTAACCTTGCTGTCCTCTGAGACTGCAATCAAGTCTGGCAAGTCTTCATGAAGGCCACTCCCAGTGCAGGAGTTGTACCCCACGCCCCAAGATGCCCCCAGATCTCCACGTGTGAAAATGGCTCTTCGGCACACTTCACAGAGTGCAACAAGTTAGACACAGGGCACTCTGGTGGACTTTTACAATAAGTGAGTCAATAAGGAAAAACTGAGGCACTTTCACAAAAGTAAATTCCCTATATATTACATCATGGCTAATAATAATGTTAAGAGTGAGATTTCCTCATCTTTCAGTTTTTTGCTATTATTTCCTGGGCTGCTGGAATCATTTTTAAAAGTTCTTGCCTATGCCTATACCATGAAGTATTTTCCTCTTGCAGTTTCAAGCTTTAGATTACATTGAGGTCTTTGATCCATTTTAAATAAAATTTTAAAAATAAATAAAAATTTTTAAAAGCATGAGATTTCTTCATATAAAAATGAGTTTTTTTTTTTTTTTTTCAAACAAGCTGTCAGTATACTTGGCTGGGGTTCTTCCCTAAGCCCCTCCTGCCCATCAATGGACAGTCCTGGTGGTGGAGTAAGCCTGGATGGGTCCACGTAACAGTTGAGAAACTAGAAGGGAAAGGCCCAGTTGTTCTTTAGCCACTATGAGCTTGGAAGGCAGAGGTCAAGCACATCGCCACCAACACTGTCCAGAATGAGGTCTCCCTCCTCCTCCACCACCACCCCCCCCCACCCCACCCCTAGCCTCCAGTCTCTTCAGGGCAAAACAAGCAGTAGAGGCTGTTCCTCACTTGATTCTGTTTGTAGAAGTAAAGGGCAGGTAGGCCGGTACAGACTTCTTAGAGTTCTAGAACCACCTTCCTCTCAGAACTGTGTTATGTGGCCCAGATTTCTGCCACACTGTCTGTGAGCATGCTGTATTTTCTGTTGTCCCATCACACTGCAGGTATACCCAGCTCCTGTCCCTCCCAGACACTCCCTCTGTCCAGGACCAGCAGTTCCCATGGGAAGATGCCTGGCACCCACACTTGCAAAGCCGCTTTCTTTGCACACCACACAGGTTTGTTCCTCATTAATCAGGGACTAACACTCTTGAGTCCACATTCCAGTCTTCCCCTACCCCAGGCCCCTTTCATCACTCCACCTAGCTGAGCCCCTGTTTATTCTGAGGCACTTGAGATTTCCCCACCTCACCACCAGCACTAGTAGTTGGCCCTTTGGATGGATCAGGTTTTATAAGTAAGGAAACAAAGCAGACCGGGAGAGAGCTATTGCTTTTGTAGGAAAAGAGTGGGGGAGTCTACCAGCTGGGCTGAAATTCTGGAGCTTAGTGTTAGAAGGGCTTACTCTCTGGCTGGCCAGTCCCCCCACATAGACACCTTTCCCGTGTAACTTTGCAGAATGACAAATTGGTTCATGAATCCAGATTGCTATTGACAGAACATCCTGCCATGAATGTTATAATCTCAGATCCAAAGAGAGCTGTGCTGGAGGTATAAGGACACTGCTTCTATACTTCTGCCTGCTCTGTATTTTGCCATGCCTCATGACTGAGACATCATGGAACTGTGGAGCAATTCCCTCTAGAGTCTCTTTACTAGAAGAAAAGGTATGCACATGGCACCCCTGTCTCCTGCCATGCAGGGTTTTACAGGCAGAGCATTTAAAGCCACCTGTGTTTTTACCACCATTGACCCAAATGAAATCACAGTTTGGTGCTTGTCCAACAGCCTGGATGGAGTCAAGCGAAGAGGCCCAGGCAGACCCACTTTCACCAAAACTCCCACAGTAAGGACAAGCAAAACCCATATTGCTTTCAAATTGTGTCTGTCAGAAGATAGCGGAGGGACATTTCACAGTACATAACAAGCAGAAAGCTAGTGACCATTTTCTCCATATCCCTGAGTCCTAGAGCCCCCAATCAGTAGCCCTGTGTGCACCCTCGCCCTTGACTTTGGGCTCTGGAGTTTCTGCCAAGCCTGGGCTGAGAGGATTTTTCCACCAATCTAATTAACAGTTATGTAACAGTCAGGAGACCCATATTCAACACCCAGATCTGTTTCTGCCCACTAATTGTGCCAAGCAAGCCAGTAGACCTCATTGTGCCCCATGTCGTCATGGCAAAGCTGGGATGGTGTTGGCTTCACTGAGATTCAGGGCAGAAGCAAGGACCAGTGGGAACCCTGCTGGCCCTGAATCCCCATTAGAGCACCACAAGGCACCAGCGGTATACATGCAGCTCTTAGGACTTGTGTGTGCCTCAGAAACTTTCTGTCTTCCCTGAGCTGCTGCACGCTGGCTTCTGACTTGGCCCCCTGCAGGATTTCTATCTTTAAATTTTTTTTTTTGTGTGTATATATGTGTGTACATTGACATGCATGCCACAGTGCACATGTGGAGGGCAGGGGAGGTATCTAGGCACCAGCTTCGTGGAAATGGGGCCTTTTGGCCATGCAGAATTGCTAGAAGGCAAAGGAATGTCAGACTCACTGTCCATAAGCTACAGACTCTTGTGGCTCCACCTCTCATTGTTACAGACTCCTTGAAATCAGATACATGCATGACTTCACACCTTGCTTTACATGGGTGTTGGTGAATCAAACTCAGACCAGCAGGCTTTGCATGCAAGCACCTTTAACAGCTTTTTTCCCTTGATTCACATTATGTTCATCCTCTCCTGGAGCTTTAAAGAGAGTTGGGCAACTGCCTGCTCTGGTCCTATTTATTAAATTAACATGAGTTTTTAAAAAAAGTGCAGGTTTTGGTTTTGAGTGTGGGTTTGCAGAGTATGTATGGTGTGACATATGCACAGATGTGCATACCCTGTGAGCATGCATGCAGAATGAGAATGGAGAAGAATGTCTGGTATACTCTGTTCATTTTCTCATTCATTCATTTCCTAAAAGCAGAGTCTTTTACTCAACCCATACCTGCTGTTTTTGCATTTTGTGGGGATCAGCAAGCTCCAGTGATTCTCCAGTCTCCAGACACACCCCCTAAGGACTGGGGTTACAGACCTGTATGGCCATGCCCAACTTTTTACATGGGTGCCGGGGAATCAAATTCTGGTAGTCTTGGGCCCTCCTGCTTGCACAGCAAGCACTCTTAGCCACCGAGCCTGCTCCCCAGCCCCAGGAAAATAGTTTTCTTTAAGCTTCTGTGTTTCCCATGGAGCCATGTGTCTCCCATCAGACCCTGTTTTCCTGGCACTTACTCAGGTGCAAGGCTGGCATATGTCCTCCCTGGCTGTTGCCCACTCTGGAAGCCTCATGGTGGGGACTTGCCTGTGTTGATCCTTCTAAGCCGGGAAGCTGTGTGGAAATGTGTCCGTCCACACTTGGTTCTGACTGAAGAGTCCCTTTCAAAACTTCAGGGCAGATTTTCAAGGGACTGGAAGTGATTACTCAGAGAAGCACAGAAGGATTTAAGGAGGAAACTCAAGAATCCAGTACAAGTTAGAAATATTACGTTCCTTAGCTTCCAAATATGAAGATATCAATCTGAATTAGGTGTGTGGGAGGAACCTCTGTCTGAATTGCAGAAAAGTCTTTCACAGGGTGTCTGCTTTTATTATCATTTCTTTCCTACCATGAAAACTAAAATCCAGAAAAATCCCAAGAGTTCAGAAAAGCCACTGCTGACATGCAGAATTTGGCCCTTTCTGGGGTTTTTTTCATCCTGCAAGTTTCAGAGGCTCCATCCTCAAAAGATCTGGGCCCTAGAGAACCCAGGGCTGGCTACAAAACAAAAGATAGGTAATCAGTTAATTCTGGCTATACTCAGGTACCAGTATTTCTAAACACCTTTCCTGGTGTGTGGTGTACTCTACATTCTGGCTTCCCACCACCATAAAGAGGCTGATCTGTGTCCTTTCAAGGTTGTGTCTCATGAGAAGGGCCTAGTGCAGTGCCTCGCACAAAGTCCAGGGACTCACCTGCATCAGCTGTGCCCCATCCTGACATGTACCAGAGTCCATGCATGCAGAGATCTCTATGGGCCAGCACCTGGGACCTTGGTGCAGACCCTTGCTGGCCCCACCCCAGCAGTGCTGCCCAGATGGGCTAGACCTGTAGTCCCCCAGCCAAAATCTAGGGCAGAAGGGTTGCATTTTTAATGAGCATCACAGGTGTTGCATAGTCTGACATACTTGCAAGTTTAAGAAGTGGGGCTTTGTTCTTCTGGAACTTGAAGCCAGCTTTGAAGACCGCGTTTTTAAATTGCTAGTATAGACCAAGTTTAACCAGGCCCATGACTGGGCGCCCTCATCTGGCAGGTCACCTCAGCCACAGGGCTGAGGTCTGTAGCTCCGCATCCCCTGTGGAGGGGTCAGGCTGCTTATTTTCCACAGACTGGCTTTCTGAAGAGGCTGGCCTTGCTGAGAAGTATTTCCCTGCAATGGAACTGTCTGCCTTAAACTTTCAGTTCAGCGCTCCCATGTGAAACTCCTTTTCCGAGCTGATGGCATTGTAGTCTTACTTAACTTGGGGTGCCTGCCTGTCTCTCTGAGGGCTCCACTAGGAACCCTCGCAGATGAATTTGTTGCACACCCACAGCCTGTAACCCTAACACCCAGTGCTCCTGTGTGCTGTGGGTCCTCTCCACCTCTCGTGGGTAAATGAGGCTGGGCTTGCACACAGCCACAGTGCTCACCACAGGGGGCAGCTTTGCTGTGCCCACCCTGAACGTCCTCAGAAAGTCATGGGCACTCAGCCTCTCCATGTGCAGGAGGAAGGCATCCCACCACCAGCCACCCATTTAGCCTCTTGCTGGGCCCCACTGCCTGCTCTAACATGTACCCTCAGCTTCTAACAGTCCACAAATTTGCCCTCTCTGCACAAACCCTCTGCTCCAGCCGCACTCCACTATATAATGCCATCTGAATCCACTGCTGCTATAGGGGAAGTGGAGCCGAAGAAGCAGCTTGGGTCAGGGCCAGGGCCAGGGCCAGGAGGATGGATGCCCAGCACAGTGGACAAGGAAGGAGTTGGGAACCAGAGAGCTGTGTGGGTGGAACAAAGAGGCCTGGCAGAGGGGGGTATGGAGAGAATAAAGCCCCGTCCACTCTGGGTTCCACTCAGGCGCTGCCTCTGCCAGTCATGTGTCCCTGGCAGATTACTTCTCAGCTCTTGTCCTGAGTATGCTCTGTAAAACAGGAATGAATAGCATCAGCATAGTAATAATAATGGGTATGTACCTACACACATTCCTCATGGGGCTGCCTTAAGGAGTAAATCAGTCAATACGTAGGAAGCCCCCAGACTGGGCTAGCACAGGCAAGTGGCCACCTCTATCAACACTTTCTTGTGAAGGGTTTAAGCCCTGGTGAGTGCTATGACAGAGACAGGTCCCTATTGCTCCTATAGTAGAATCCACGTGGTGGTGGAACTATTCATGGTGAGCAGAAGCAGAGACAGGAAGTTCATGACACAAACCAGATATACCGCTTCTTCATCCAGTAGGCCAGGAAAAGCCTCTGGCTCCTGTTCCCTGGTCCATCGGTGTGTGCAGCCCTGCAGTGGGCGCGGGTGGCCCCATGGGGGTCACCAGCCACTTCTGTTGACTTTAGGTCATACTGCTAGGGAGCCATTTGCATAGGTGCTCAAGTTCATAGTTTAAACACCAGAGGACAGATTTCAGTATGTAAGAGAAAAGCTGGACAAGAAGTCTCTCTCCAGCTAATGTGCTGAGAGCCATGTGGAAACATTATTTTATCATCAGCCCAGCATGGGTGTCTCAACACTTGAAAGAGACTAAGAGAACATCTTTTCTCCTAACCCAGCGTTTTTAGCTCCTAATATCATTTCACATTTAAAGGTGACAGCAATATCTTTAACGTTTTTCTATTGGATTAATAACGTTTAATGTTCAAAGCAATAAAGCGAAATGTTTTCATGAGAGTGCTTTATATCACTAGTGGAAAATTCAAGTTCAGAAAGAAGAGCGGACCACACACACAAAGTAATAGATGTCAAAAGCCATAAACCCAAAAAGGGAGCCTGGGCATGAGCTCGGTGCCCTGGAGGGTAGGTGGGTGTGCAGGCTCTGGCACGAGGAAGGGGGTCCCACTCACAGAAGTGAGCACACAGCCCTGGCCCACTCCCCCACCATCCATCTCCACCCCGCAGTGGAATATGACAATGTTAGCATTTTTCATTCCCTGACGTTACCATTAATAAAGCAATGATCCAAAAGGGGCTTTGCTGAGTCGGTTCTTTATGCGCCCATCACTCACGACGAGATAATTTCACACAGGATCGTTTTAAAATTAAATGACGATAAAAACGCTCTGCTGTTCTGTGTTCACCAGTTCATGGAAGTCTATCAAGTCATTAATGTGTCATGACAAACTGCTCGATGGATACAAGAGTAATTAATTATTTGAATAAATAACAAGTTGAACTTGGAGCTTTGAACCACAGTGACACACGCATCCCATTAAGGGTGTCTTGGGAACCTCTTTGGGGCACTGGTATGAAGAGTTAAAACACAGGCCGGGGCATTGGAAGTGATGAAAATCCATTTCATAAACACAGGGTGATATTTTATGGGGAGAAAGGCAGTGTCACATTCTGGTGCCCACCTGCAGTTCCGAGTCAGAAGTTCCCTGGCAGCGGCCATTTCAAGACACCACTTGATCACTGATGATTTCAGAGAACAATTATACAGATTTTCATAATCACCATTAATCTCTGCATATTTTTCAAGATAATTACAGCAATTATTATTTAGATTTCTCTTTTATATGCCCATTGTAGAAAGGAACAAGTGCTTATTATCCTGGAGAGTTCAAAGAACCTTGGATTCAAACTCTCTGTCATCTCTGTGTTCATTATTTCAACTCTCATTGCCTCTGAAAGTTCATCAGCACTAGAAATTAGAGTAATATCGCGGGCTCTATTATTAAACCTCCAGTCTGAGCTTCGACCGCTGCTGGAGTGGCTGAATTGTTCGCCGGGGGATGGCTGTGTTTGCCCAGAATTACTGTCAGGTGACAGGAGACGTGTGTGACAGGTAGTCAGAGACAGGAGGCAGCCTCACACCTATTTTCTCTGGAAGGGCTACAAAGTGAACTAACAACCAATATTTAGAGGATACATTTTTTGTGTGTGGCATGCCCTTTAAAGGTTAATATTAAACCTGAAACCTGGGTAATTCGTGGCATCGTACTTCACAGACACGGCAGCTCAATAGACGGCAGCACATCCCGTGACATTTCCAGATCAAAGCGTATGTCACCGCTTCTGCCTCGAGCCGCTCTTTCATCCCCCCACCCAGCATGGCGACCTGGAGAGCTCACCCACTGGAGCTCAGTGTGGGGAGGGGGGCTGCGGCTTGTGCTGCTTTGAAGCAGAGCCTCCTTTCCCTCAGAGGTGTGGCTTGTGCCATTGCAGCAGGACACAGGCAGTGTGGGTGGGTGTGGCACTCCTTCCCCAGTGTCCCATCCCAGCCATGGTTTACTCCTACACCATCAGTGGTCAGTGGTGTCCACCCCCGTCAGGCACCTGAACATAGAGAGCCCAGTGTCTGAACTTCGTGGGGGAAAATATAAGGTAGAAATAACACTTTTCTCTGCAAATTAAGTGGATCTTGTCATTAAGTGACAAGCTTGCTCGAATGCACTCGTGCGGTGTGATTGTCCAGGAAATGCAATATGGCAGGGTCCTCTTATGTCACTGAGGCTGGCCTGGTATCCACTGGTAGATGCAGGAGGGTGAAGTCTGTGACCTCTTCGACAGTTTCTCCAGGTAGTGCCTTGCAAGGGCTTACCCTCCAGCCTGGAGCTGGGGGCGGTGGGGGGGGATTCAGCCTCCAGGCAGTCATTCTCCATATTCTCACTGTGCCAGAAAAGTTGATCCCACTAGTCAGGGCAGAACTCTGCCAGAATGTCCCATTTGGGATGATTTTTTTAATTTTTTTAAAATTATTTTATTTATTTTTGGAGAGAGACACAGAGAGAGACAGAGAGGGAGACAGATAGAGATGGGCGCTCCAGCAGTCTCTCAGCTGCTGGCGAATGAAATCAGATGCGTGCGCCCCCTTGTGGTCAAGTGCGGCATTGCGCCCTTGCGTCACTTTGCATCTGGCTAAACGTGGGACCTGGAGATTGGAACCGGGTTCTTCGGCTTAGCAGGCAGGTGCCTTAACCGCTAAGCCATCTCTCCAGCCCTGGGATGATTTTTGAATGTACGGACAGTCTCTTCAAATCTTTAGTAAATTTTTTTTTCCAAGATAGGGTCTCACCTCTAGCTCAGGCTGACCTGGAATTCAGTCTGTAGTCTCAGGGTGGCCTCGAACTCACAGTGATCCTCCCACCTCTGCCTCCCGAGTGCTGGGATTAAAGGCGTGCGCCACCACCCCCGGCTTCAAATCTTTAGTAAAAATTTAAAAGGAAACTATTCTTTCCTAGTTTGCGCAGTTTGAAAGGCCAGCTATCTTATTGGCAAAGTACTTAGGAAGATAAATGAGTAAGTCATAGGGTCAGAGCAAAAGGAATTGGATTGTCCCATTGTCATGGAGTCCTAGAGAATCCCTGTTTATGAAGCAGAGCTGTCTTCTGGAGATAGGACTTCCTGTATGCCCTGGCAATGACAGTCCCTGTAGCTCCAAGGGAGTAGGTAACGTTATGTCATTGGTCATCAGGACATCAGCCAATACGTGGAGCACTGGGCACCGAGTTTGATGAGCAGCTGGGGAGGTGGCTCAGAGGGGCGCTGTTCTCCTTGGCTTCAGGGATGCACAAGCAGAAAAGCCAGAACAAGCTCTCCAGCCAAGGCTGTGGCAGAAAGTCTGTGGCATTCAGAATGCTCCACTCAAGAAGTGGTGAGCAAGGTGGGGTGGCCAGATGCCAAGGTGTGGGCAGTTAGGTATGGGGACAGCTAGAGAGCACAGATGCTGGGTCTAGACTCATGTTTAGGAAAGAGTTGAGCCTCCAAGTGAAGGGATGGCACAGTCAGGCCTTCACAGCTGGGTGGCTGGGAAGGGTATCCCCCTGGAGACAGCCCATGGGATGTTGCCATGACCTCCCCTCCCCCGCAGTGTCTCTTCACTCCATGGAGCCCAAGTCACTTACACCCATCTTATTTTTTTGTTCATGTGTTTGGTTGTGTGTGTATAAATATTTGTAGGAGGGCATATGTATTTTTGCAGGTATACATGTACAGGTGTGCACATGTGCATGTGGGGAGTACAGGTCAATATCAGGTGTTTTTCTCAACCACTCCCCACCTTATTTTTTATCTTTTTTAAAATCTTGTGTGTGTGTGTGTGTGTATAATGTGTACATACAGTGTGTGTACGACACAGCACACATGTGGAAAGCAGAGGACAACTTCAGTGTTGATCCTCACTTTCCACCTTATTCGAGGCATGGTCTCTTGTTTACCAGTATGTACACTGGGTTAACTAGGCTGTGAATTCTAGGGATTCTCCTGTCTCCACATCCAGTCTCGCTGTGGGTGAATGGGGATTACAAACACTTGCACTGCCACATTGGGTTTTAAAAATATCCAAACCCAGGCAGTCGCTTGCCCAACAAGCACTTTCACCCACTGAGCCAACTTCCCCAGCCCCTCTACCTTATTTGTTGAGATAGGATCTCTCACCAAATCCAGAGCTCATTGATTAGGCTAGACTAGCTAGCCAGCAAGCCCCATTCTCCTGTTTCTACAGGATTAGAGACATGGTGCTGTGCCCAGGTTTTATGTGAGCAGTGGGGATCTGAACTCAGATCCTCATCCTTATATGGCAAGTACTTTATTCACTGAGCCATCTCCCCAACTCCACCCTTCTTGTTTTGTTTTTTTTGTTTTGTTTTGTTTTGTTTTGTTTTGTTTTTGAGGGAGGACCTCACTCTAGCCCAGGCTGACCTGGAATTAACTATGTAGTCTCAGGGTAGCCTTGAATTCACAGTTCTCCCTCGGCCTCCCTAGTGCTGGGATTAAAGGCATGTGGCACCACGCCCAGCCGCTTCCACCCTTCTTGATTAAACATTTCCTGCTGCTAGCCCTAGCTGATTGCTTCTTGATGTCGCATAGGAAGGTGTGTCTGTCACATCCTTCACCTGGGGGAAGGCAGTGGACTAAGGCGACCACCGGGTAGCTCTGTGGCCCTGAGCTTTAGTGGAGTGGTTCTATCCCAGGACCATGGAGCTTACATGATGGTGTCTGTAGGTGTCCTCTTCTTCCCTGCACAGGCCCTCCCTGGTGCTGTGCTCCTGAGAAGGGGAGCTCCTCTGGCCTTAGACACCCCCAGGTCAGAGGCACTTCTTCCTGCCCCTCGGTTCTAGAAGAGAAAAGGAGAAGACAACAGAGAACCTGGCTCAGGATTTGCCATGTGCTGCTTTTGAGCTGCCTTTGTAAATGGGAACTCAGAAACCAGCTGATTTTTGTAGATTGCATTGTCTTAGATTTAAATCTGAGTTCTTAAGACAGCAGTGCTTGTTTGATCTTCCAGGTGATGCCCATGTGAGACTGGGGCATGACAGAGGTGGAGCTAGACCTCCACCAGCCAGGGTTTCCCAAGCCTAGCTGCATTGAAATCACCTAGAAGCTAATGCCCAGAGCCACCATCTGACCAGTGACATGAGATGCCCTGGCAGGAGGGGTGGTAGGGGCTGCAAGCAGCAGCAGATTTTAAAACTCAGCAGATGAGCACATGGAGGATACTCAGTGATTTAGGCAACCCTTTCAGTCACAGATGGGGACAGTGAGATGATTGGCCCCACACACAGGCCCTGACAACAAGGCCAAGTCTCTGCTTACTGTTGTTTATTCAAGTTATGTGCCAGGCACTGTTCTAGCAGCTAGAGCACTGCTATCATGGAGCCAGATCAGTAGAGCTGGCCTAGAAAGCCTTCTGGGCTTTGTACATTATACGGTAATGATGTTCACAGACAGTGATGCTCATTTTGCAATGTTCTTCTGAATCCTGCATCTCCCCTAGAATAAGCAGCCCTGCCTACAGAGGCTTAGTGAGGAATGCACAGATACAAAGACAGCCAGGCATAGTGGTGCTCTCTTTAGATCCCAGCACTCACAAGGCCGATGTTGGAGGATCTCTGTGAATTCAAGGTCAGCCTGGGACTACAGAGTGAATTCCAAGTAAGCTTGGGCTACAGTGAGACTCTGCCTCAAAAAGGATGGAAGGGAGGGAGGGAGGGAGGGAGGGAGGGGAGGGGAGGGAAGGGGGACATGGCTTAGTGGATAAAGTGCTTACTGCTCAAGTGTGACAACCTGAGTTCAAATCTCCAGCACCCATGTAGGAGCTGGACATGGCCACATGTACCTATAATCCCAGCACTGGGGAAGTAGAGACAAGAGGATACCCAGGGCTGACTGGCTAGGAAGTCTTGCCCAATTAGATTCAGTGAGAGACCTGTCTCAAAAAATAAGCAAGAAGGCTTGGAGAGGTGCTTAGCAGTTAAACGCTTGCCTGTGAAGCCTAAGGACTCGAGGCTCGATTCTCCAGGACCCATGTAAGCCAGATGCACAAGGGGGGTGCATGCATCTGGAGTTCATTTGCAGTGGCTAGAGGCCCTGGCATGCCCATTCTCTCTCTCTCTCTCTCTCTCTCTCTCTCTCTCTCTCTCTCCCTGCCTGCTTCTGTATCTCTCTTTCTCTCAAATAAATAATTTTTAAAAAATAAAATGTTTTTTAAAAAATATGGAAGAGGGCTGGAGAAATTACTTAATGGTTAAGACACTTGTCTGCGAAGCCTAAGGACCCAGGTTCAATTCCCCAGATCCCAGGTAAGCCAGATGCACATGGTGGCACATGTGCCTGGAGTTCATTTGTAGTGGCTAGATGCCTTGGTGCAACCATTCTCTCTCTCTCTCTCTCTCTCTTCATAAACATTAAAAAAGTAAGGTAGCCAGGTGTGGTGGCGCACACCTTTAATCCCAGCACTTGGGAGACAGAGGTAGGAGGATTGTATGAGTTCAAGGCCACCCTGAGACTACCAGGTGAATTGCAGGTCAGCCTGGGCTAGAGTGAGACCCTGCCTTGGAAAACCAACAAATTAATTAATTAATTAATTAATTAATTAAAAATAAGGTGGAGAGTGATTGAGGAGGACATCCAACATCAATCTCTGGCCTCTGCATGCACACGCACACATGTGCCCACAGTTAGAACATGTATACATGGCCACCACAGGTACACATGCAAAAAAAATAAATTTCCCTCAGTTTCTTTGCTAAGACCTTGGGCTTGAAACAACTAACATTTATAATTGCTGTTATTACTGTGGGTCAGCCCATGGCTTTTCTCATCCAGTCACCCCAGCTGGAATGGATGGTCAGGAATGGTCCCGTCTATATGTATGGAAGACAACAAGCTGGTGGAACCATACCTCCCACCTCCACATGGTGCCTCTTCTTCCAGGAGGTGGCCCTGAGCTTCTCACACAGCCAGCTCGCTGTCACACAGTAAGAGACTGCAAGCCTGGACCTGCAAGCTGGTGGTACGTAGGCTAATGTCCCGTTACCAAAACAAGTCACATTGCCAAGCTGACTGAGGAGTGAAGAAATGGGTTACACTTCTTGGCGGAGCAGTGACAAAATCACTTTGCCATGTGCATGCTGGGATAGGAGGCACTTGTGGCTATTTCACAATCTGTTGTTTCTACCCGCTCACACCTCTGTCCTGACAACAGTGCCTCACTGACTGGTGCCAGCAAGTTGGCTGTAAAGAAGAGAGGATCGTGTTGTTAACTTATTTACATCTACTCCAGAACACTTCCTATGATGCCCCAGAGATATATAGGTTATATACTTTATAATTAAGCAAATCTAGTGTTTGTGATAATTCCTATTAAAAATTAGATGTCAGCCCTGGGGCAGACATATAATAATAACCTTGTATGTGTATGCACCGCTGATTTGTGGAAAATCCTGTGTAATTGGAATAACTTTCAAACTACCTTTCCTGGGACTGTCATGAGTAGGGGATGTGGGGACCTCTGGGTATGAGGCCTGTCTGACACCTCTGTGTCTGTGCTGTGTACACTGTCCCTCAGTTCGGACTTACCTGCTGTTTCCTTATGCTTAGGATCATGTTGGGCATTCCGGCAGGGATGGCACCAAGGTGGAACTGTAGCTTTCTCAATGTGTGACATCAGGGGCTTTGTGGGGTTGGTCCAACTCAGCGTTGACAAAGTTAGCTCAGATTACCTGGCTTAGAAGATGTTTGTTGGTTTTTTTCTCTGTAAAGTCATCACTTTCCCACCATAATTAATATGACATTTGTTTTGTGCAAGTGCTTTAGAAGAATGTGGGTAAACTATTCCTCATTAAACTCTTGCCCAGCAGATTTAGCACCTTTGACTTTTGTCAGTCCTTCGTTCCTTCGGTATCTGTGTCCTGCTGGCAGTCAGTTGTGAGGAGGAGCTTGCTGTCCTCTCTGCTCATTTCTTTCCTTGTGACAGTATAGCCACTTCTTAATCATGATCAGCACCTTTGTCGTTTTTTCAGTTTTTTGAGACTGTGGAGTTTTTTGAGGCTATATAGCCAAGGCTGTGTTTGAACTCACAATCTTCCTGCCAAAGCTTGCTGAATGCTAGGATTACAGGCATGTGCTACCACACCCAGCTCGATCATCATTTATTTTGATGCTCAAAGTGTTCTATATTTAGCCAGTGGAAGCCTCAGCAAGCTGATTCCTGTGTCTTATGCTGTGTTCCCAAGGTTCTTGGAGAATGTCTTTAATTTCTGGCACAAGAAGATTGTCCTGCTTTTCTTCCTTTCCATTTCTCTAAAAAGCCTATGACCTGTAGAGCCAGGTGCCAGAAACCAACGCCAGGGTTCTCAGCACGTGTGCTGCTACCAAGGTGTCCTTGCTTCTAGGCCTCAGCATAGAGAAATGTTTGTTTATATGTGCATGCGTGTGAATGTAAATGCGTATACCCCTCCACATCTGTGTTTACATATGTGTACACACACAACTACGCACATCTACATATTAAACCAGACTTATACTGATACCTCCAGTGCTCATCCACATCACACTGACCTATGCATTGGTTTTGACAGCTTTACTTCCTCAAATTAAGCACTGGATGTTAACATTCCTCAGCTCTTCCTCTTTTCATGATGTTTTCTTCCAGGCTCTATCTTCTCTCCATAGATCAGTTGTCATTATGCTGGTAACTACCCCACCCCACCCCCCGCCACCCACCCAACACACATGACACCAGGCCTTAGTGTCTGGTTTTTTGTCTGGGCAGTCTCTACAAGCCAGTCCTGCATTCTTGGTGGTAGTGTTCCAACCAGTGTGAACCAATTTTTATCTGCTGGGGATCTTGCAAGCCCCTCTAAACAAGAATATGTCAGACAGAAGCCCTCACTCATCCCAGCTGCTCATCCCTCCCCCCCAGCCCAACTCCCATGCAGTCCTTGGCACCCCATTCACCCAAAACCCTAGTCACCCTTCATTTCTCCTGCTCATTATTTTTTGGTATGTGTGTCTATGTGACATGTACATACATGTGTTCAGGTTTATGTGTTCAAGAGTGGGCAGCACACACGTGGAGAACAGAGGATACCACTGGATTTTGGTCTTCTCTCCATCTTGCTTAAGAAACTGCTCTTGTTCACCATTGCATTCACCAGTCTAGCTGACCTGCGAGCTTCTGGAAGATTCTCCTGTCTCTGCCTCTCTGTTCATCATAGGCATTCTGGGATAACCGATGCCTGCAGCCCACAAGAGTGTCCTGCTTTTGTGTTGGTTCTGCGGATCCAACCTCAGGTATTCGTGCTATGCAGCATGTACTTTATCCACTGAGCATCTCGCTAGCACTCCTCCTACTCCCTGAGCCAGGGCTCAGGCTATGAATTTTCTTCCATCTAAGTGCATCTTAGGTCTGCACCCCCACTCTACCCCCTCTGCCACAGTCCTTGTTCTAGCACTGGACCCTTACCTGACATATGACAGAACCCCTCCCAGCACCAAACCGCCAACTTCAATCTTCCAGGCCTCCTCTCTCCACAAGGGTGAGATTCTGAAATGTGAACCTCACCACTGTCTCCCACCCACAGCCCTTGAGTGATCTCCCTTCAAACCACTTAGGGTGAAGTCAAGGGTCCTTAAGAGCTAGCCCCAGGTCACCTGTTAAAAAGTCTAAGTTAGAGCTGACACACTAGGGTAAAAAGTAAAAGTTACACTGTGATGCTGTTGTTACACAAAACACAACTCTGAGTTTTACATGTGTAAGCATGTAGAAAATGGCTGGTGAACCCCAAGACCTGCACACAGTCCACTAGCCTGGAACTGGGGGCTCTGGCTTTCAGAGTATTTAATCTTGCTATCTTTAAGGAATGGTTTCCTTAGAAAACAGATTCATATTCTGAGATGGTTCAGCAGTTAAAGGTGTTTGCTTGTAAAGCCTGCCAACCTGAGTTTAATTCCTCAGCACTGACATTAAAGCCAGACAGAAAGTGGTGTCTGCATCTGCAATCCCAATGTGCATATATGGGAGGCAGAACCAGTAGAATCTGAAACTCGGGGGCAGCTAGATTGGCATTCATTTGCAGTGGCACAAGACCCTGTCTCAAAGAAGGTGGGAAAACAGCAGACATGCTCACACTTGCTGAGGCACACACACCACCACCCCCACACACAAATAAAAATTTAAAAATAAATAAAATAAGTTAAAAATATGTGTTGGTTTTAAGAAGGTAAAAAGGGGCCCTAGGGGGGAAGGAAGGTACATTCCCACCTAAGGTAGCCACTTTGCAAGCAGGTGCTTGTGTGTGATGCTCAGCCAGCAGGGCAGTCTGACCAGTCACCTGCAAGCTTTGCCAGTAACAGCAGTGACTGCATGAAGCTCCTCTATTTGGACCGGGCTCCCCTTTCACAGGGCACAGGCCCTCCTCGTGGTGACACCCCTCCTTCAGCCCCTGGGTTCTGCTTTGTTCTGCACATTCAAAGTCCACATGCTTGGTTTCCAGTTCACTGAAGGGCATCTGGATTTGTTCCTTGGGGCATGTGCCACAGCACGTGGGGAATAGAGGATGTCATTGGGATATATATATACTGACCTCTGACCCAGGAAGCACTTGACCACAAAGGCCTTTACCCAGGTAAAAGGATTCTTAAATGGATTGTGTCTTTACCTTGAGCAAAGTGCAATTGCTTTCAACCCCAAGCCATTAAAACTGTCCATAGAGGACTGATAATGGTCTAGCTGGTGCCTTTGTAGTTTCTTCTGGGTATGGGGCATGGCCCTCATGCCCTTCCTGCTCCCCATAGCCTTTAAAGAACCTCTCTGTACCTGTTGCAGGAGAGGAAAGGGCTGTTCCAAGGAACCCGGGAGGGGGGTGTTCTGACTCCTCATGGAGTACTAGGGATTTGGATAGGAAATGCCCCTCAATTAAAGTGACAGAAACTGTCAGGCATTTTGGGTATATGTGAGATCCAGATTGCCTGTGCCAAATAGAACCTCAAACACTCTACCACTGAGCTACATCTCCAGCCCTTGGGAGCTCTTTTCCAGGGGCCCTTGAACAGCCTGGACAATGCTGGGGCCTTGTGTCTGTGTCAAACTTTGTTTGTCATGCCAGAGAGGATAGATGCCAGGGAGGGCCACTGTTGGGAGCCCTATGAGCCATGCTGTGGCCACCATTGCTTCCACACCTCTGGAAGCCTTTGGAATGGGAGTCATGGGTTACCATGGCTACACGTAGAGCTTGTGTACAAGCAGACAGAAAAGGGTCGGCCATGGGAGGATCTTTACTTCTGTGCAGCAGTAGCAGTGAGAAGATTATTCTGATGCCTAACCATAACTGAGTGGCTAGTCTGTGCATACAACTTCAAGTTTTTATCTCACCAAAACTTCACAGGGATCCAGGTATTAGCAGCTCTTTTATTGTACTTGAGGAAAGAAAGGCTCCATGAGATCAGTCTTTGTCCTACCGATCTGAACTCATTCACTATAGAAACAGTCGGCTAGGATGTGCATGAAAATCTCCTATCAAGTGACTCTTGTAGGGTGGCCATGCTCCACCAGTCATGTTTGCTGTCTCATCGCCCAGCAGTGTGGAGGGGTGGGCACGAGTATCCTCCAGGACAGATGACAGTCTGACTCAGGGTTAAGTGACTTGCCCAAAGATACATGGCTAATGAGTGGCTGAGCTGGAACAGGCATGTGTGTCTGACCCCATCCTGCACTCTATCCTCCCCACAATGCCACTTCTCATGCGTGGGGCTCAGAGACTAAGGCTGTGGCTGATAAATCACTCCTTTTGGCTTATGAATAATGTGGCAAAACAAATTACTTTGGAGACCTACAAGGAAATTGTTGGCCTCGTATAAACTCAATTGGAATGTCACTGAGCAGACAGCTCTGGAGGTGTCTACAAATATCTTCCAAGGAATATCCCCAAAGTGAAATCACCAAGAAAGCAGAGCAGGCCTCATGTTTTGGTTTGCAAATGAGTTTTGAGAAATGGCCTTGAGATCCTGAGTTGTTGGCACTTTTCCCATCACAAATTGTAAAGGACTTTGGGAACACCACAGGAAGGGGAAAGGAAGAGGTTGGGGGCACTGGTTATTTACAGCTCCAAGCCGAGCAGGTACATAGGACTACAGGCCTCCCATCACTCTAATCGCATTTCATTTCATACTGAAAATGACCACCTGCCAGTGAGCCACATCGCTCCCCGTTGTCTCCACAAGTACTTCCAAGTACTGTTACCCAGGCTCACTTAACACCACTGATGACTGTAAGCAGGTAGTAACTGAAATGCTGGCAATGACATCTTGAGTTTTACATAGTTACCATGTGATTTTCTGGTGCTCTTTATCAAGCATGTTGAAATCAAATCCAAGTGTTGATTGGAGTATTTTCTTGACCCCTCTTGTTCAGATGTCAAGGAGGAGTGGAACAACTGTAGGGACTCCGAAATGACAGGGGTGCCTTCGGTCGAGAGCACTTGGGAGCTGGTCAGTGGTGGTTTGTACAGAGCCTGAAGAGGCCCCAGAGTGTGTGCTGGGTCGTGGGGTCAAAGGCCAGTTCTGGGGATTACCTTGGCAAGTCAAATTATAATTCCTGCACAAAGGAAGGGGGCAGGAGCTATGATCGCACCTATGGCCAGGCAGAGCTCCTGCAGATTTATGGCAGAGCCATTTGAGAGCAGAAATCCAATTTGATGTCCAAATGGCAACATGCAAACCAGACTACTTCCCAAAGAAGTGTAAAGACAGGTTTTTTTTTTAAATATACCCACTGCCTCCCCCTTTTCCTTCTTTAAAATAGGGGGTGGGATTAAAGCAGTAGCAGATTAGAGCTTTATTTGTTTAAGCCCTGCAGAATCTGTAAGCATTCACAATCCTCTTGACTTGTAGTGCCTGATGGTAAAAAGAACAGTTGAATGAGCTCATTGTTTTCTGGGTTTTTTCTCTAATGTATTTTACAAACACTCCAGTGACAGGCCTGACACGCAGATTTCTATGTACTCGCACTTCAGTCTGGGATTACAGCATTAATAACAGAGTTCCATGCATCGTGCCATTTTTAAGCATGATCGTTATGATAAAGGGCATATACTTAATTACAGGCCTGCTTAATTACAGCTCTGTTGAAGCTCGTTTGTTTAGGAGAATGCTAATTGCGCTACGGAGCCCGCGGCACAGCCTTGCTTTTATCTGCTCAGTGCTGCTCAATCCATGGATCAGCGTTTTGTTAAAACTGCCACCAAATTAAAAAAAAAAAAAAAAAAAAAGGGAAGAAAAAGAATGCACCAGCCTGGCACTGAAGGGAAGCAGCCTTGAGATATAGCTTCTGGTCAGAGTGGCAGCCGAGGTGCCAGCACATAATCCCTGTTGTTAAGTGTCATACTTTTTTACCCTCACAGTGACCTTTGGAATGAACAAGGAATAGTATTAGACCCATTTTACAGACACAGCAGCAAGACTTAGAGCTGAGGGGACCCTGGCATGACCATGCAGCCACCATCTGCTAAGCTAGAATGAAAACTCAGTTCCTCAGAACTCCCTGTCCATCCTTCCCCACCACAGCCACTGCACAGCCAGCCTGTGGGTTTGAAGCCTGACTCCTTATCAGCTCTCTATCCCCCAAGCCTTGGTTCCATGAGAACTTGTAAAAGAGGAATGTTGAGGGTTAAGAAATTTGTCATGAGCAAGTTCATGACCTATATGGGCAGAAAACGTGGGCTTCCTTTCCTTTCTTCTCTTTGGTGAAACAGGCTAGGAGAGAATTTCTCTTGCCTCTCGGACTTGGAGGAACCTTTGTAACGTCACTGTAGGGACCTGGAGAAAGCTATATTCTGGAAATGGCATTGCTGGCTCCAGTGAGGAAAGACAGGTGCTGCCCCTGCTTCTAGGTTGTGACTACACACAGGTCAGACAGGCTCAGGGAAGTTCCTCCCTAAGCCTTGATGATTGGCACGGCAGGGTGATCCTGTGAGATGCAGCCTCTCACACGTGCCAGCAGGTCCTCCTACGGTGTGTGATCCTGAGTAAGGTCAGCAAAACACTGGTCCTGGCCAGTGACCAGTGACTCAAGTGTAGACCAGCAGTGAAGAGAAGTTACCCGCTGTGGCCAGGAAAGGAAGAAGGAAGGAAGGAAGTGACTGTGGTTCCCTACAAGAGGCAGCATGGAGGTGACTGACGCAGCCTTTGAGTTCACAAGAAAAAATACGTGCCATTGATTTTAAGAAGTGTGCTCAACAAGCTTCTGAATGTTTCAGATTTGGAAGGGCTGTGCAGGAAAGGACACTAGGAATGGGAGCTATGGAATTCAAAGGGGACTTTGCCATCCCTCAGATTAGTCCTGCAACACACACAGGCCCTTCCTGGCTCCCCGGTGTATCAGCCGGTTGTTTGTTTCCTTCTGCCCAGAGCCTCTTTCATAAGGAATGTAGGACCCCCTTGAGCCATGGATGGTCTGTCCAGCCCCTCTCCCTGTGGCAGCCTTGGACCCTAATCAGATACTGCCTTACACCCACCTGAAGCCTTCTCCCATCTAGACAACAGCCCCACTCTGGCTGCAGTCCCCATGTGCCAGACACAGTGTTGGCCTCTGGTGGTGCCAAGCAGGGGCCATGGTGAACAAGCATGGTGAACAGGCATCGGGCCTGCTGCATCTTCTTCTTTCCTCATGGGGTCAGCTTTGGGGACCTTGCCATCCTGTCTGTCTCCAAAGTTCTCAGGATGAGCATGGGAGAATGCCATGCCAGCATCAGGTACCACACTCAAGCACGTGGTGTTCCAATCCAGGCACTGGCACTGTGGTCTTTATGATGGCATCTTCTGTTCTCAACAGTGAAATCGCAGTATTGATGCATTTAACTTTAACAAAAATCCTCCTGTTATTCCACATCTCTTCCACTCCATCTGTACCATTGGACCTTTTAAACTATAGGACTTGACCTTGATTCTGGTCACTAGTACAGCCCAATGCCAGTCTTCTGAGCCCTTCATCAGATTTCACTGTTAGCCAGTTGACAGACACTCCCCCCACCAGCCAAGTAAGTAGCCTATACCTGTCTTTCTTTAGGTCACTGACAACACCCTGACCCCTTTCTCCAATGCCAAAACTAATGAGTCAGGGGTCCTCCTAACCTAACCATTTTCCCCACTGCATTTATTCAACTTGTCTACATGACCAGTTTTGTCAGATATCTTGCTAAAGTGTGCGTGCTTTCAGCCTGCCATAATCTGTGACATACATTTTTGGATGAACTTGATTAGCAGATAACCTGCTTTATTTGCAAGTGTAGCCTGACTTGCAGTCACGTCCACTTCTCTTCAGGACACGCCATGTTATGGTAACCTCACTTGTCTTGAGCCTTGGCCCAGGGGATCCAACAGACTGGGTTAGGGTCTTTTTTCTATCTAGACGAGCACAAGAAGTGTCTGACCACCCATCCTCGGTCATAAGTGGTCGTTTATCCACTGTCCCTGTCTCAGTCTCTTTACCAGACAGCTCCTTGCAGTCAGGACTGGGCCCAGGGAGTTCCCATCCCGTCCCTTCTGCTACCAACCCAGGCAGGAGTGTATCTTCCAGAAGATCCGTGGGTGCTTCCTGAAGACAGTTGTGGGAACATTCTTCCCTCCCATCATCCAGCAGGTCTCCGGGGCTCCCAGCAGGCCCAGGGGGAGCCCTCCACAGTAGCAGAAGTGTAAGGAGGAGCTGCAGATGCTCTTTCATGGCTAGTGGGAGCCCTCCTCTTCCAGTCTCTCGGCAGCTGGAAGAGGACTTTGAATGTGTGGATATGTACATATGCATGTGCATACACAGTATAAATATGGGTTGTTGATATATGACTTATAAATGTACATGATGAGACAGAAAGCTGCATATCTATATTAAAGTTTACTTCCACATTCAATATGCCATGTAGCCCTACGTGCATAAAAGCTCTTGTTACAAGAATACAAGCCTCACAAGTTAGGGCTTCTGTGTCACTGCTTCCTGCCTGTGTGACCTCAGCAGGCTCCTGATCTCAAAATGACCAGAAATGATGTAAGTGCTGCACACCCGGCAAGGGGTCAGAGGTCAGAGCATCCAAGAGCCATATGTGTCAGCAGTGGCTGATGGTCCTCAGTGGTGGGAGCCAGCATGGCCAGATGCTGGGTAGGTCAGTCTTCTCTCTCTGGTAGGGTGTGGCTTTGCAAGGACCCTTAACCCACAAGATACTTCTGTGGTGCACAGGCACACGTGCATAGGTGCTCAGGGACACAAGTATGTTTGAGTATGTGACGTGTAATGTTCTCCATCCTCCTCCTCCCTGGCCAGTGTCCCACATGCCCTGCCAGCATTCAGCTTCTTCTCTTCTCCATCATTCTCAGCTGGTTGCAGGGACCCGCTGTGGGGGAGATGGAGGCAGACGTTGCAGAGAGGAGGCTCCTCCTCCGCAGACAAGAGGAGGCATCATTCTTTCCTCCCTAAGGCCATTGTGAGCACAGCTTAGCATGCATCGTTTGTCCCATCTTGCAGATTAGAGACACTGTGGCCCACTTTTTCCTTTCTATCCTTTCTTTCCCTCCTGCTTTCTCCTTTCCACTCCCGACGCCCTTGTTCCCTAGCACTGACTGCTTGCGCCCCCTTGCTTACCAGAGAAGTCTTCACGTCAGGAAACACAGGGCAGTGCAGACCGTCAGTTCACAGGGAACCCTTTTGCCACAGGCCCTATTCTGCTCACTACATCAGCATGCCATGAAGTCAGCCATCTGCTGCTGCTCAGGTCCCTTTGGTCAGGGCTGGATCTGCAGATTATTTGGTCTCAGCTCAGTCCTGACTTTGCTCGGTCCTAAAGCAGCAGCCAGACACTGTCACAGCAGCTGTTTTCTCTGCCCATGGTCACGCTTGGGAAGTGTAGCCTATTCCTCCTCCATGGCAAGATTTCCACGAGATGCAGTGGCGGCAGACCCCTCTCTAACACTGATTCATAGAAAGTGTTCGTGGAGACATAGCAGGTTGCACTGATGACCCAGGCGCTGGGCAGACTGCAGGGGGTAGGGTGTGCAAAGCAGCCACACCTCTGGATCCCCGTATTCTCATTCACAGGGTGCCCATTCCATATTCTTGCCTTTTTAAAGTCAAGCACACTTGTGAGCTTTGAGTCAGTCCTGAAGCTCTAAGACTATGAGTGGATCAGTGACAGTGTCCATTTACCCATGTAAATTAATGTACTAATTTTACCTACACACACACACACCACACACACACACACACAGAGCCCATTCTGCCCAGTGCCTGGAACACTCCATTGCTGACCCATAGCATGCCTTCCAGCCACTACCCAGTCATCCTTCACATGTAACTTCAGGTGCTCCCCAGAGATCCCAGCCAGGACTCACAGTTATCCAGACCCCAAAACAGTCATCATCCCTCCATTGGAACTTGTCACATAATACTTGGCTCGTTTTAGAAAATACACAATGAACATACTACTGCCAGCTTCCTTTCAGGGTGCCTTTCTGTCACCTCCCAGCCGTTTATTACCATCTTCCTGCTGTCAGCCCCTTGGTGGCTCCCACCACTGTTAGTGGATGGGGGTGGGAGAGCTTCCAGATCAGCCTCACTATGCTCAGAGCCCTGTCTACATGTCTGCCCGCGTTCACAGATGCTACATGAGGCATCTGCCTCCCTGGTTTGGTTAGGGTTGCTAGAAACGGGGCATTAGGTCCCACTCTCTAACTCCCTTTCCCCAGAGCTGGATGTCACCGGCCAAGGACTCACCAAGCCTCCCTCTGGTGGTGTATTAGTTTCCTGAACATGATTGGTGTCTTAATGCCTTCCTGTTTTCTTCTCTTGCAGCAATGGATGGTGTGCCTTTTATGATTTCAGAGAAGTTTTCCTGTGTTCCAGAAAGTGTAAGTTTTATGCACGGTCCCCTTCCCTGGGGAGAAGAGCAAGAGGCTAGCAACACTGGGGCCAGGGTCACACACAGCCAGGCCTTGTTGCTTGAGCATGGTGGTTAATTGAACCTCCTCTTGGCAGGCTGTGCATTTTTACTTAAACAGTGATGGTGCCTGCTCTCTACGCTCATGGTGCTCCGCTCTGGCTCAGAGCCTTCCATGGGCCTTTCAAGGACTCTGGCTGGGCTCTGCTCACACCAAGCCAGTACTGACCCCCACACACACACACACACACACACACATACACATAAGCACATTGAGGCCTGACTTGGGCTTCTAACCCTCTTGAGTGACAGAGGGACTGAGTGAGCCATCCAGGAGCAGAGGTCAGCAGGAGAGACTTGGGCATAGCCAGGGCTCTGTGCTGAGCCACATCCCTTCCTGGTGACACCTCTCAAATGGTATCTGGTCCCCAGGACAGCCTTGACTATCTCTCATCTGTGCAAGCCTGGCCCATACTAGGTCAAAAGACTTTTTTCTGGCTTTCACCCTTCCTGCACAAAATGGCTTTGAATTGTTACTAAGCACCAAAGTCCGAGTTTTGGGCACCAGCTAAAGACCCCTCCAGTGTTTTTCTTGGACTCAGTTTAAAACCACCCGGCTTGCAATCTGACCCGCTCTGTAGTTTTCATTTTCGTGAAATATAATAGGCCTCCTCTGAACCCTTCTGGTAAGCAGCTTAATCTTGAAAAATGCTCCTGACGTGACATGCGGAGCCTGAGGAACTTCCGCAGACTCCACTTGGCCGCGTTGCCATGGAGACGCTGGCACCTCTCCCGCCTGTTCCCTGGGAAAGGCAGCTCTGCCCTGCTCACCAGCTCCAGTTGGGAAAGTTTAGTGGAATAGTTAGAGCCTAACGATGCAACAGCTGGACCTCTGCTGGGTCCCGGGCAGTGCGGGCAGGCGGCCCGTCCTCACACCACGACGGCTGGCAGCTTGAACAGAGCCAAACTGTTTTGTGGCTACTGGCAGAGCAGCCCCCGGAGCTCAGGGTCTAATTTGGTGGCCCTGTCCCAACTTCATCATCATGAATGTGTTGTTGCCGATTCAGCAAGTACCCAAGGCCACGGACTCAGGCCAAGCCCACTGCTGAGCCCTTCCAAGCATTTCTCTGTTGAATCCCCCTGCAGCCTGTCCAGAAGGACCTGCCCACACTGCTTTTTACCAGCGGAATAACGATAAGGTGCTTTCACCTGCTCTCTATCACCAGGGGCTGATTAGGACTCCAGATCCTTGGACTCCAAAGCCAGGCTCTGGCCACATAGGGCATCCCTGTCACCCAGCGTGGGTGCTAGCTCCACACCTAGCCCAGGGCTGCTGAGTCAGAACCATGAAGGCCCTATGTCTCACACAACTCTCAGATTGTATCTGCTCCTCCAGAAAGCTGGGATGCATATACTCCTCTTTCAAAAAAACAGAAAATGTACCTAGGAGATATTAGATCAGAGGCCTCATGTTTTCAGCCCAGGCAGCACTGAGCCTCCAGTTGATTGTCATGGCCTGTTTGATTTTCATTCTGTCTACTGAAAAAGCAACATTTGCAAAGAAAAGTCCCCCATCTCCATGGACTTGCAGATCCCAAAAAGCAATGTTATCACTTCCTACCACCGTTGACTTCACAAATGATGACTTAATGGACAGCTGTTTCATTGACCTGTCACTTTCAAAGACCTGGAATCCCCCAGTTCCTTCCTTGGATCCCCTGGGCTCCTAGAATCCTTAGACCCACTGCTATCCTGTGAAGGCAGCAGCCAGTGCTGTCTGGTGAGAGCCTTTGAGCACCTCTGGTCCCATAGTTCCATCAAGAAAGAGCAACCCTCACCCCATTCTACTTTGGCAGCAGGGGACAGGTGAAGGTAATGAGCACAAGACCACTTCAACAGGTCGTGACCCTCCTGGGTGCCATAGACACATAGCAAAGCAATGGTCCTGCAACACTGGGGGCCTAGCCCACCATGCTCTTCTTTACTTCCCCTCAGATAGCCAATGACTAGAGAGTCACTATGCCTATTCCTATGGGAGTGGTAGGCAAACACTGGCTCACTAGGGTGGCTTGACACATCACAGTTGTCATACAAGCAGATGTGGGAAGCACTCTCCAGCCACTTGAATGATCGATCTGTATTTTCAGATGCAGCCCTTTGACCTCTTGGGAATCACCATCAAGTCTCTAGCAGAGATTGAAAAAGAGGTAAGTGCCCTGCCCAGAGAGGTAACAGGCAGACCTAGGCTATCTTTCACTCCCCAGGGGTCCCTGTCCCTCATCAGGGATCTCTTCTAGGAACGGCAAGTATGGGGAGCCCTTCTGAGAAAAACATCTTAACTACACTCAAATGTATTTCTTAGAAAACAAGACTCACTTTGAATGGATTCATTACAGCCTTAAGAAGACTGTGTCTGTCGTGCCTTGGGCGATTTCTGCCAGTACAAGGGGAAGAAGTAGGCCACTTGGTCACTGGGGTGTGGACAAGTTAGAGGCGGGTGGAGTCCTGAGCTCTGAACAGGGCACCTTGTCTTGTCTAAGTCAGAGGTTTCAAGCAACAAACAGAGTAGTCAATTCTACTCCACTTATAAAAAAGTCACAGTTCAGTGAAGGTAGTGGATGGGGGCAGGCATGGGCGCCTTCTGTTCCTCCTCCTGTCTCATGGTGGGTCACCAGGAGGGTCTCTGGGATTTAACCAACCCTCTTAATGACCCAGAGGAGGGGGCAGGGCACCTCATAGTTGGTAAACCAGCCTTCATTTGGCTGCCTAGTTTGAGGGCATCTGAGCATTTTCCTGTTAACAAGAAGGTCAGGGTCCAAAGGCGAGCTCTGAGGAGACAGGCCTGAGGCAGTGGGGTCACATGGGAGGCCATGCCTGCCAGGACTCTGCAGCACTCATAGGACAGCATCAGAGCACGCGTCCTCTTGGATGCAGAGAAGGCCGTTACGCAGTCACGTGCCGCAGCAGCACTCCTCGGAGAGGAACATTTGTCTCAAAGATGGAAATGGTAGAACCATTTCAATATTCTCAGTTCCTTGGGGTTTTCTCTTATGTACCCAGCTAGCAGAAGCAGGTTGCATTATTGAAAGATGGCTGAAATCAGGGAAAATTGAATCAATGCAGAACAACAAATTTCCAAACCTGTCAGAGCAAAAGCAAGACAAAAACTCCCCCTGTCTTTGATTTCCAGTAAATCATAAAAACCTGATTGTCATCTATAGTTCTGTTTATTTGTTTTCTTTCTTTCTGGTAACAG
This sequence comes from Orientallactaga sibirica, assembly GCA_036365145.1. Lineage (NCBI taxonomy): Eukaryota > Metazoa > Chordata > Mammalia > Rodentia > Dipodidae > Orientallactaga > Orientallactaga sibirica. The sequence goes on along the minus strand of JAEOAD010000034.1, from coordinate 7,845,362 downwards.
GGGAAATGGCTGGCCACTGCACGAGAAATATAGATGTATATAGAATTTCACATCTGCCCTCCTTAAAATCAGTATAGATGTGGGTGGTTCTGAGAGCTGCCTGCTTATATGAGCACCTCCACATAGGGCCTGCATAGGGTGGGGCCCCACCTGGGGTAGAGCTCTATGGTTCAGAGGGAGGGCCTTTGAGGCTGAACTGCTCCAGCTGTAAGTAGGAAAGCAGGCCACCTGTGCCCCTGAAAGATAGACCAGGATCATGGACAGACATCAGGAACAGCTGCCTACCCAAGGCAGGCCACCACCCTGTCTGTAAAGGGGGAAGCAGCAGAGCCTACCTCAAGAGTGCCTGAAGAGTGCTGAGTGAGCAGGTGCCCAGTGCTGGGGTTGGGTGCTGGAGAGGGGGTGGCTATCCCCACCAGTGTTGGGCTCTACAGATGTTACCACTTTCCTTTTTTCAAGGTAGGGTCTCACTCTAGCCCAGGCTGATCTGGAATTCACTATGTTTTGTCAGACTGGCCTTGAACTCACAGTGCTCCTCCTACCTCAGCCTCCAAAGTGCTAGGATCAAAGGTGTGTGCCACCACGCCCCACTAGATTTTACTACTTTGTCTCACCCAAAGTCTCTTTCCTCCCTCTTGCATGGGTCAGAAATTGAGGCTCCAAGAGGCAAAGGGACTTGTCCAAGACCCAGTTATCTTCTTATGGCTGGAATTCAGTAGGTCCATGTCCCTGGTGGAGATGGAGGGACTTGGTAGGCCAGTCAACTGGGGTTCTGATGGAGTGAGTAGGTGAGGCCCCATAGAGTGCCTGGTGTGTGGTTGTCCCACTCTGGGGACTGAAATCTAGTCAATTGTGTTTCCTTTTTTAAAAATATTTGATTTATTTGCAAGCAGAAAGAGAGTAAATATGAATATGGGCACACTAGGGCCTCATGCCACTGCAAACGAACTCTATATGCATGTACCACCTTGTGTATCTGGCTTTATGCAGGGACTGGGAAATCGAATCTGGGCTATCAGGCTTTGCAAGCAAGTCCCTTTAACTGCCAAGCCATCTCCAGCCCCCTGAGGTGTGTTTCCTTACAGGGTGTTGTCATGATGTCTTTCCATCTCTGAGACAAAGCCCTAGGTGTGAGGGACAGCCCTGGGACAGCTCCTGGCCTTGACCTCAGCTGTGAAACTGGGTGGTAATAGAAACAGCTGCAGCACTCACTGGCTTTGTGGAGACTGGCATGTGCGGCGGGAGCAGTGGCTGCACAGGTCCCGTTGCGCTACTGAGGTCATGGTCATGGTCATTGCCATTACCATCACCACGGCCCTCCCTCTGCACAGGTCAAGGGCATGTGGCAGCATCCACCCACCCCAGTCAGTAGGTCACACTGCCCTGTTACTGGTGGCCAAGATTACCGTCTCAGTTGACAAATCCTAGTTTTATTTTTAGTGATGAATTGAAAACAAATAAATCTGGCCTGTATTTACTTCTGGGTTACATTAAAGTTGCCCTAAGGATGTGGGGAACGAGAAGAGGAGAGTAACCAGGGAATAAGAGCAAGGATCGCTGAGGGCGGGTGGGTCTGGAAGTCGCGGTGATTAGAATATTGCTGCTCGCTCTCTGCTCAACAGCGCCTTTCTCTGCAATGACCTCAGGGTTCTCAGTGAACAAGCGGCTGTTGCCCCTTCTCGCCCCTGTCTTCAGTGTCACTCCTGGAAGTCAGAGAGCTGAGGAAGGGTTCTGCTGTCACGGGCTGTTTGTCCTCAGGTTGATGTCCAGGCCTGGAGCAGGAGGGTGTCCCATAGAGCTGCAGGGGTATCCCCTGGAGCATGATTCTCTTCTCTCTATTTTCATTTCCAGCAAACCTGGCTGCCCTTGGTGAGTGGCTCCAGGACCCTGGCTTGGAAATTTGCTTTGCTCAGTGTCAACCTGTGTAGTTTACCACATTACACCAAAACCAAAATCCCATAGGGTGCATAAAGGCAGGAGACTGCCTTTGAGTTCAGGGCATAGGCTAATGACCTGCAAGCCTTCAGGCCTGCCCGGCACCTCCCGGGATCCTGCCCAGGGCTCTTCCCACTGCAGGAGTGTCTGGCAAAGGCTGCCCTGTGCTGGGTGCTCACACATGCTTCCTCTGAGCACAGTAGCATCCAGGCACCCTGCAGGAGGACTCTGGACTCTGAGGTTAAGGAACCTGTGGGTGGGCAGTGCAACTCCACAAGCCTGACAAATTCAAAGGAGAGTGTGACAGTCACTGATAGCCAGGGGCAGCTGAGAGCAGGAAGAGGGGACATGCCTGAGCATGGCTGGCCTGTCAGCACCCAAAGCCTGAGTGTGTGGATGTTGCTGGTGGAGGTGACGTGGTATCACAGAAGGGGTGCAGGTCCCCAGTCCACATGTCTGTGATCAAGTACCCTTAGGTTAGACCTTGTAACTCCCAACCCAAGCTGGAGTACAGGCTTGATGGACACTCCCCCATCCCATGATTCGTAGTGTCACCATCAGGCACTTCACAGCTGGCAGGGTGCGTGTTCAGTGTAGTGTGCATAGCCCTGATATTCCAGAAAGATCGTATTTTAAAGTTTGAATCAGTACGTGTGTCATCAAGCAGATTGGGATGGGGGTGTGGAGAGGGAGTCATTGAAAAGCTGTTTTTGAAACTTCTCACCATTCAAACATACTCCGAGGTGTGGGTGGTGGGAAATGAAGAAAACCTTGGTTTTCTTGGATTCAGGGCTGTCCTTCTCCTAGCCCCAATAATGTAGCAGTCTCTTGTCTGTCTTCAGGACGCCATCCACAGCTCAGAGCAGGACAAACAGGTCAAAGCAAGAGAATGTGAATTTTCGCTGTCTCCCTTCACCCTGGGGCCCTAGGAGCAGTGCTTTGCTGGTGGGTGGGGAAGGAGGCTGTGCTGCAGCCCCAGCACAGCCTCGTCCTCTTCCCGCTGCCCCAGCAAACAAGGAGTTGTGTGGGGGAGTGTGGCTGTGCTCTGCAGAGCCATGATGAAGTGTCTTCCCTCGGAGTGAGGAGACGGCATATAAATACTCTCGGTCTCCGCGGCTCTTTATTTCCCTTGTAAGCAGTTGCCCCATTTCTCCATCTGATGGATTCCCTGTCCCCGCCACAACAGGCACTCCCCACTCTCACTCCAGACATCACCCCATCCTCTCTTGGCTCTCTCCACATAACCGCCCTGCCCTGGGCCTTCATCCCATCTGAGCCAACCTCATACCCCTTCCTCTCATCTCATGGGCAGAGAGGCAGAGCCTTGAAGACACATTCCATACACTGTCACTCAAGCCTTTTTAAATCAGGAGTAAAGATCCCTGGGATAAAAGGTCCACAGCAGCTAGGAAGCAATGCCTGTGGCCTCCATGCAAAGCCAGCGCCCCCCACCTGCCCAGCTCACCTTGAACCCTTGGCACACACACCTTTCTGTTCAGAGGATGCACATGGCCGCGGACCAGGGAAGCTCTCATTAACCCACCTCGTTTCCTGGTGGAGCTGAGACCTTCCATTTTTGTGGGACTTGAAAGCTCAAAGACACGGGAGAGTCTCATTAGCACAGGGACGATCTAATATTAATCACTCCCTTAAAATTGACAAGGGAGGCAGCTCATTTAACCACTTAATTGCTACAGGTTTTTATGGGCTGCTGTTTGCAGACATATTTAATGAAGAAGTTATAAATCCAAGAGAGCTTAAAATTTTAATTTTATACCTAAATATTATCCTTGTTCTTGTGTTTGTAGTCAATCCTCAAGAGCGTGGTCACGTGGAATGCTCTTTAAATGAGCAGATTTGCTAACTGGCCTGATTTCAGTTTTTAAAACATCGGTTCCAGCAATTAGGCTTTTTTTTTTTTTTAGTTCCCAAATGACTAGAGAAATTCGTCTTGATTATAATTGCTCTTAGCCACGCATATCTAATTTGTGTCTTTTTAAGTGTTAATTAGTAAACAGTTTGAGCTGACATCTTTATGTGTTTGTGTGTTGAAAAATGGGGCTTATTGCTTATTTAGCTTGGGGCCGATTCCACGAGCATTTACGTCATGACATGGAGGTGAAATTAATGAAAACACATTTGGCAGAGTTAGGTAAAAAGAATTTTTTACTTAACTTGTAGACATTCGCTTTGTCTGGGCCTCTTCAAATGTGCAAGGTTAGTATAGATGTGATCTCTGCATCCTGCCGGAAGAAAGTGAGGTAGAAGATTTTTACATCAGTAATGAAATGGCAAAGTCCCAATTTTATAAAAGCAAAATGTTCAGATCCCAGCACAATTGTTCATTCTTTCTACTTTTGGAATGCTTTCCTTGTGCTTATGTTAACGAATTTTGTGAAAGGTTGTGTTACTACCACAAAAGCTGCGGTCCCTTTCCGCCATCTAGTGGTCAGGTCTTGAACTGCAATAGGAGTATGGGGCCTCATAATATTCAGCTTTGTCACCACCCAAAATCCTGTCAATGGCTTTATTTCCAGTCGGGAAGGTGAAATGTTTGGGAAAACAAATCTTCCTACTTCATTCACTAAGTAAAAGGTAGTGAAATCAATAGAAGCTAACTCCCCTTCTGTACTTTGAAAACCCAAGCTGTAACCCAGATTCTTAAAGCATTCACACTGTGTTGAAATATCAAGCCAAAACAAAGAAACCCCAAAAGATACCACGTTGGTGAAGTAATAGGTGTGTCAGTTAGCTTACTGGATCATTCTGTAATGTACCTTCCAATGTATCCCATAAGTATACAAAGTGATTGCCAATTCAAAAGAAACTTTTTTTTTAAGAAACCTAATGAGTTAAGTAGCCTTTCTAGAGACACAAAAGAAGTCCTAATCTTCTGAAACACTGTGTATATGTATGTGTACAGTCTCTTAGGGATGCCCAGTGTTCTGTGTAAGAGAGATAATACACAATCTCTTACAGATGCCCGGTGTTCTGTGTGAGAGACAGAGTACACAATCTCTTACAGATGCCCGGTGTTCTGTGTGAGACAGAGTACACAATCTCTTACAGATGCCCGGTGTTCTGTGTGAGAGAGAGAGTACACAATCTCTTGCAGATGCCCGGTGCTCTGTGTGTGAGAGAGAGTACACATCTCTTAGAGGTGCCCGGTGTTCTGTGTGAGAGAGAGAGTACACAATCTCTTACAGATGCCCGGTGTTCTGTGAGAGAGAGAGTACACAATCTCTTACAGATGCCCGGTGTTCTGTGAGAGAGAGAATACACAATCTCTTACAGATGCCCGGTGTTCTGTGAGAGAGAGAGTACACAATCTCTTACAGATGCCCGGTGTTCTGTGAGAGAGAGAGTACACAATCTCTTACAGATGCCCAGTGTTCTGTGTGAGAGAGAATATACACAATCTCTTACAGATGCCCGGTGTTCTGTGTGAGAGAGAATATACACAATCTCTTACAGATGCCCGGTGTTCTGTGTGAGAGACAGAGTACACAATCTCTTAGAGATGCCCGGTGTTCTGTGTGAGAGAGAATATACACAATCTCTTACAGATGCCCGGTGTTCTGTGTGAGAGAGAGAATACACAATCTCTTACAGATGCCCGGTGTTCTGTGTGAGAGAGAGAATACACAATCTCTTACAGATGCCCGGTGTTCTGTGTGAGAGAGAGAATACACAATCTCTTATAGATGCCCGGTGTTCTGTGTGAGAGAGAGAATACACAATCTCTTACAGATGCCCGGTGTTCTGTGAGAGAGAGAATACACAATCTCTTACAGATGCCCGGTGTTCTGTGAGAGAGAGAGTACACAATCTCTTACAGATGCCCGGTGTTCTGTGTGAGAGAGAGTACACAATCTCTTACAGATGCCCGGTGTTCTGTGTGAGAGAGAGTACACAATCTCTTACAGATGCCCGGTGTTCTGTGAGAGAGAGAGAATACACAGTCTCTTAGAGATGCCCGGTGTTCTGTGTGAGAGAGAGTACACAATCTCTTACAGATGCCCGGTGTTCTGTGTGAGAGAGAGAGTACACAATCTCTTAGAGATGCCCGTTGTTCTGTGTGAGAGAGAATATACACAATCTCTTACAGATGCCCAGTGTTCTGTGTGAGAGAGAATATACACAATCTCTTACAGATGCCCGGTGTTCTGTGTGAGAGAGAATATACACAATCTCTTACAGATGCCCGGTGTTCTGTGTGAGAGACAGAGTACACAATCTCTTAGAGATGCCCGGTGTTCTGTGTGAGAGAGAATATACACAATCTCTTACAGATGCCCGGTGTTCTGTGTGAGAGAATATACACAATCTCTTACAGATGCCCGGTGTTCTGTGTGAGAGAGAGAATACACAATCTCTTATAGATGCCCGGTGTTCTGTGTGAGAGAGAGAATACACAATCTCTTACAGATGCCCGGTGTTCTGTGAGAGAGAGAGAGTACACAATCTCTTACAGATGCCCGGTGTTCTGTGAGAGAGAGAGAGTACACAATCTCTTAGAGATGCCCAGTGTTCTGTTTGAGCTCAGGACCACCCTCTACACTGTGCCAACAAGGGCTAGAACCCCATGTTCTGCAACAGCCAGGATTAACCCTGTGCTATCCACGGTGGAGACCTTGTGGACAGTTTATTCTCTGAAAGAGCCACCCTGCTAATGTCTGTCGACGTTTTTATGTCAAATGTTTTCCCCTGAACACAACTGCTGCACATACATACAAATATAAACCTAAGAGTCAGTGGACTGAAAGATGACTGCCCCCACCATCCACCCTGGAGTCCACTCACATTCAGCCAATGCCCAGTGAGGACACCACATACCTACGATTCTATAATCTGCCCCCCCACTTCCACTGCCTCCTATGCAGCTCCCCATGTCCATGTGACTCTGTCCCACCTATTCTAGCAACTGCATGATCATGCCATTATGATCATGCCATGACTTAACCACTTCCTGCTCACTGACTTTGGAGTTGTTCCCAGTTATCCACACTTACACCATGTAACACTTCCCTGTGCACGTGGCTCTGCTCCCCTGAGTTTTTCTTTGGGATAATAAGTATTACTATTTTGGTCTTCCAAAGAAGTGTGTCCACTTAAGCTCCCATCAGAGGAGCAGGAGGATACACTCAATTTGACGCTGTTGATAATCTTCCTTCACTGCTGAAGACGCAGCTCTCCTCATTTGCCTCTTGGTCATTTACGTGGCTCTTGGCTTGGTTTTCTTGTCAGCTCATGTAGTTTTTTCATTCATTTTTCAGAGTCCTTTGTATTGTAAAGATAGCCACCTTCAGCCTGGATCAGTGAGTCACACTTTAGGACCTAAGATTGGCTCTCCAGTGCCCATGTAAAAGCCAGGCACAGTTGGTGCCATGCCTGCAACCCCAGTGCTAGGGAGGCAGAGACAGGAGGATCCTTGGAGCTGGCTGGCCTAGTCTAGCCAAATTGGTGAGCTCCAGGTTCAGTGAGAGAGACTGTCTCAAAAATAATGTGGGGAGTGATTGAAGAAGACACCCAACATTGTCCTCTGGCCTCCACATACATGCACATCTGCACACACATGTACACAGAGAAACAAACATGTACATACTCGCACAAAAGATAGCAATCTTTTCTCCATATGTTCAAACATATGTATATACATACATATGTATACATGGTCATGCACTTTTATAAATTTTTAATAATATACTTTACCAGTATTTTTAAGTTTTATGACAAATTTGTGTCTGTTTTCATGTTTTGGTTTTGTTTCCATGTCATTCTTAGATTTAAAAAATCCACCGTATTTTCTTCTACTCTTATTTCAATACAGTAAAACATAAATCCATGTGGCATGTACTAAAATGCAGTATCTAGAACTGGTTTTATTTTCTCCTGACTGGCATGTGAACCAGTTTTCTTCATATTGTTTCTTCCGTGATTCTGTCCTATACTCCATATGCAAGTGGATGGAGCCGGCTCTGCTCTCTCCTGTCATTTCTGCATTGTCTTGACTCTTCTTGCTTTATAATAAGCTCGCGTGTATGTGCTAGGGGTAGTTCCCTCTTTTTCCTCCCAGAATGTTCCTAATGATAGTGACATGGTCATTCTTCCAGCTGAACTTTGGAATCTTTCAGGAAGGAGAAGATTCTAGAAATTTTACCTTCTTTACCTTCTTTCCCTTCCTTCCTCCCCACTTTCTTTCATTTTTTAAACAGGGCCTCACTGTGTAGCCCAGGCTGGCCTTGAACTTATGATCCTCCTGCCTCAGACTCCTGAAGGCTGTAATCGCAGTCATGGGCTACCACCCCATCCTCCATTTTTTTCCCACTCTTCATATTTATTAGAACTGCATTGAGCCCATAGCTAATAGGATGATTGACATTTTACATGTGTGTCCAGCAGAGGAAGAGTATACCTCAGTTTACCTAGACCTTGTGTGTTGCACAGCAAAGTAGGGTTTCTTGCTGGGCTCCTACATGTTTCTGTTAGAGATGCCTAGGTGTTCTGTGTGTGTTTGTACATGAGTGTGCATGTGTACACAATCTTTTAGAGAGGCCTAGGTGTTCTGTTTGTGTGCACAATCTTTTAGAGAGGCCTAGATGTTCTGTGTGTGTTTATACATGAGTGTGTGTGTATGTGTGCACAATCTTTTAGATATGGCATTGTGTTCAGTATATAAGTACATAATCTTTTAGTGATGCCAAGGTGTTTTTTGTGTAAGTGTATGCACAATCTTCTAGAGATGTGTGCATGTGTGCACAATCTTTTAGAGCTGCCTGGGTGTTCTGTGTGACAGCACACAATCTTTATGAAATGCCTAGGTGTTCTGTGTATGGGGATACAATCTTTGAGAGATACCTAGATGTTTTGTGTATGATTGTGCATGTGTGTGTGTGTGTTCATAGTCTTTTAGAGATGCCTAGGTATTATGTCCATGAACACATCTTTTAGAGATGCCAAGGTGTTCTGTGTATGCACAATCTAAGATGGCAGATGTTTTGTGTGTATCTGTGTGTGTGTGTGCAGAGATGCCAGATGTTTTATGTGTGGGAGCACATCTTTTAGAGATGCCTAGGTGTTCTGTGTGTGAAGATACCTTTTAGAGATGCCAGATGTTGTGTGTGTGTGTGTGTGTGTGTGTGTGTGTGTGTGTGTGCACATGAACACACAATCTTATATCTGCCTAGGTGTTCTGTGTATATGTATGTATACATTCTCTTAGGGATGCCCGGTGTTCTGTGTGAGAGAGAGAATACACAATCTCTTTCAGATGCCCGGTGTTCTGTGTGAGAGAGAGAGTACACAATCTCTTGCAGATGCCCGGTGTTCTGTGTGTGAGAGAGAGACTACACAATCTCTTAGAGATGCCCGGTGTTCTGTGTGAGAGAGAGAGTACACAATCTCTTACAGATGCCCGGTGTTCTGTGTGTGAGAGAGAGACTACACAATCTCTTAGAGATGCCCGGTGTTCTGTGTGAGAGAGAGAATACACAATCTCTTTCAGATGCCCGGTGTTCTGTGTGAGAGAATACACAATCTCTTACAAATGCCCAGTGTTCTGTGTGAGAGAGAATACACAATCTCTTGCAGATGCCCGGTGTTCTGTGTGAGAGAGAGAATACACAATCTCTTAGAGATGCCCGGTGTTCTGTGTGTGAGAGAGAGTACACAATCTCTTACAGATGCCCGGTGTTCTGTGTGAGAGAGAGAGTACACAATCTCTTACAAATGCCCAGTGTTCTGTGTGAGAGAGAATACACAATCTCTTACAGATGCCCGGTGTTCTGTGTGAGAGAGAGAGTACACAATCTCTTACAGATGCCCGGTGTTCTGTGTGAGAGAGAGAGTACACAATCTCTTAGAGAGGCCCAGTGTTCTGTGTGTGTGAGAGAGACTACACAATCTCTTGCAGATGCCCGGTGTTCTGTGTGAGAGAATACACAATCTCTTGCAGATGCCCAGTGTTCTGTGTGAGAGAGAGAGAGTACACAATCTCTTAGAGATGCCCGGTGTTCTGTGAGAGAGAGAGTACACAATCTCTTACAGATGCCCGGTGTTCTGTGTGAGAGAGAGTACACAATCTCTTACAGATGCCTGGTGTTCTGTGTGAGAGAGAGAGTACACAATCTCTTATAGATGCCCGTTGTTCTGTGAGAGAGAGAGTACACAATCTCTTAGAGATGTCCGGTGTTCTGTGTGAGAGAGAGAGTACACAATCTCTTAGAGATGCCCGGTGTTCTGTGTGAGACAGAGTACACAATCTCTTAGAGATGCCCGGTGTTCTGTGTGAGAGAGAGAGTACACAATCTCTTACAGATGCCCGGTGTTCTGTGTGAGAGAGAGAGTACACAATCTCTTACAGATGCCCGGTGTTCTGTGTGAGAGAAAGAGTACACAATCTCTTACAGATGCCCGGTGTTCTGTGTGAGAGAGAGAGAGTACACAATCTATTACAGATGCCCGGTGTTCTGTGTGAGAGAGAGAGTACACAATCTCTTAGAGAGGCCCGGTGTTCTGTGTGTGAGAGAGAGAGTACACAATCTCTTACAGATGCCCGGTGTTCTGTGTGAGAGAGAACACACAATCTCTTAGAGATGCCCGGTGTTCTGTGTGAGAGAGAGAGAGTACACAATCTATTAGAGATGCCCGGTGTTCTGTGTGAGAGAGAGTACACAATCTCTTAGAGATGCCCGGTGTTCTGTGTGTGAGAGAGAGCGTACACAATCTCTTACAGATGCCCAGTGTTCTGTGTGAGAGAGAGAGAGTACACAATCTCTTAGAGATGCCCGGTGTTCTGTGTGAGAGAGAGAATACACAATCTCTTACAGATGCCCGGTGTTCTGTGTGAGAGAGATAATACACAATCTCTTGCAGATGCCCGGTGTTCTGTGTGAGAGAGAGAGTACACAATCTCTTACAGATGCCCGGTGTTCTGTGTGAGAGAGAGAGAGTACACAATCTCTTACAGATGCCCGGTGTTCTGTGTGAGAGAGAGAGTACACAATCTCTTAGAGATGCCCGGTGTTCTGTGTGAGAGAGAGAGTACACAATCTCTTACAGATGCCCGGTGTTCTGTGTGAGAGAGAGAGTGCACAATCTTTTAGAGATGCCCGGTGTTCTGTGTGAGAGAGAGAGTACACAATCTCTTACAGATGCCCAGTGTTCTGTGTGAGAGAGAGAGAGTACACAATCTCTTAGAGATGCCCGGTGTTCTGTGTGAGAGAGAGAGTACACAATCTCTTAGAGATGCCCGGTGTTCTATGTGTGAGAGAGAGTACACAATCTCTTAGAGATGCCCGGTGTTCTGTGAGAGAGAGAGTACACAATCTCTTACAGATGCCTGGTGTTCTGTGTGAGAGAGAGAGAGTACACAATCTCTTAGAGATGCCCGGTGTTCTGGGTGAGAGAGAGTACACAATCTCTTACAGATGCCCGGTGTTCTCGGTGAGAGAGAACACAATCTCTTAGAGATGCCCGGTGTTTTGTGTGAGAGAGATAATACACAATCTCTTACAGATGCCCGGTGTTCTGTGTGAGAGAGAGAAAGTACACAATCTCTTAGAGATGCCCATTGTTCTGTGTGAGAGAGAGAAAGTACACAATCTCTTAGAGATGCCCATTGTTCTGTGTGAGCGAGAGAGTATACAATCTCTTACAGATACCCGGTTCTCTGTGTGAGAGGAGTACACAATCTCTTACAGATGCCCAGTGTTCTTTGTGAGAGAGAGTACACAATCTCTTATAGATGCCCGGTGTTCTGTGTGAGAGGAGTACACAATCTCTTACAGATGCCCGCTGTTCTGTGTGAGAGAGAGAGTACACAATCTCTTATAGATGCCCGTTGTTCTGTGAGAGAGAGAGTACACAATCTCTTACAGATATCAGGTGTTCTGTGTGAGAGAGAGAATACACAATCTCTTAGAGATACCCGGTGTTCTGTGAGAGAGAGAGTACACAATCTCTTACAGATGCCTGGTGTTCTGTGTGTGAGAGAGAGTACACAATCTCTTACAGATATCAGGTGTTCTGTGTGAGAGAGAGAATACACAATCTCTTAGAGATGCCCGGTGTTCTGTGTGAGAGAGAGAGTACACATTCTCTTATAGATGCCCGTTGTTCTCTGAGAGAGAGAGTACACAATCTCTTATAGATGCCCGGTGTTCTGTGTGAGAGAGAGAGTACACAATCTCTTACAGATATCAGGTGTTCTGTGAGAGAGAGAGAATACACAATCTCTTAGAGATGCCCAGTGTTCTGTGTGAGAGAGAGAGTACACAATCTATTACAGATGCCCGGTGTTCTGTGTGAGAGAGAGAGTACACAATCTCTTACAGATGCCCGGTGTTCTGTGTGAGAGAGAGAGTACACAATCTGTTAGGGATGCCCGGTGTTCTGTGAGAGAGAGAGAGTACACAATCTATTACAGATACCTGGTGTTCTGTTTGAGAGGGAGAGTACACAATCTCTTATAGATGCCCGGTGTTCTGTGTGAGAGAGAGAGTACACAATCTGTTAGAGATGCCCTGTGTTCTGTGTGAGAGAGAGAGTACACAATCTCTTACAGATGCCCGGTGCTCTGTGTGTGAGAGAGAGTACACATCTCTTAGAGGTGCCTGGTGTTCTGTGTGAGAGAGAGAGTACACAATCTCTTACAGATGCCCGGTGTTCTGTGAGAGAGAGAATACACAATCTCTTAGAGATGCCTGGTGTTCTGTGTGAGAGAGAGAGTACACAATCTCTTACAGATGCCCGGTGTTCTGTGTGAGAGAGAGAATACACAACCTCTTACAGATGCCCGGTGTTCTGTGTGAGAGAGAGTACTCAATCTCTTACAGATGCCCGGTGTTCTGTGTGAAAGAATACTCAATCTCTTACAGATGCCCGGTGTTCTGTGTGAGAGAGAGAGTACACAATCTCTTACCGATGCCCGGTATTCTGTGTGAGAGAGAGAGTACACAATCTCTTACCAATGCCCGGTGTTCTGTGTGAGAGAGAGAGTACACAATCTATTACAGATGCCCGGTGTTCTGAGTGGAGGTCCTTCATATGGAACCTTTGCTTCCATCCTCTTGTCTGTCACTTGAATAGAGAAGCTTCTGGATTTGGCATACTTTCTGTAGCTGGTCATCTTGCTGCCTTTTCTGTTTCCAGAGGTTTATGCTGCTGTCCTGTACTCCCCACAGGCAGCCCACACAGCCAGCCTGGTCTCCTTTCAGCACCTCAGCAGGCAGCTTCAGGTCCCTACACCTCTTTACCCTTTGTGGGTTTTCTTGGGGGCGGGGTTGTAGTGTGTATGGTGTGGTGTGGCATATGTACATGTTTGTGTGCAGGTCAATGAACCCTGAGCGCACATGTGCAGAGACCAGAGAACTCTGGGCATCTCCTCTATCTCTCATTTGCATATTTCCCTAGAGATAGCATCTCTCTCTCTCTCTCAAGCTGGAGCTGCCATCTTTAGTCAGTGATTCTTTGGTCTCTGCCACCCTACCAGGACTGGGGTTACAGATGTACATGGCCACATCATGCGGGTACAGGTTAATTGAACTTGGGCAGTCTCAGGCCCTCATGCTTAAATAAGGTAATACCCCCAAACTGAGCTAGTAGACCATTGCCTAAAACACAAAAACAAGATGAGGGCTTCCCTAAAGTGTCCCCAGTAGTCCCACAGCTTCTCAAGTTCCACAGAGAAGCCAGTGAAAGCCAGCATTGTTGGAAACATTTTCTACAAACCACCTAGAGAAGTGGAGATCACAGGTACCCTCTTTGGTGACACCTGCGTGGATTCTGAAACGCTCTCTCAGTGAGGGAGCCCTGGGGCCCTTCGTAGCACAGTAGCACAGCTGTGTCTTACTCAGCAGCAAAGGCATCTGCCCAGCCCCCACTCCTCCCCCTCCCTGCCAGGCAGGTTGCACCCACAGGTGACTGCCCTCCAGGGCTGCAGTGAGAGCAGCTGTGGGTAGTATCCTCAGAGCGAGCCTTCTCCCCCTCTCCCTGACATTTGCAACTTCTCAGTCTGTTGCTCAGTAGGCGGGGGTACAAGAAACATGTCATCTTCTTGCATGGTTTGTCCCTGTCGCTCACACACAATAGTCCAGCCACTGTGACGAGATGGCCTGGCTGGCAGTGCGTGGGGAACGCGGAACGCAGCAGATGGGGAAGCACACACCTGTCTACAGGAGCAGCCTTGTGTGCACGTGGAGGCTGAAGGCCACTTTCTGGGAACGAGGGTCTTTCAACACCATCTGCACCCATGTTGGCACTTCATGCAGTCTCCCTCCCGTCTTTCCAGTGTCTGTAGCTACTTGGAAACGCCACACAGGTCAACCCCTTGAGCCCACAGCCCTCACAGAATCTGTGCAGAGACCCAAATGCAGGTCACATTGAGATGCATCGTCAGCGTGCACAATAAAGACCTGCTGCTGTGACAAACACCTGGTGTTGCAGTCAGGTTCACATTGCTGGTAGAAATCACCCAACCAAGAGCAGCTTATGGGGGGAAAAAAAAGAGGTTTATTTTGGCTTACAGACTTGAGGGGAAGCTCCATGATGGCAGGGAAAACTATGGCATGAGCAGAGGGTGGACATCACTCCCTGGCCAACATCAGGTGGACAACAGGAACAAGAGAATGTGCCAAACACTAGCAAGGGGGAGCTGGCTATAACACCCATAAGCCCGCCCCCAACAATGCACTTCCTTCAGGAGGTATTAATTCCCAAATCTCCAACAGCTGGGAACCTAGTGTTCAGAACACCTAAGTTTTGGGGGACACCTGAATCCTACCACTACAGCTGGTATGCATGAGTTACTGTCCATGGATGGGAGCCATCTTAGTCATGTTCAGAGGACCCAGGGCTGAGCTCTAGGCTACAGCCATCACACAGGACTGAATGACACAAGGACCTGTCTGAGAACTGAGCCACTACACTCACTTTCTCTCCTTTTGTGAAACTGCCCATTTGCCTGTCCACCCATCTCCCTCATTCACTCACCGACTCTAAGCCACGACCTCCATGGGCTCTGAAATGATGGACATGACTGAGACTCCATGTGCTGATGGAGTGGAGGAAGGGTGCTCCCAGAGCAGATCCCACCATGCTGGGAAATCGGACAAGTAGCGCTATGCCACTCTAGGGAAGGCATGTCATCTAGACAGGCCTTGGCACTCAGAAAAGCAGGAAGCAGCTACATTAAGAATCGATGCTTGGGGGCTGGAGAGATGGCTTAGTAGTTAAGCGCTTGCCTGTGAAGCCTAAGGACCCCCATTCAAGGCTCAGTTCCCCAGGACCCACATAAGCCAGATGCACAAGGTGGTACATGCGTCTGTAGTTCGTTTGCAGTGGCTGGAGGCTCTGGCACACCCATTCTCTTTCTATCTATCTGCCTCTTTCTCTCTGTATGTCACTGTCAAATAAATAAATAAACAAAACAAAAAATTAAAAAAGAATCGATGGTAGGAGGTATGGGTTCAGGAAGCCATGCAGAGAAGGTTTCTGCAGAGATCGTGCAAGGACATCACTCAGGAAGGGAAACTTTGGGCTCAGCCACAGGGCACCGCACCTGCTCCCTGCTGCTCAGACATGTCCTGGATGAAAGGAGCCTTGGGATCAGAAACCAGTGCTCCCAGCCCTGAACCCCAGAAGGCACAGGGTAGCAGGCATCCCTTAGGCCCCATCCCCATGGGAGTAGAGGACCTGGGACAAGAAGTGGGGGGTAGAGGTGGGTGGTGACAAAGGTTGACAAAGATGGCTTAGCTGTGTCCACTAGAGAAGACAGGGCGGGGTAGTAGATGACCATGTGATCAGTCAGAACAGGCTCCTATTCAAGATGGGCTCACTGGTGCTCAGATGTGCGGCTCCTGTCCCTGGACTCCCTTCCGACAGGGTTATAGGGTAAGAGCCCACAGCTGGGGCTGGGCTCCCTTATGCTTTCAGCTGAGTGTCCATCAGCTGCCCAGAGAGCCAGAGGAAAACAGAAGTATGCTCCAATTCTTCCAGGGCACTGCCCCTGTCCTTCCAAAGGTCAGGTGATTGAGGACACCGCCCACTGCATCCTCACTGTGGACTTGGCTGGGTGGCTCAGCCTCCTTCCTGAGCCTCAGTTTGCCCCACCTTCCCTGCTTCAGAGCAGGAAGGGCAACAAGACCTGCCTTACCAGGGAGGAAGGACTCTGGCCCAGCCACTGCCTAGCCCCCAGAGACAGGAACTAGTAGCTTTTGTTACTGTTTTGATTTTTTTTTCTTAGAATTTACTTATTTATTTATTTATTTGCAAGCAGAGAGAGAAAGAGAAAGTGTGTGCCAGGGCCTCTGTTGCAAACAAACTCCAGGTGCATGCACCACTTTGTGCATCTGGCTTTATGTGGGTTCTGGGGAATCAAACTCAGGTCATTAAGTCTTGCAGCCAAGCACCTTAACCACTGAGCAATCTCTCCAGCCCCACTGTTTTTTTAATGTTTGTGCACATGTTGCAGGTGTGTGTGTGTGTGTGTGTGTGTGTGTGTGTGTGTGGCATGCATGTATTTGGAGGCTAGAGAACGACATTGGTGTCATCCTTAAGAACACTGTCAGTCTGGTATTTTTTGTTTTTGGTTTTTTGAGGCAAGTCCAACAAACTGAAGTTTTTTTATGCAAGAGAGTGAGAGAGAGAGAGTTGGCACACCAGGGCTTCCAGCTACTGCAGTTGAACTCCAGATGTGTGCACCTCCTTGAGTACATAGGCAACTTTGCACACTTGCATCACTTTGAGCATTACTCTGGCTTACGTGGGACTAGAGAATCAAATATAAGTCCTGAGGCTTTGCAGGCAAGTGTCTTAACCATTAAGCCATCTCTCCACCACCACCACCCCCATCCCCTGTCTGTTTTTGTTTTTGAGAGAGTGTCACTGGCCTGGAACTCACCTACTGTGCTAGACTGGCTGCTCAATGAGCCCCAGAGATCCTGCTGTCTCAGCCTCCCAGCACTAGAATTACAGGAATACACCACCACACCCTGGCATTTTAACTGGGTGTTGAGGATTGAACTCCTCACGCTTATCAGACAAGCACTTCACCAACTGAATCATCTGTCTCCTCAGCTCCCCCAACCTACCCCACCCCCCATCACTCATGTCTCCTTAGTCACTAATGAGGTCATGAGCTGTAATCCACAATCTCTAAGCTCCAAGTCCTGTTAAGAGTTTTGCTCTCAATGAGGGCATTGAGTAAGACATTCTCTTGGGCTCTAGAGTATTCTAGTACCTTCCATGGTATGAAGAGAGTGGCCCTCACTTGATTAGGCCTCTGTAATCCCGCCTGGGCCCTCCAGGTTTGGCTTGACCACACCCTTCCAGACCCTTCTGTGATCCACTTGAAGTGCCATCCTGCCATGGCTACCATCATATCCCACTTCCCACATGCAGTCTGGGTCTGCTCTGGCTTGTTCTGGGGCTCCAGGAAATCAGATCCTTCCCCGACCTCCGTTTCCACATCTGCAAGGCACAAGTGCTGCAAACACACACTCATTCCTTCCTCTCTGGAGCCCTAATGGGTAACTAGATGAAGGAGGGGAGGGGAGGGGAGCAAGGAAGGAAGTAGAAGGGCTGGAGGGACAGGCGGCAGAGTGCGTGCTTGCCTTCCCTTCCTCCATGATGAGATGGCAGCTTGATGTTTCAGGCCGTGCTCTCTCTGCTTAACCATAAAATATGCTGGTGCAGCTATAAATGCTAGTGCTGTCCCCACTGCCACCCTTACAGGCTCTGGGCACTGCTCTGGTTGAACCCTTAGTGCCCTCTCAGACCGGGGCCGAGGTTCCACTATAAGGTGCTTCCATACAATTCACCTCAGCAAGGTTGGATCCACCCCTCCTGTGTGCTGAGGGTGGGGGCTGCAGTGATCTGGCTTCCAAAGTGTGTCTAGACTCCGAAGTTGCCTCCTCTTACTAACAGAACATTGCCTTCACAGCAAGCGAGGACCTGTAAAGGCTGGGAGACTTGAGGCTGTGAGTTTCAAGGTGGTTGGAGCCCTTAGGAAAGCCCTCACAGTAACAGTGAACTCGAGACAATGATGTCTCTTTCCTGGGTCAGACCAGGCATGGACAGCCATGCGGCTGCAATGGTAGGCTGCGTCCACCAGAGGGCGCTCTAGCCTGGCACTGCTTAGCTAGACCCCTCTGCGAACCAAATGCTTTTTAATTGAAAATTTTTTTAATTCAAAAAGGATTTGCTGTTTGTACTGGAGTGCAGGTTTTCCTTATGCAGGAGACTAATGTCTTGAGTAAACAGATCCGGGCCCAAATCCACCTTCAAAGGTACTCACTGTTTGCCCAAGGGAGCGAAAGGGCTTCCAGAAGCGGCCCTAGTCTCTTGGGCAAACATTTTGGGGACTAGCAATCTTGGGCCGAGGACAGCGTCTGTGGGAAGGTGATCCGCAGCCTAAGGGGGATTATGTTGGAGGACATATGTTGAAATTTCATTTGGGGAGTTAGGAAAAACAAGAGTGGGGGGGTGGCTTCTCCAGCCAAGATAACCTAAAAAGGGAAAAAATCTCTAGAGAAAGGGCGTGGGATGAGCCGTCAGCGTGATGTGGCAGCCCCTCAGAGGTCTCTGTGTGCTCAGCCTGTGGGGAAGGAAAGGGCAAGTGTGTACTTATGACCCCACTCTCCCCGGCCCAGGGTGCAGCTAGAAAGAGAAGTCAGAAACTGTCCTTGAGAGCTTGCCTTGTCTCTTCCAGCCACCAGGGTGGGTGGCAGGACTCCCCACTAAGGCCATTTTCTCACCATTCTCCCACCCAGACAGCCGTAGCACCCTGTTCTGGGCCCACCCCATTTGCATCCAGGTCCCACGCTTCTGGCTGTGACATGCCGTGATTGGGCTGACTGCCCTGAGGGCTCTGTGCCACCCCTGGAGCTAGCACAGCAAGGCCTGATGAAAGGGTAGGAGAACAGCCGGGACTGTATCCCCAGCACTTGGCACTGACTCTTCAAGCCAACTTGGGCCTTGTCCCTGCCTCATTTGAATTGCCGCACCTCAGTTGGGGCCTTCTCTAGGCATTGCCCTCTAGCCTGGCCCCCACCCTCTCCATTCTGCTCCCACTGCCCCACCCAGTCCTCGTACTCACTCTGTATCACTGCATGGTCCCCAACCCTCCCCTCTCACCCTGCCCCACTCACATAACTCATGAGCGGCTCACGAGTCCAAACTGGCCCTCGGAACTGACCCCACCACCTGGTCACCTGGGAGCCACTTGAGAGTACATTCTCCCAAGCCCAGTGGAGAGCAGCAGGTCAGGATCTGTGACCCAAGCTTACCTAAGGGCTTCATGGCTGAGGAGCCGTGCTGTGTCCCACAAGGGCACACCTGGCCCTGTGCGATGCTTCCTGATCCCTAGGTTGGATCCAGTACCCATCTCCAGGGTGCAGACCTGTCTTCCTGCCTTCTGGAAACTAAGCTGAGGCCCCAACTACTCCCCAGCCCGCTCCACCCCCAGCCTCCATGCCCAGTCCCCTGGACACTCCTGCCCCTAGCCACAGGCAAAGCTCCACTCCTGTCCTCCCTGTGACTAAGCTGATGGCCCAGTGGCCCAGGCCACTGCCACAGTAGAAATGGGCCCTGGGTCTTCCACCCTCAAGCCTGTGCTGCTAGGATCCTCAGGCCTCTGCCCTGCGCTCTTCCCCAGATGAGTCCCATCTCCGCCAAGGCGGGAAGGCCACCTGTGTGGGACCGCATGTCCTGGATGGCCACCCCAGGAGGTGGCAGTCCTGCTAGGCTGTGTTGAAGATGACTGGGCCCCTCCACCACCACCCTGTGAGCCCGGGAGTGAGGACTTCATGGGACTCATGCCTGATCCCGGAAATCAGCACGGAAGGAGGCCTGCAGGTGCTGATGAAACCAACAAAGGAAGAAATTTTGCTGTTCACTTATGTGCACACATCCAAGCAACCACCAGATGGCAGTATTGTCCTGGCTGTGGCAGCGGCTGACAAGCCTCATCCAATCAGATCAAGGGTCACTAGAGAGCAGAAAGGTGGGGATTGGGGGCCGCTCTGGTGATGCCTTCATACCCAGCAAATATTTAGCGAGTGCTTGTTTTGTGCCAAGGATAGACCTTGTTCCACCCCCAGGAGGAACAAGCTGCACCCCACCTGAGGGGTGAATCCACCCAGACCCAAAGAGCAGGGATGCCTGCCTGAGGTCCCCACAGCACCAGCTGTTCCTCTCCACTTCTCCAGGAAACAGGTGCTGTGAGGCAGGACCACGGGCTCACATGGGAGTGAGAACTTGGCCCAACACAGGCGGGGCTTCTCTGCTTGGTCGTCCAGTGGCTTCTAAAGCGCTTCTGCTCCTAGCTGCCCTCTTTCTCAGTCAGGCCTCAGGTGGTCCTTCTTGACCCTAGCAGTTCATCCGGTAAGACCCGCGGGCCCAGCCTGGCCAGCATGCCAGAAGCAGGAGCTTGAGGCCCTGTGGTCTAGCTGGGGTCTGCAGCTTCTCCCACAGAAGCAGCTCCTCCTCCTTCCTGCCCAGGCTGGGTGCCAGTGAGAGTGAGTTTAAAAATGGTGGCTCTGCTTGGACCTCTTTTCCTGTAGAAAAACCTTAATTGTGTGTGTGTGTGTGGTAACCACTGACTCACACTAAGTGCCTAAACCCAAGGCTGCTTGCTGAGGTGTTCCAGGCTGTCCAATAGCCCCACCTCCACCTCACCTGCAGTGTCCACAGTGCCAACTCTGCAAGAATGGGACTCCCCTTACCTGCACCCACATTTGGGTATTTGGGGCTTGAGCCTTTTTCTGCCTGAGATGTAGGGCCTGCATGCCAGGGACCTGGTGTCTCCAGTGTGAGGGTTAAGCTTCCACAAGGCTGGCTCCTGACCCAGGGTGACAGCATGGCCGTGCAGAAGACACGTCCCCACCCCTGGGACTGCCCAATCCATCTCTGTCTGTGCACAGTTTCAACCCCACCCCACCCCAGGGGGGCACCAAGTGAAGAGCGTTTTCAGAGGATGTGGAGTGGTACCTAAGCAACTCAGGAGTTCTTCCTGGACGCTCAGGACAGCACGTGGGAAGCCAACGCAGCAGTGGCCCAGCAAGGGGAAGGGTCCCAGTTTAAGGGTGAAGCTGACCTCAGTGGGGCCTGAGGTTTTCTCAGGTCTGACCCAACAGCTGTGCCCATGGTCTCTCCTTGAGGCGGTAACCATGAGGCGAGAAGTGCTTGGTACTCAGGCTGGCACAGGGTACCAATACTGAGTGTTGCTAGTGCCATGGCCTCTCTTCACAGAAACAGTGTCACCACCTGAGCCTGTCACCTCCCAAAGGGAGTGTTCACACATGCACATGTCCACACATGTCCTCCCAGCAGCAGTCATTCTGCTAGGGGCTCAGCTGGGACTGTTAGCGCCTCTGCTCACCCGTGATCCTCTCTGCTCTGCCCTGGCCTGATGACGCTTCTGTGTTCTCTGCTCTCCCCACAGTATGAGTACAGCTTCCGCACGGAGCAGAGCGCAGCAGCCCGGCTCCCACCCAGCCCCACCAGGTGCCAGCAGACCCCTCAGTCCTGAGGACCCTGCAGCCTTCTGGGGAAGAAGACGCCTCCCGCCTGGTGCCCAGACTACTGACAGGGTGGCCGAGGTGCAGGTCATTCCTCCCTCACCCGCCCTCCCATCCTGCCCTCTCCCCCACTCTGCCTAAGCTCACTCCACTGACCCGAAGACTCTGGGCAGCTGAGTGGTCACATCTGGTCATCGGCTTGCCTGATGAAACTCTCCAGCTTCCCTGGGGACATTGTTCATAATCATGACTAATCTATGTGCATTGTAGTGACCAGCGGCTCCTAGTGTGTCTGTGATGACCACTTACCCCACAAAAACCTTACCCACCCAGAGTCACCCCTGAGGGCCCAAGAAGTTGCTCTGGCTGCCCAATGACGCCCATTGGCTCTCTTTCTACTGAGTCACCTGCCACAGAAAAACCCCACAAAGCCATTATCTCCTTCCTGGAAGACCCACTTCACAAAGGACCCTGCAGGACACACTGATCACCTCTGACCCAGGGCTGCCTGGGAACATGTCCCTGTGACTGACGGGCTCCAGCACCCCACACATTTCATGGTGACCCTGAGAAAACAGAAGGGAAGAGCCAACAGGCCCTGAGGCAGACCCCACTCCACTGTGGACTCTTCCCCAGTTCACACACTGGACACCAGAGACCACTCAGATGGAACCTCACTTGCTGTGGCAATCAGTGAGTGCTGGACACGACCTTGTCAATGGGAGCACGGTGCTTGTGCTCACGTTCCCATCCCCGCCAAGGGCTCATCTGTGGAAAAACCACCTGCCAACAACAGCTCTGCCTGCCTCAGCCTGGTGCCCTGACCTAGTGACACAGGGTGTGCCCTGAGAGTCACAGTACCCAGCCCTGAGGGACACAGCTCAAGGGTGCCAGCTGCTCTGTCTGGCCAGCTCCATTTGTAAAGCATCTGTCAACAGGAACACGTTGTTCTAAAGCTCCCCTCTGACCCAAGTCTCTGAATTTGGGTCAGAACCAACATTTCTCCACAAGTGTCCATCAGAATCCGAGTGTTGCCCCATGTGTGTTGCCACGAGAACAGTGGTTGTTGCTTCCCCGGCACTCGGACCCCCACCCTGTGTTCTGCTTTGCCATGACTGGCTCTTGGGTTCATCTGACACTGGTGCCTGTGTGAAGGTGTGCCAAATGGTCAGTGGCTGGAGTGCGGGCAGGCTGTGGGTGGCATTTCCATCAACTGGTACAGACCCCATCAGCTGCAGTTCCAGAGACAGCTGCCAGCAGTCAGGTGCCAGAGTCCCAAAAGAGCAGAAGTCGACAGCAGGATGGTCAGGACCTGGGGCAGGGCCAACAATACCTCACAACCTGCACTGGCCTTTGGACTCCAGACCCTCGTGTGTTTACTGGACCAACCCTTCTTCCTCAGTCAGCCTCATCTCCACATGGTACTTCTTCTCACTCCTGTGTGTTAGGATGGTCACTAACCCCCCTTGCCCAAGACCTGAAGACACCTTATGGGGTGACATCAGTCCCCTGCCCCCAGGCATTCTCCCATCAGCAGGAAAAGGCAGTTAGCTCATCTGCCAGCACCCCAGAAGCCCAATGCAATCCAGATGTGGGCCTCTGACAGGACCTACTGGCAAGCTGGCACTTATTCAAGAGAGAGCTTTTGAACTGTCCCTGACCAACTCCACAAAATGCCAGGCAGTCCCAAGGACCTGTATCTACCTACAGCTGTTTTTGTTTGTTTGTTTTATTTTGTTTTGTTTTCATGGTGGCTGGTCTAACACCAAGTGGCCTGTGTGACTTGAGGCCTAAGAGAGGGATGACCACCAGTGGGCTGAAGGGACAGTGGAAGAATGGAGGACAGAGCTCTAGGCTCTCCTGACCGCTTCGTCACATTGTCCTCCACCTCTTTCCATGTCCAGTGATGAGATCACCAAGAACACTGGGAGGCCATCTCACCTCCCTTGATGGAGTATGTGAATGGTGAGCAGCTCTTAAAGGACCCGAAGGTTCACAGACGGCGACGACGGGAGACACCTTGCTAGTGATTGAGAGTCTGAGCCAGGGAGCCCCTGGAGAAAGGAAGGGGCAACCCGCACACTCTGGCAAGCTGGAGAGACTTCAGAGGCCCTGCAGACTTAGTTTAAGAATAACCTTGACTGTGAGCATTGTAGTAGCAGCTTGAGCTAATGCTAAGGACCAGGTGGTGTCTGTGGTAGGTTTTAGGCTGCCCTCAACTTATCTCCTGACAGGTGGGTGAGGGGAGCAAGCGTGTGTTTGTGTGTGTGTCCACCCACGAAAGAGGCAGGTGAGGGGAACGAGCGCATGGGTGGCTGTGTGCCTGTGTGTTAGCATGTGTGTTTGCGCCCCCTGTATGAGGCTGGTATGACACCGAGAGGTGGGTGCTGGCTCATACCTCGCACTAATGAGCATTTTGTGTATTTGGGAAGCACTTTTCTTCCACCTCCTTTCTGGCCACTGTGGGAAGCACAAGGATTCTATGGGTCCCCCAACATGTCCCACAGCTGCCGCTGTCCCTCCTGAACAGACTAACCAGAGCACAGTTTCCCCATCCTTATCCCCACCACACTTCCCATTCTGAAAATTCAGTCCCTTTAAGGGTCTGAAATGGAAATGGCACAAAGGTGGTAATGGTAGGAGGTTTGCCTACAAATTTATTTTAAGTCCTTCTTCCCACCCCAAGTCCACGAACTACTTCCAACCCCGCTCTCCGCCACTTGAAGAGCTGAGAACCCCACCCAGGAAAGAAAGACCAGGTTAGGGCCACGCCTGCCCTGACTGGTGGTCAAAGGTATGTGGCTACCTGCTAGTCAAGATCCTGTTTCAGGGAAAGCCAGGGGCTCTAGTTGGTAGCCTGTCCGTCAGAAGGTTGTGAGGACAAAGGCACTAACATACTGACCACCTCCCCTCACCGGCACCAGGCCTGACTACCGAAGCACATGTCCCTGTCGTTTCCCCAAAACAAGCTGAGCAGTGGGTGCCTTTGGCTCCCTGTCACAGATGTGGAATCTGAGATATGTGCATAGGGCAACTGGCCAGCAGCCTAGGTGGAACCCGGAACCAGGCCCACTGGACCAGATGTCCTGTCCTAAGATGTGCCTCATCCTGGCCTTTGTTTCCAGCCCTGTGATGGACTTTATGCTGCCACCAGGCCCTCCCTGCTGGTCACCACACTGCTGCAGCAGGCATTGACCATGGGTCAAGCTGGGAGCTCGCCTGCCCTGGCCCCTCCCCTCAGCTGAGGGCCCCCACATTCTGCTAGCTTGTGACTGCTTTGCCACGTTTAGGGACTCCTAGCCAGGGAGAAGGGCAGAGGAGGGCCTCCACAAGCAGCCATTAAGCCATGCAGAGCTGGATTTACAAATTCAGTTGGTAACCACAATCCCAGAAGCCCATGGAGGAGGCCAGGCACCTTGCTCCTGCCCCCAGGCCCTCTCTCAGGCAGCCTGGCACCTCAGACGAGCCCAGCTTTCTTCACCTGCTCTGGGGGCATTTCCAGCTGCCACCTCCAAGAGACCTGGTTTTGTCTCCCTGCAAAAGGAATGTGAGCTGCTGGCCAGTGTGTGGAGTTCAGAGAAGACCGAAGGAAGGCCTCCTTCCTGTATATTTATTCAAGGTGACTGCTTGGCAAAGGGAAGTTTCAGTGTGTGATTGTCTGTATTCTTAATATAATTTGTTAAATAAACGTTTGTTTTAACCTCTTTTCCCCTGCTTGCTGTTGTCTGAAGCCATCAGAGGTCACTGTCTCTCAGCGGAGGTCCCCTGCCCAGCTGCAGACTTTCTCTCTCCTACCAGCCAGGGCTCTTCAGGAACAAGTGGCCACCACCTTGGCCTTTTAGCTTTCTAGAAAGACTTAGTGGTATGTTTTAGTTTCAGTGAACGGGCACAAGCCCCAGGGATTCAGAAGTGTCGCCGGCACCCTGCTGTCCTCCTAGGAGAACATCCCAGAGGCCAGGAATGTAAGGCCTGCCAGGAGCGTGGCGGGCTCTTTCATCCCCCATCGCCCGTCCCCGCCTGGGGGCTCGCCTGGCTGTTAGGGTGTCAGAGACAGGGATGCAGCTCCCAGTGCTGTTAGGCCTGTCCCAACTGCTCACCTGCCTACAGGATGCCACCGCACAGCAGCAGAGGCAGCCGCAGGGCCCGATACCATACAGGGCTCCTCCTGAGAGGCCCCTGGTTGGGGTTTCATTATCAAAGCTCTCTGCCCTCCTCACCAGTGACCTTTGCATCTCTGGACTCCACATCACAGCCTCGTCGTCTCCACCTGCGGCTCTGTGCATGCCAGCCTCAGGGAAGGAGCCAGATCAAGCAATGCTTGGTTTCACATTCATCTGGGCTCCCCAAAGCTTGCCCTGCACCTCCAGCCCCACAGCCGCCACACTCCAGTCCCCACCCTCTATGTTCCTCATCTTTTCTCACAAAGCAATCAAGGATTCCATAAAAGTTTAGAGGTATGAGGCTAGAGAAATGGCTCAGTGGATAAAGGCACTTGCTTTCAGAGCCTGACAGCCCAGGTTTGACTTCCCAATACCCACATAAAGCCAAACACACAAAGATGGCGCATACATCTGTAGTGTGTTTGCAGTGGCAAGAGGCCCTAGCATGCCTGCATTCCTCCCTCCCTCCCTCCCTCCCTCCCTCCCTCCCTCCATCCCTTCCTTCCTCTCTCTCTCTCTCTCCCTCTCCCTCTCCCCCTCCCTCTCCCCCTCCCTCTCCCTCTCCCTCTCTTTCTCCTTGCAAATAAATAAAATCAAATTAGAGGTATAGCTGGGTCCAGTCGGTCCTGGCCCTGTGTCATCTTCAGGGACCCTATGGCCTTCAGTTTATTCCCAACATTTACCTGACAGAATGGGCAGTTTTCTTCCTTCTGTGGCTCCCTTGGGAAGAAGATAGAGTGAGGGTGTGGGCCTTGAGCATAAGACAGATTGAGCGACATGCAGGCCTTGCTTTTGGGCATAGGCAATTTGCCACCATCCCGTGTAGAAGCCCTCCTGTGTGCTGGGTCCAGAGACACCCAGAAAGTAGATACAAACGGGGCCTTAGTCTCAGAGGGCAAAGGCCTCAAGCACTGCTTGGGAAAAGACATACCAATGCGCAGGACCTGCAAGCAAAATTCATGTCCACCAACGTAGGCAAAAGTATAGGATGTGGCTAGCCAAGAACCCAAATGGGATTCTGCTACCCATGACCCATGTGTCCCATCAGCCTCTACCTGGCTATCTGGCACCCTCACACCCTTGTGTGAGGTATGTGTATGGTACCCACAGGCACATGGCCACTGCCATAGTTTGGATCTAAAATGTCCCCCACGGGCCATGTGATAAAGTCTTGGTTGCTCATTGACAGACTTTTTTTTTTCCTTGCTTTTCAAGGTAAGGTCTTGCTCTAGCCCAGGCTGATCTATCTGGAATTCACTCTGTAGTCTCAGGGTGGCCTTGAACTCATGGCGATCCTCCTACCTCTGCCTCCGGAGTGCTGGGATTAAAGGCGTGCACCACCACTCCTGGCTCCCATTGACAGACTTTGAAAATGACTGGATCATAAGAACTGTGAGCGCATCAAAGATTACTCCACTGAGTGCTCTTAATTTGCTGAGCTGTGGGAGGGGCAGTAATGAAAGGAACTGGGTCCTTGGGCCTGACTTTAGTACCGCATTTTATCCACAGTCTTTTCTCTAACCCCACTGTCAGGCCACCATGAGGCGCCAGGGTAGACCCTGAGGGAGACAGTTCCCATCTAGTTCAGTTTCCTCTGGCTTTACTCTATCTTAGTGCTGGTCCCCTAGGCTGCAGGAGGCCTTGGCCTCTTTTCCTACAGAGGTGATCCCCCTCCTCGGCTTCCGCCAGCCAAACGCTGGGTGGCTGACAACCAGCTAGCAGAACCTTCCACTCCGTTCTGAATGCTCCTTTCCCTAAGAATGAGGTTTGAGGCCCTCAGAATTGCAGGCCCTCCTCCTGGGCCTGCGTCACCTCTTGCTGGTGGCCCTGCTGAATCAAGTGTGGCTCCCCACCCTGACGCTTGGGGGCCTCCTTGCCTTTACATATTCTTTTCCTCTACTTAGGACGCTTTTTCTACTTTTCTGCCAGGTTAACAACTCCTGTCCATCCTCCAAGATCCTCTGTGTGTACATCCGCCTTGCCCCCTCTGAGGCAAAGGTAATGGTTCTTCATTTCAATCCACCTGTGCCTGGCACAAGGACACACGTCACTGAATTGCAGCCACTGAATGCTCTCATTGGCTCTTTGCTTCTGGGAGAGGGGTCCATGTCCCATTTATTGTGCCCTCCCCCACTGCAGGTCTAGAAAAATGACAGCTGCACCAGTGTCCTCTGAATGAATGCCCCGGAGTGGGCAGGGCCAGCAAAAGCATGTTCAGATGCTCAGGATTCATTCCAGGCAGGATGAATGCTGACAGTATAATGACCATGAGGTCCTGCAGTGTCCTCCCTGGACAAGTCTTGATGTGGCCCCAAGACATCAGGGACAGACCTTGACTGGTTTGCGTCAACACAGGCCTGGCTTCAAGCCAGGCAGGGGTAGTGGTGATGGTGGTGGTACAGGACGTGACTGACGTTGGCTGCTGACACACCCCCTGGCAGAGAGCTCTGAGGAGAGAGAATGGGAGGTTGATGAACCACGTCTCCTGCAAGGGGCTCAGGGCCAGGGGCTGGGGTCAGCAGAAGGCCAGAGTTTGAAAGGGGCAAGACAGCTAACATAACAGATTCCAGGCTAGTTTTCTGGGTCTGTCCCTTCCCCT
Source organism: Orientallactaga sibirica (assembly GCA_036365145.1). Taxonomy (NCBI): domain Eukaryota; kingdom Metazoa; phylum Chordata; class Mammalia; order Rodentia; family Dipodidae; genus Orientallactaga; species Orientallactaga sibirica. The sequence goes on along the minus strand of JAEOAD010000034.1, from coordinate 7,817,151 downwards.
CTCCCACCTGGCCCTGGGTGGACATGTACACAGGTGCAGGGGAAGGGTGTTGTCCAGTAGCCAGTAGCAGCTGAGCTGGACCCAGAGCACTCACTTCTTCCCACCCACACCTTGTGCTAGAGAGGCATGACCAGAGAGTAAGCCCTTGAGATTTGCAAGACTGGGGTAGAAGTCTAGAAAGTTCTGAGAGTCTGGGTCCCCTGTTGAAGGGCACAGAGGTAGAGTGTGCAAGCCTGAATGCCCAAGATATGCCCATCCTCCACCCTATTTGACCGCAGCTGCCATGGGAATGTTTGAAAGGGTATTAAATCCAGACTCACTCCTCAAGGGATGGGATTGGACAAGCACCACCCGCAGGAGGCACTAAGGGCTCCACTGTTCAGCCCTTCGGCAGAGTTCAGTGTGAGGCGCAGGTTAACTATATCCTGGGCTTTGCGCACTTTCCTGGTGTTCCAGTGTGGTCCTTCAGTGTCCTGGTAGCCCATGAGTCACATGCCAGCCTGTGAGGCTGTGAAGAAGTCGAAGCTTAGACAGTGGGATGAAGTGAGTCACTGGGGTAGTGTCCTTAAAGGGGATTGTGGGAGCCCCATCCCTTCATTCTTTTTCTCTCTTTGCTTCTAACTGCCGTGAGGTGAACAGACCTCTCCGGCCTCATGTCCCATCATGATGTTCTGACACCCAAAGCAATGGTGCCACATGACTGTGAATGAACCTTTCCTCCTGCACGCTGTTGATCTCAGGTATTTTGTCACAGCAACTGAAAGCTAACACACTCAGGTATGTGACAGAAAAACAAGTAACAACAGAAGAGCTCATCTACCCAAAGGAGGATAAGAATGTGAGCAACATACCCCAGAAAAACCCAAGCCTTGGACCAGACAGAGCCAGGGTTTCATTTAAACAAAAAACACCTTCCATGAGCTGTGGTGACAGTGGAGACATGAGGCAGGGCATGTTAGTATGAATAAGACCTCGTTACTTTTGAAATGCTGGCAGACCTAATAGGAACAGAATCAGGTTGATTGCACCTAAAGATGAATACCCCTCTCAGAATTGTTATCAAGTTGATACAATATGGATACATGCACAAAAGGCTTGGTTAATCTGATTAGTAAGCAGAACTCCCCATCCAACACAGAGCCACAGCCTTTCAAAACTGACTCCACATGAAGCCTCAATAAACTCCAAAGAATAAACATCAATCCCCCAGATCATCTCTGACTGTGTGGTGATACAATTAGGAGTTCATGACGAATGAGCTTCTTACGACTGCACATGACTGGAAAATTCAAAACATACGACTGAGTAAGAGGAAAGCAGAAAGCAAACTTGGATCAAAATGATAATGAAGGCTGGGGAGATGGTTCAGCTGTTAAAACCACTTTTGCTTGCAAAGCCTGCCAGCCCGAGGATTGATTCCCCAGTACCCGATAAGGGCAAGTGCTAAAATTGGTGCAAGTATCTAGCATTCATTTGTAGCAGCAAGATCTGGACCCTGCCATACCCCTCATCACACACACGCACGCACGCGCACGCACGCACGCAGGGTAAATAAAGACATTTTGAAAGACATTAATGAAAGCACTACTTATCAAGATTCAGGAGCTGAGTGTGGTGGTTCAGGCCTGTAATCTCAGCCCTCAAAAGGCTGAGGCAGGAAGATCATGAGTTTGATAACAGCTGAGCTACATAATGAGACCCTGTCTCACAAAATCAAAAACAAAACAAAAAATCATGGGACATTCTTGAAGCAGGATATATAATGCCATTTACAGTTCAAATGTATCCAAAAGTAAGAATGATTAAAGCAGACTGAGCTGACACTTAAAGAAAATAGAAAATGGGGGGCTGGAGAGATAGCTCTACACTTAAAGCCACTTGCTTATAAAGCTTGATGGCCTGGGTTCAATTCCCCAGTACTCATGTAAAGCCAGATGCACAATGTGGTGAATGTGTCTGGAGTTTGTTTGCAGTGGCAAGAGGTCCTGATGTACCCATATTTTTCTCTTTCCCTGTTTTTCTCTCTTTCAAATAAGTAAATAAGAAAGTAGAAATGAGCAATAAGTAAATGCTAAGAAATAGTAAATGCTAACACTAATTATAATATAACAACATATACAGGGAGGGGAATGGCCTAAGTGAGGCCATGGGAAGAGAATGCGTAAAAGGGCAGGGGGAGGGTCAATCTAAATTCAAGATATTGTGAATAAGACTTATGTAAACCTACTTTTTTGAATAATGGCACATCTAGAAGCTGTAGGCTGTTACTAGAAAATTTTCAGTGCCTGGGATGGGATACCTTCCAGTGAGTTGTTGGCCAAGGAGGTCCCAGTAGTCTCCAAAACATTAAAGGCTATTGCCAAAGCCCTTGGTTTCCCTTGAGAAACAGATAGTAAGACCCTATTGCTGAAGACATCTCTTGCATGAGAGGCAAGGCCACTGAGAAAGCAAGCTGGTGCTGAGCAAAAAACCTTCTCCCTATAGACAAGCCAACTGAAAGCTGGAAAAAGCTGCACTGCATGCAGCCGTATGGGAGACAGAAGTCATCAGCAGTGAAAATAGTGGCACTGAATATTCAAGTTTGGCCATACAGGCCCAATGACTGAATGGGTGCAATAGTGGCATGTCTACTCTTGGGGTAACCAACTGTTCCATAATTGGACTGAAAGCCCTCTCTATGGGAGGGAATACATGCCTGGTACTGAAAAACCTAAGCAAAAGTCTATGGCAGGTGAGTTCATGAGCCTTAGGGATATAAAGCCTGCTCTTGTCTGACTAAATGTATATATTATTCCCACCAAGCTGCCCTGGGGGCACTACACTTAATGTTCATGTTCACATATTAATGCTACTCTCACTTCTGGTTAGAGAAGCTTCTCTTTTCAGATGGCGATGACCACTGGGATCACCAAAAGGCAACATAGTGCTGAGAAGAAGGGATGGAGGAGTGCCCAGCACTTAAACACCTCTGTCACACCCTCCAAGGCTCAGGGACCATTGAGGAAGAGGGGGCGGATAGAATGGAAGAGCCAAAGGAAGGGTATGACTTCTTACAATGCAACTGCCCAGACAGAAATTGGCCTCGATATCCATGACCTTGCAGTGCCTAGCAATACCATCGCAAGACCCTCAAAATAGAAGAAAAAGATGATGACATCAAATTAAAAGAAAGACTAATGGAGAGAGGGAGGGGATATGATGGAGATTGGAGTTCTAAAGTGGAATGGGGAAGGAGAGGGAAATATCATGTTTTTTATATGTAAGTATAGAAGGTGTCAATTAAAAAAATAATAATTAAAAAATAATATAACAACATAATAATACAGCAAAAACAGAAATTACAAATGTCACCATTTCATTCTTAGCAAAGACTAAAAGAAAAGCAAACTTCTGACAAGAGAAAAAGAAGATGCAAACAAAGTAAGAAATAAAGTGAAATAATTACACAGATAGCAGTAAGAATAGTATTAGTAGTATAGGAAGCCAGGCATGGTGATACACACCTTTAATCCCAGCCCTCGGGAGGCAAAGGTAGAAGGATTGCTGTGAATTCGAGGCCAGCCTGAGACTACATAATGAATTCTAGCCCAGCCTGGGCTAGAGCGAGACCCTACCTCAATTAAGAGGAGAAGGAAGATGAGGAGGAAGAAGAGGAAGGGGGAGGAGGAAGCCTATCAAGTAGCTCTGATGTATCTAGGAATTAATAAAGAGTAAGTCTTTTATAAAGACTTTTGAACACTCATAAGTGACAGAATATCTAAATCAGTATAAAACATCCTATATTTATCTTAACATGCCAAGACCCTTCCTTCCAACTAGAACAATATGTACCTCATAAGAATGAGAATCTTGACTCAGAGTCCATGGGCAGGGCAATATTTGGCATAAATATGTCCTTACAAATTATTTATTCATTGAATTAATGTGAAAATGTTAATTCAGTATTATTAATATAGTTAGTTCAAATTAAAATACAAACAAAAATAATCAAATTTAAAAGTCACACATTTTCTAAAATAAAAAAATGTAAGAATCTTGCTATAGAATTTGACAATTATTCCCAAATGCTAAAATGGTTATATGGAAGAATAAAAGTCCACATTAAACATTTTTGGCACTCCTTTTTCTGTGTGAGTGTGTGCCACTAGCGATTGAACCCAGGGCCTCCCGCCTGCTAGGCAAGTATACTACTACTGAGCTATCTCCCCATCCCTAAACATTTTTCAAAGGAGATTCATTCTACTAGACATAAACACTGGAAAGCTAATGGGAACAAGGTCATGTCATACTACTGTGAGATGTTAATAAAAGGGAGAGATTGCATATGGACTACATGGAAATATGTGTGTGTGTGTGTTTGACAAATCTAAAATCATTCTAATTTCTTAAATGCTTTAAAGCAGTATGATTCTGACCCTGAAACAGATGCATCAAAAGAAACTGGAAAAATTATCCCACTTAGTGGACACAGACACACAGCGCTGTTGGGTACCCATCCAGGAGAGGAAATGCCAATGCCATACCTTGAAGTGGACATAGCTTCAGCATCTAAATATTGCCCCTCAAGTGATTGTAGCCATTTACCTACACACCAGCCATACATGCACGACAATGCCAGTGGCTCTGGAACCTTAATGAAGGACTTGCTGGCTGGCCTAGTCACTGAGTGCTAGGTTCAAGGAGACCCTGTCTCTCTGAATTTTTCAGAATTTATTATTTTCAAAACTATTTTATTTTTATTATTATATTATTTATTATATTATATTATTTATTTTTCAAGCAGAGAGAGAGAGAGAGAATGGGCATGCCAGGACCTCCAGCCACTGCAAAGAAACTCCAGATGCATGCACCACTTTGTACATCTGATTTTATGTGGGTTCTAGGGAATTAAGCCCAGATCGTTAGGCTTTGCAGGCAAGCGCCTTAGCCACTGAGTCACCTCTCCAGCCCCCAAACTATTTTCATTTATTTGGAAGCAATGAAGAGAGAGAAAGAGAATACGCCGGAGCCTCTTGCCACTGCAAACTCCAGTTGTAAGCACCACTTTGTGTATCTGACTTGACATGGATACTGGACAATCTAACCTGTGCCAGCAGGCTTTGCAAGCAAGCACCTTTAACCACTGAGCAATCTTCTCAGTCCAAGATTTTTCAGACTCTTTTAAATAACTGATGTGAAGTTGTGACTCTTTGTGATTGACATATGCATTCCCTGTTAATTAATGAAGCTGAGCTCACATTCGTATGTTCATAGGTCATTAGTATGTTTCTTGTGAAGATCTGGGGAGGGGGAGCTTATCCATCTTTCCTTTTCTTTTTTTTAATTTTTCTTTTATTTATTTGAGAAGGGAAGAGGCGGAGAGAGAGAGGGAGAGAATGGGAGAGAATGGGCACTCTAGGGCCTGCAGCCACTGTAAATGCACTCCAAGTGCATGGGCCACCTTGTGCATCTGGCATACGTGGGGCCTGGGGAATAGAACCTGGGTCCTTTGGCTTTGCACACAAGCACCTTAACCACTAAGCCATACCTCCAGCCCTCCTTTATTTCTTCTTTGAGACAGGGTTTCACTGTGTTTCCCAGGCTGACCTCAAACTCCTTGGCTCAAGTGATCCTTCTGCCTCAGCCTCCCAAGTAGCTTGGACGACAGGTGCATGCCCCTACACCCAGCTCATACTCTTTACATAGTCTCAAAGCAAGCCCTCCTGGTATTGCTGTGCAAATACCTTCTTCACCTCTGCAGCCTTTTCATCCTCATAATGGTCCATTCTGTGAGCAAAAGTTTGAATCAGCATGGACCACTCATCCATCGTTTCCTTCGTGGTTTAGGCCTTCCATGTCTTATTTAAGGATCTTTTCAGGGCTGGGGAGATGGCTCAGTGGATAGTGTTTGCTGCACAAGCATGAGGATGGGAATACAGATCTCCAGCACCCACATAAAATGCGGGACATGGTGGCACATGCCTATAATCCCAGCACAGGGAAGATGGAGGCAGGTAGATCCCTAGGACTTGCTGGCTGGCCTAGGCATTGAGCACTAGGTTCAGAGAGACCCTGTCTCAAAGAATAAGGTAGAGCGTGCTTCAGAAAGACAGCTGACTTCTGGCTTCCACATGTGTGCCCATACACATGCACGCACACACACACACACACACACACACAAAAAAAAATTGCCTGCCAGGCATGGGGTGTTTGGAAGGCAGAGACAGTAGAATTACTGCAAATCTGAGGCTAGTCTGATCTACCTAGCAAGTTCCAGGCCAAGATGAGCTACACAGTGAGCACCTTGGGGAAAGAGACAGAGATGGGGAGGGGGAGGGAGAGAGAGAGAGAGATGGAGGGACAGAGGGAGGGAAGGTGGGAACATACTAGCACTGGGCATGCTGGAACATACCTGTAACCCTAGCACTTGGGAAGCTGAGGTAGGCTTGTCATGAGTTCAAGATCAGCCTGGACCATAGTGGGAAAGACCTTGTCTTAAAGCTCCAAAGAATCCCTATGCTGCTAAGTAGTTCCCAAATGACTCTTATCTAGCCAGTACCTTCCCTAGAAGCCACAGGCAGGAGGAGACGGGAAATGGTGAGAAAACTTCCTGAAAGAGACAGGTGTGCGAGCTCAGAGGCCGAGCCTGAGATGAAGGAGGTCCTGGGTGTGGGCTGAATGCGGAGATGCGGTGGTATTTATTTATTTGGCTCCAGCAAACATCTGTGGAGGGTGGGCAGCAATGTTTCACTGGGCTGTGACCACAGCCCTGCAGTTAGGAAAGCCCACAGTTAGTAGATGGGGAACCTAGGCAGCACCCAGAAGTCCCTAGCCAAGCGAGAGCATCAAGCCAGGGACCCCAGCATCTAATGCCAGCCTAGATTATGCCGCCGTCATCTGAAGGAAGGTGTCCTGTCACGAGAGGTATAAGGACAGCTGGCTCGTGAGGTTGTTTCTGCCGTGGTCCTGGGGTCTGTGACACATTCAGGGGCACACAAGCCTCCCAGGGGTTTCTGGAGGAGGAAGTGAGGTGGGACATGTTACGTGATTTCAGGGCACAGTGCTGCTGAGATGGGATGTCCAGTGGAAAGTGTCAGCTGTGGAGATGGCCCCACAGGGCTCCTTGACCGTGGGCAGGAAGGGACACTGAAGATGTAAAGTCTGTGACGCCCCCCACCCACATACACACCAGTGCCCACAAGTTCTCTCTATTTCCTGCCCAGTCTTGCCAGAGGGTCCCAGACTCCTGGTCAATATTTGCTTCTAGGCTAGACTCTATTGCTGGGGTCCAGTGGGCTTCATGAGAGCTACAGAAGTGCCATCTACCAGCACCTGATCTCCACCGCTAGAGGGGACTTCCATAACCTCCTTCAGGTTCCAGCAAAGACACTTTACAGCTATACAAGCCCCTCCCAATCTCATTATCATTTTTCCAGCAGGGCATGCATATGTGTGTGTTGGGTGGGGGGTCATGCCCTTTTCTGTAAAGCGAATGCCCAGCCAGCACCTCCCTTGCAGGGTACTAGGCAGCAAGGATAGAAACCGGCTGCTGCCTCTGCATCCCAGGCCCAGCCCAGGGAAGCCAACTCACACCTGGTCACACAGAGCCCAGCTGCTCGGCTGCATGAAGCCTGACACTGGTCCTGGCTAGGCCCACGGGGGCTGATCCTGACCCTCATGCACCACAATGATCCAGGACCCTCTCGCGAAGAAAGCGGAGCTTCACGGGGCTCCTCTAACAGACGGAAAATAAATCCACCATCCTCTGCTGCTGATGTGTGTTTGGAACGAGGCCAGACCACTGTGGAGTCCCCTCCGAGCGCCTCATGGGGTCCCACTCCTGCACTGCCTGCTATGATGGGGGAGCAGCCTGAAGAGACCCTGGGCGCTCAGTGAAGAGGGCACGACTGGCCCAGCCTAGCGGCAGTCGCCTTGCCAACAACACAGACCATCAGCACCTGGGCTTTGGGATTCACAAGCCCAAGCTCCACCCTCCCTTTCCTCTGTGGCACATTCCCAAGCCTCGACTTCAGTGTCTTTAAAAACAGGGAGATAAGTGGTCCCTGCTTTGAGAAGTTTTTGAGGACACTGAGGAAATGACCACCGTTGCTCAGATTCTGGGGTTTAGGCAAGCCACCTGCATGCCCCAGAGCCTCAGTTTTGCCAGCTGTAAAATGGGTTCCATAAAAGTCCCCTCAGGGCCAGGTGTGGTGACACACGCCTTTAATCCTAGCACACCGGAGTCAGAAATAGGATAATCATGAGTTCGAGGCCAGCTTGAGAGTACACAGTGAATTCCAGGTCAGCCTGGGCTAGAGTGAAACCCTACCTTGAAAAACAAAACAAAACAAAAGTTTCTTCAGGGTCACCATCTAGACGAACCTGCAATACACTGAGCCTCCCCATATGCTCTAAAAGTAGGGCTGCTGGGAACCCTCCAGGAATGGCCCGGCCCCGGCCCCAGCCCCAAAGAGCCTGTGTCTCTAGCCTGTGCCTGGAATTTCACAGAGAGTCATTTAGGGACCTAAACCCTCAGTGTAGGCATAGTTGGCTCAGCACAGAACCATAGCTCCCTGGTCCTCAAGTTGATAGGGGAACTGCCAAGTAGTCAAGGCAGTGCCCTGCCCTGGCTGTCTTCAGGGCCCTGTCTGGTTGAGAGGCCATGAGAAAACACTCTGCCTTTGACACCATCCAGAAGATGAAAATGTCCCAGTTGTCTAATCCTTCCCTTCCTTTTGGCAACTTCCATGGCTCTGAAACCCAGCCAAGATATTGGACGTGGTGTGAACATCAGTCAGCGTGGACGCCTCCCACAAAGCCAGCCTCAGGGACCCTCACTGCCAAGCAATGACCTGGATCACACCCGGCCTTGCCAGGTACATATGAGTGCTGCCTGACCCCCACCAGCCTACACCACAACATGCCTCCCAGTGGCTGGCCTAAGGGGCACCCCAGGAACCTGACTTCTTTCCCAGCCAGGGTTGCTGCCCACCTCCCCTCCCTTCCCCTCCCAGAAAAATATTTGGAATGGTCTCTGACTGAAATGAGATTAATCCTCAGTTCCCTGACAGTGTCTTTGGGCATGTGTTTTTATAACCTCCCCTTCAAATGAGAACCATTTGTCGCCGGGAAGCTAAGGGAGGCCCTACCCCGACTGCTGGGCCAGGCATCACCAGCACCTGATTGAATGTCACGGACAGTGCGAGGGGGCAGGGCTGGGGTGAGGGTACCACGTCTCTTGCTGGTCTGTCTCATCCTTGCCTGTCTGCTACCAGTGGCATAAGAATGTGGGTCCTCACCCTGATTCTATGCCACAACAAATGCTTAAATGGATGTCTTTGCCTCTATGAACCTCATTTTCCTGTTAAACAGGGTCCATGTGTGCCAGGGGATGCACCCAGCCCAGTGTCCAGAAGACCAGATTCTCCATGTTTCATGAGGCTATTGAACACAGGCTCTGCTCCTGGCAGAAGGGCAAAGTGGCCTAGCCAGAGCTTTCCAGAGGGCTGCAAAAGCCCATCCTAAAAGTGGCTTGGGTCCCCGCCCACTTCCATGAGAGGAGACCCTGCAAGGAACCCAGCAGCCAGCACTTTAATACACAGAGTTTATAGGTGCAAGCACGCAGTCTCTTTAATTAATTCTGAGCCCTTGGTCGGTGGCCTCCTGTCTCAGCATAACCCCCCTCCACCCCCACATCCCCAGGACCTGTTTGAAGTTTGCAACCCCCCACCCCCTTCCTGCCATCCTTGCTTGCTGAAGCAGTTACAGACCCTTAGGGCTCAGCTGGGAGGGATTTATTGGAGAATTTCAATCATGGGGTCTTGGCTCAAACTTGTTGCTTCCCAAAAAGTCTGCCCAGAAGTTTGATGCTTGTAGGACTAGGGCACAAGGGAGGTGCTTTGACGATCTCAGAACTCAGAGTTCCACCTGAGCCTGTGGGAGGATTGCAGCCTCCGGCATGGAGGAGAGAGCGCAGGACGGCCAGAAAGATGCAGGTCCTGGGACAATGTGGAGGTACTGGGACTCACTCACCTTAAGTTGCTTCTTAGAAGATTTCCAGACTGGGGGTACAGCGGTCGAGCACTTACCTAGCAGGTGTGAAGCCCTGGGTTCCATTCCCAGTGTTGTTGTAATCAATAATAATAATAATAATAATAATAATAATAATAATAATTTCCCCTTGCCCCCACCCCTTCAGCATCAGAGACAGGTCTGTGCAGATGTCTGAACTCTACCTTGTCAACCCTTGTTGGTCCCTGGCTGGGTAAGCAGGGAAGAGGTCTAAATAGAGAATCCTGAGCTGCAGAATGGGACAGCAGAGCTGTGGTGACATGCCGTTCTTCCTAAGCTGTGGCTTGCCTCCCCGAAGGCATTCCCTTCTCAGACTAAGGAGCCCACGCCCTTCCACGGGAGCCCAGCCAAGAGGATCTGGAACAGGGGCCCCCTGCCCGTTCACTTTCTCCGCCCCCCCCCAACCCAGGGCAGGGCTGGCTCGTTCCATTTCTCTGTAAGGCCTTTGCAATGATGGATAGGCCGTGGCCCCAACTGTGGCGGCCCAGGGGAGAACAAACATCTTTTGCAGTTTCTCTCCAAGCCTCCCACTTCTTGCTTAACAAGTGCGGAAAGAGGCACACACAGAAATTCCCGGGGCTTCCCATGACTAATGAGATGACCACATCAGGCAGCGGCGCTTGGGGAGAAAGGTCCCCGGAGCGAGGTGTCCGATTCCCTCCCAAGACGCTCCACCAACTGGGCTTTGAAGCAGGGACAGAGGCCTCGGGCTCCGGGGCGGGCCAACCAGGCTGAGCTCCAGGCCTCCCCACCCCGTGATGTGCACAGATTGCCCCAGATAAAGGACCCCAACTTCACCCAACTTATGCTGAGTTGCGCTTTTCAAAAAGCCCTTTCAGATGGTTTCACTTCTCTGCCCGCTTTGTTGAAAGATGTAAAAATTTCAAACCACCACAAAGTAAACATTTCAAAACCCTCACTTTTCAAAATCACTCACATTTTCAAAAAATCTCTTGAGTTCCATCCCCACCCCACTGCCCAAGTCTTTTCTTTTGTAGAATTGAGGATTGGCGTGTTTTTCATTAATTTAGAAACAGCCCAGGTAAAAAAGCGGGTGATTTCAGGCAGTGTTTTACGGGCCGGATGTACCTTTGTTATTTAGTAGATATATTAGATAAGTCGATGTCTTGTCAGAACCAAGCAGGTTTTCTTTATTAGGGTGAAGGCCTAATGAACTCATCTGCTTCTAATATTTATAAAGAGAAGAGAGGCCATTAATTCTACTGCTTGTGAATAAAACCATCTGTGATTTCTTTCCATTTGATGGGTTTTGGTTTTAATATACATTTTTCACAAATAAGCGCAGAGATTTTTTGGTGAAAATGTCACATTCAGGATCTCATAAAGAAAGAATGCAAAGAGGGGAAAACTAAATGTTTTGTTAGCTAAGTAATTTCTCACCTTGCAGAGTGGGGGACATCTGAGCCAACTTTAGCACATTAGGTGACGGGCTCCCCCATCCACGCTAATGCAATCCATGACAAGTAACAAGGCTAACCGCGTCCGTTCTGAAGTTTGTTTTCCTTCGGGAATTACACAGTTCGTTTAACCTAATCTGTCCTGACACTTGAATTATAATATTATGAGCTTCTTCAGGGAAGTAAAACAGTAGTTGCCTGCTTAAAAGCGAAGCAGAAGCTAATAAAGTGGGCAAAATGTCAAGGAAAAGGGGCTAATCGAATCATGGTGTCATTCTCTAGAGAGAATATAGTCAAGTTGTGTTTTTTTTTTTTTTCCAGTGGAAATTGTGGACGCCTAGTGACATATTTCTGTTCAGGAAGAAATTTGAACTCTGAAAGCACACTTGATTAAACCCCAAACTGCAAGACATTGCCCAATGGGACCACTCGGGGACTTTGACTCCTGGGTGTCAGAGCTTAATTAAAATATTCATCCAGCTGCTCTTCCCTGGTCAAGGGGGCCCAGAGGAATTAAACCAATAAGCTTAATTCTATTAGGTCACCTGCCTATGTGCATAGAGATGCCAAAGACCATTTACCAGTTCAGTTCAGAAAAAAATAAAACATCAGACCCACCCTGCAAATTCAGTGTACACCATCACCGCCGCCGTAGCTAAAGGGTCTCCCGAGCAGACATCATCGCCCTCCCATGTCAGCTTTGGACTCTGAACACACACAGCTACTTTTAATGCTCTTCCAAGAAGACCAGTGTGTCATGCTGGTCAGCATAAGGATTTATGTGTATGCAATGATTTATGTGTTGTTTATAGAGCACATGGCATTTACTGACTGCTCTGGGCCAACATTCATATCTCAGGGACATCTTTATTCCAGGAAGTGAGTACTATTGCCCATTTCACAGATGAGCCAAGTGAGGCTCCATAAAGGGAAGGGCCTTGAAGGCCAGAATTCTTGGACCAGAGACTGCTGAGCTCTTAGTCCTTAGGAGAGAGGGCTCTGCTGACATTTTGGTCTTTGTTTTAAATCTCGATTTATTTGATATCTACCACATAAGCACATGGTATATTATCTGAAAGATAAAGGCTTTAAAATGGAGTCAGCTTATCTGTCACCCTTCCCTCAGTTCCTCTTCCCATCTCCAAGGAAAGCTACCTTAGACAATTTCTCCTGTCTCTTCCAGAGAGCATAGACCAGCAAATGTGTGTGTTTCCTTTGCCAAAGCACCTGGCTGCCATTGTTGACCCGCAAAAAAAAAAAAAAAAAAAAAAAAAAAACCTGCCCATTTCCCATGATTCTACCTGATGCCGTCATTTTTAGCCCATCTTCAGTGATAAGCATTGAGGTCATTTCCCACCTGTATGTCCTTCACAGCACTGCTGGGGTGACCAACCTTTGTCCACACCGACAGGTATTATCTGCAGGATAAAATCCTACAAGCGCACTCTGCAACCCTGCATAAGTTAAGGCCCTGTTTGCCCCAAGTCTGAGAACTAAAGCACTGGCAGGCTCTGCCCTTCAGTGAGACTGTCATTCTCACATCTGTAATTCTTCATTATAGTACAGTCTATCCATGCCAACCCTGAGACTCTCACCACAACTCTAGTCCAACACCCTCCACCCCCCCCCAAAAAAAATCACTACAAATGTTTTCCTCTCAGTGTTCACTAACTCCCCACTAGCTATATTTGTCACCCAGGGAAAGACACATTTCCCTGTATAAATGTAAATGGAATAGAAATCTATCTGGACAGAGCAGTGAGTTTTGTATGGAGGAAGGGGAACTCTGGAGGGTGTTGCGTTCCTATAACAATGCCAGCAAACCTGGAGTCTTTGTATTAGAAACCATTTAGTGCAAAGGTCTGAGGCTGGGGCCCAGCCAGGCACTGATGCAGGGTTTGGGCTGGACCCACTCTGGTCCTGATGTAGAACCCAACTGAAGCCCAGCCCACTGCCTGTCCTTAGACCCCTGTGAGCCACCTGTTCACGGAGGCAGCAACATTTGCAGCTGGACTCCGTGGAGCCACAGGGCTGGCCGGCCAGCAGTGAGCTTCGGTCACACATCTGGTTATTTACAGTTTGCCGTGGACCTCAGCCACCAGGCAGCTCTTGGATGATTGCAGTTTGCTCCAAATAGGACCAGGTATCTGGGCAGAGCTGGCAGCAAATATAAGCGGGATGTATTAACCATATCTTTTCTTGTAAATTCATCTACTGTCAGGGTAACTCAGAGGTGGTTACTGCTCACAAAGACTTGAAAAGGGCCAGCTAGCTTCAGACTCAGGTGCTCTGAAACACCAACTTTGCTCTAAGCAACGAAGCTCACTCTGGGTTTCATGTCTTAATTCTTCTGCCACTTTGATAATTATCTGCGGACTCAGAGCAGGGCCGGCAGAAGCAGGAAAACGGCTGGCACATGAGGGAGATGGGATCGGCAGTGATTTATTTCCAGGGATTTGATATTTTAGTTTATTATTGTTCTGTGGGTACAATAAATCATATTTTAAGATAGCTAGTAATGGAGGGTTTTTTTAATCTTTTTTAATTTTCTTTCAAGGGATGGGTTGTTTTTTGAAGTCAGATTTTCAGGTTTAAGAGATGTGACAATAAGAACATATCAATATATACCCCCCCCCCCGGGAAATTTAACCACCCAATCTTACTACCTCAAAAAGGTCTCATTCTTAAAAAAAAAAAAAGAAGAAGAAGCTGAAAAAGAGCCATTGACTCTCCTGTTTAAAGTATTTTGTTTGAATATATGTAAATGTACTTTAGTCGTCTGACTTTTTAAGCACTGAATTTGTTTTAGGAATTTTTCAATACTGTGATGAGCTTTCTCTGCAACTTTGCAAAAGTGACTCTGCGTGTTGCATCCACCAAAGCCTTGGAAATCTGGCACGGACTCCCCATGGAAAGTCTTGGGGGGAGTAACTCTAATATTCCTTTGTGCAACATGCTATATACCCTGGCTTGTGGGGTCTCTCGGCCCATGGGCTGCAAGTCACTGACTGGGCTATGGTTTAAAAACTAATCTTGGCCTCGGCTCCCTGGCAAGAGGTCAGGCAGCAAAGCTTTCACAATATGGTCTCTGGCAAGATCTGACGGGGCTCCGAGAATATAACAACTTATAAAAGGGCAGGGGAAGGGGAGGGAGAGAGGGAAAGAAAGGCAAAGAAGAAAGGCAAAATTAAATTTTCACAATTAAGTATATTCCTTTTTTCATTTAGTTAATTTCCAGCCGCTCACGTTTATTGCACATTAATTATGCATACAGCTTTTGTACGACTTAAAAAGTGAAGAATGCAATCCTTATCCTTTTATGGAGGCCCGGCTTCCACACTGCGGTGGCGGCTGGAGTTGTAGATCAGAAGGTTGCAGGAGCCCAGAGCCCAACCCAGTGAGCAGCCATCAGCCAGGCAGGGGCCGAGACATTTCCCATAGCCAGGTGGTGGCCCGGGGACACTTAGCTGGATGTGTTTCTAGGCCTGAGAAGGATCCAAGCAAACCCTTGACCAGCCTCCCTGGCTTCTCTTGGCCAAAATGTGTGTATAAAAGCAGGAATGTGATACATAGGTCTTCAGGGTCTCCTTCCTCCATCCCTCTCTGCCATCACCAACATGCCAGAGGAAGCTGAAGAGGTAACGGCCCGGAGGCAGGAGGACTAACTCAGCTGGGGAGGTGCTTCCCCTAGTCGCTCCAGGCCCAGCCTCAAGAAGGTCTGGCAAGTGGCCCCTCTGTTAACCTGCTTTGTGGCACCAGTCCAGGGCCACCGTCTCTGTGTGCCCTCTTCTCAGGACCAGCATGGAGACTCATGAATACCTACTTACAGGGCTGTGCCTCTCGTCTGAAAAGGGCTCTCTGTGCCTGCAGCCCTGCCACCCAACTTTGGCTTCCAAGCTCAGAACCCACTAAAGAGGGTTGGGGTTCACAAGTGAATACTGCCATTCACCACTTGGCACAGAACCAGCTGCCTACACATCAGCCAAGAACATAGACCCAGAAGCTCCAGACCCTGGCATCACCTAGGGAGGACAGACTCTCCTGGGCCTATGCAAAGGTGTCTGCATCAGTGATGCTGTGCCTGGAGCTGGGCTCCCTGCTCATCCACTTGTAGCCCTGAGGTCAGGTGCCTGCCTCAGCAATCCAGGCAGACACCCTATTTCCTGCATGCATTTTGCTCAAACAAACCCGAAGCCCTAGCCAGCCTCAATGCCCATGGCTGGATGATTGAGTGGCTGGCTTCCTGGTCTGGAAATGGGATTCAGAATGAGATGGAGTTGTGGTGATGGAGATGGTGTAGGTGCATTATTGCCTCCAAAACCCCCAACCAGGATAACCAGGAAATAGATGGTCACACAGACAGATGTAGGACACCGGGACCCAGTTTTGGGTTAAATAAACAGGCTTTGAGAGGGAAAGCATCCGGACCAGACTGTGGGTGTCAGGGTCAGCTGTGAGATGGTTCATGGGGGCCCTCCCAAGTTCTACAGACCTCGGCATACTACAGGCTGGAGCCTGACCCTCGTCAAGGATTAGAAAAGGAAACTAGCTAATTCTGGTCCCACAGGACGGACAGTGGCTTCAGGAACAAAGACAGAACAGCAGGGTTGAGTATTCACCGCCAGGGACTCAGTGAGCAAGACCTGATGCCAGGAGCTGCTGCCTCCACCAGCCTGAGCTTCATGGCCAGGGACCCCAGAACAGCACCACACTGACCCCCCAACTGATGAAAAGGGGTTGGGCCTGGACTGTCTCCTTTCTTTGTATGTTTCTTTATTTCTTTCTTCTTAATATATAAATAAAAACTGCCTGCCCCACAGTCCTGCTGGGATGAACTGTAAAATACCACTCCCGCCTTGGAATTGTAGAACTCCCACCCAGTCCCGCAGTGACTCCCCAACGAACTTTAAAGTGAGACTGTCATCGTAAAGAAATCAACCGTGCATAATAATAAACAACATGTTAAACATTTCTTACCCCACATTCTGACAAAAATGAAATGTGCAAACAGGCCAGAGTTCGGGTTTCATAAAGCAATGTTTCATCAAGTTCTTTTCTTTGACAATAATGCCTGTGTCCATGCCTGGCTGGTGAGATGTGCTCCCAACCCCAAAACTCCTGGGTCCTGAGGCCAATGCTCACATGATCTCTCAACGCGTGTCTCTCGCTCCCATACGTTTGCTCCGACTGACAATATTCTGGCTTTCTTCATGAACACCCACCAGTAATCCTGTCACCTGGGAGGTGGGGGAGAATGCCACCATCCTTCAGAGACAGGAAACCCAACAATGCAGCCAGCCACAAGTGGCAGAATCCCACTTCATTTTTTAAAAATTGGGGTTTAAGTACATGTAACAATATTTACCCTCCTGACCATTTTAAGGGAACATGTCCAGTGACTTGCAGCCATCTTCGCCATCCATCTCCAGAATGCTTCATCTTGCAAAACTGAAACTGTCCCTGTTAAACACCGACCCCCCCCCCCGTCCCTTCCTTCCCCATCCATTCCTCCCCCAGTCCCTGTAGCCACCGTACTACATTCTGTCTCTGTGAGTTTGGCCCCTTTAGGTTTTTCATACAAGAGGTGTTACAGTATTTCTCTTCTATGACTGTTTTTTTTTTTTTTTCCACTCAGCCTCAGGCCCTCTAGACTCATCTGTGTCTTGGCTTATGTCAAAATTCCCTCTCCTTTTAAGGGTACAGGCCCACATTCCCACATGGTCACCAGTCCAGACGTGCACCTTAGGACCTCCTGGTCCACAGTCACATAGGTAGCCACATAAGGACACACACAAGGACAGATGTGAGAACATGTAGCCCACTGTCCTAGACCTGTAGGACATAGAGTCACACACGGGTAAATAGAGTGACACCTTCAGATCACCGCATGCTGTTTCCACATGAAGAGAACCCATGGAGGGTAGCGCGCACACACACACACACACACACACACACACACACGGCTGTGGGAAACTTGGCAGGCTCTTGGATATCACAGCTGGGAGGTTCAGAGCTCATCTCCACACTGGAGGCGAGGAGGCATGTTATCATGTGAATGCTGACCTTCTTCCACACATGCCACATAACCACCTTCTGGCTCCCTCGACTGCAGGAAAAGAAAGGACCAGCTTCCACAATTCCAAGGGAGCTGGAGACCAGAGGAAACCCCAGGCAGCCCAGGTTCTGCCCCATCGCCTTTCTCTCCCACCAGCCCCTCTCTGCGCAGGGCTGGAGCCAGGAGAATAAATCCCAAAGCAGTCAGAAGCACAGAGGGGCACCAGGGCAGGCTCAGCGTGCTCACACCACACAAGCACAGCTAAGCTCCTGCTGTGTGCCAGCCAGCCTCTGCTCTGCAACTTTGTAACCCAAGCATCCACCCATCTTTCCCTGATGCCCGGCAGGGGACTGAAACCAAAAGGAGCCTTTCAAATGAGAGCACTCTACAAGGAGTTGTTTTTTTTCTTCTTCTTCCTTTCCTACCAGTACTGATGTCCTGACAATCCCTAAATCCCTCCCTCTCTGGTTACTGTTAATTTTCTTCAAATGGTATGTGGTTAAAAGAATACCCTTACTTGGAGAAATACACACTGAAGTACTTAGACGTCTGGAATTTTTTCAAATTTAGTGCAAAAAAAAAATACATAGATGTAGACATATGTACACAGGGACAGATAAAGCAGGGATGGTAAAGTGTTTCCGTGTGTTGAATCCAGGGGGTGGGCATGTGACCACTGACTGTACAGTCGTCTGCCCTTATCCACCAAAGATGCAGACCGGGATCCTCATGGATCCTCATGTGTGACCATGGTCAGTGTGAATATTGTGTTTGTTTATAGTGCATCCTTTTTTTTATGGACATGTATATATCTATGAATTTAATTTATAAAATAAGCACACTATGAGATTATAATAAAACAATTATGAAAACAGACTGTAATAATAGTTTTATGAACATGGTCTTTCTTTCAAAAAGAGACATGACAAATATTGATCTTTTGGGACCCAGGCTGATAGTAGATAACAAACCTCAGAAAGTGAGATGGCAGATAAAGGAGTCTACTGGGCACTTCTTTAAGCTTTTCTGTCCTTGGATATTTTCATAATAAAAAACTAGAGGGGATCCTTTGTTCCCGCTATATCCCTCCCCATCTATCACTTCCTCTCTCTGCACTTTCTAACCATTAAGTAACCTACAGACATGTTAATGGTGGGATGTGGAGAACATTCTGCCATTCTTAGAGCAGGCATGTCCAGCATTCTGTCACGCCAGGGAGATGTCTTAAAGCTCTGAGGGATGAACCCATTAGGATGGGAGCATGATTCTCCCAGTAAGACTTCCCCTTGTACTCTGTTCCGGGGAATCAGTGGGAGGACAGACACCAAACACCAAAGTGAGAGGATTCCTGGCTTCCTTGCCACAGTGTAGCCACACTTGAGGGTGTCCCAAGCAGCCGTGAGGTCACGGCAAAGGAAAAGCTGATGCAGGCTCGTTCATCTCACCCATTATCTCCCCGGACCAGAGCAGGTGTTCCAATGAATCACAGCTCATAACCAACGTTCCCTTTCTCACAAGTTGCAAGAGAGTCAAGGTCATTCCCACAGCCCAGCGCACTGCAGAGAAAAGGAGTGGCCAGCAATGACATGGGGACTGCTAGCTCTGCTGCCTGCTCTCCTGAGTGGTGGCCATGGAACATTAAACAGGCGCCAGGTTGGCACTGCCTGAGAGAATGTTGGGGAGCCCTCATGGAGAAAGATCAAGCACCATTGGCTGGATCAGGGCAGGAGATGAGATGGCAGGCTCTGGAGCAGAGATGGGTCTGCTCTGGCCACAACTGGGTATTCTGGAGCTAACAGAATCAGGGTGTCAACTGTGAGACTCTTTACAGGACAAGGCAGCTGCTCTTGAGCTGCCTCATGTCCACTCACCAGGAAGGAGGGCATCTTTGAATGCAGAGGAGCACCCTACTCCAAGGAACTTAGTTTTAATTACCAGAGATCAAAGCCAAGATCCACCCAGCTACAGCGGGCACCAGACCTGTCCTTTCTTCTCATCCTGCCCCAGTGTGGCTGGTTCAGCAACGACCTTCCTGGGCTTCCCAGGCCAGCCAGGTCTCAAGGGAGTCAGTCCCCTAAAGCAACGTGGGATGATGGAGCAAGAACAAGTACCCAGGGAACAGAGTCAGAAGCTGGTGACTCATGGCTGCAGTTATTGCTAAGAAAAGACACAGGCAGGAGCCATGTTCAGCTTTAAAAAAAAAAAAAAAAAGAAAAGAAAAGAAAAGAAAAAGAAAAAAGAGGTGGCCAGAGGCCTGAAAGCAAGCTAGAGCTTCAGGTGGCCCTTTGGGAAGTCAATGGCTGAGAGAGGGAAATAGGATGGCACAATTGGCCACTGTAGTCAGAGGTCCTTGTCAGACCCGTGGCTCTGAGCCCGGTGCAGAGAGATCCACAACCAGCAGTTGGCATTATCAGTACCAATGCTGCTGTCATTACAGGCCTGTGAGTGAGCACTACCCTGGGGCCTAGGGCCGCTATGACTTGCTAAGATGCCTATACAGGGAGACAGCAGCCTCTTCATGGTAGACAAGAGGTATGAAAATAGAGCCCCTCAAAGTCCGCTTCTCACTCATGCCCGTGGCCCAGGTGTCCTCCAGGGCCTGCCACCTCTCCACCCCAGGATGATGGTCTATGCCAATGGAGAACAGAGGCCAGAGATTTGGTCCCTGTTCTCCTTGCCATGAAAGAGCAAAACCACTGCAGGGTTCAAAAGGGAAAGAGGAAAACTCAGTAACTCGTCCCAGACGGTCTGTCCACTTTATCAAAGCTGAGTTCAGGGAGCGAAGTTCCCACCGGGAGAGGCCACAGCCTCATTAGGGAGTTCAGGAAGGATGAAAAAGCCAGGCGGCAGTGCATATCCAGGGGACCATTAGGCCTTGTCCCCCCTCCTTCAAAGGTGAGCCTACTGTCTCTGCATGTGAGAGGCAAGAAATCAGAACAGCTATGTGGGTCTCTCTCCTTTTTTCTTTTCTTTTCTTTTTTTTTTTTTTTTTTTTTTGAGACAAGGTCTCATATATAGCCCAGGCTGGCCTCAAAAATCACAGTTCTCATCCTGCCTCAGCCTCCTGGGATTATAGACGGGAGCAACCACGCTTGGTTTCTTTTCCCTTTTTTTTTTTTTTTTTTTTTTTTTTTTTTTTCGAGGTAGGGTCTCACTCACTCTAGCCCAGGCTGACCTGGAATTAACTATGTAGTCTCAGAGTGGCCTCGAATTCACAGCGATCCTCCTACCTCTGCCTCCCAAGTGCTGGGATTAAAGGCGTGCGCCACCACGCCCGGCTTCCTTTCCTCTTTCTTTGTCTTTCTGTTTGATACGTTCTTTTCCAAATTCCCTCCTTCCCCACAGGTCCTTTAACCACCCTCAACACCAAACTCTTTAGCAAGGACTTGCTAAATAATGACCTTGTCTTCGGCCCACAGAGTCCCCCAGCCCCTACCTACAAAAGTCACCGCCAGGAAGTTTAGACCAAAGACTTGGCCAAATGATTAGAATGGTGTGACCTTCCCACACCAATCCTTGATTCTGAACTCAAATTCTTCCCATCACAGAATGCAAACTAGTCCCTCAGAGCAAATTCTCAGCTCAGGTTTCCGGAAGCCTCCCTCAGATTCAGCACAGACTGAGCTGAGATTCTTCAGTAAATCCCCACCAGCCGCCTCCCAGGCCCAGCCCTGTGGAATGTCTCTTACCCACATCAGGAGTTATAAGCAAGGACAGTAACACATCTCCGCACCCCTGGATGCTGCCGCCCTGGTTGGAAAGGCATCCTGATGTCCGGAGACACCAGGTCCATTTAGGATTGCCACCCCAATGTTTCCAAGCTCTAAAGGCCTGCCCACGGCCAGCACCCAGCCCTGGCACCGTGGAAGCTTCCAGCAACACCACACGTGAGGCACACATTCTTACATCAGGCAATTATTTGCGGGATCAGCATGTTGCTTTAAGGCAAAGGCAAGCTTCACATAACTTGTTTTTGTCATAACACCAGGGGAAGCGGGCGCAATATTTGCGAAATTAGAAACAGCCCACATCTTTGTCCCTCTTGGATGGTACTTGGGTATTAATCCATTAAGGCAATCAAAAGAGCTTAAATAAAAGTCTGAAGTCTGCAATATACATGTCAATGAACAAGCGGTAAAACTTCCTGAAAAGGTGATTTCAAAGCCATATTGCCCACGCTTGGCAAATTGCATATTTAATTATTTTGTCAGTCCTCCTTCTCCTCTAATCTTTGGGGAAAATGCCTTGGGCCATACGAAACCAGTTAGGATAATTAAGGTACTGTGGAATTAGGTGTCGGCTGATTTCTCAGAAAGATACCATCCTCTAGCCTGGTATGAGATGTGTGTCGGCCCCAAAAGGCAGGCAGCATCGTAAGGTCTGCCTCTCTATAGTGAGATCAAAGGTCCTTTGCCCCTTTCAAGATGTTTGTAGAATTTGTTTCCCAATTATCCCACATTTGCACACTGGGACATCCCAGTTAACTCTTTGATGGCACCTCTGGAATTGGGCCGTAATTGACATCAAGCCTTCCCTCCTAGCTCCAGGCTCTGCTGAGATTCCAATCTGGGGTCTGAGCTCAGAGAGGTAAAGGAAGGGATGGGAAATGGGGTACAGGCTTGGGTTTTGATCCTTGAGGTGACAGCCCAGCTCTGCACTCAGTGAAACTGGCTCTCCCTGTTGCTCTGACTTCGCTGCACATGGGTAAAAGCTAGGATTTTGTAAGACTTGGTTTCTTAAGAATAGAACCTTACTGTTCCTGAAAGTCATTCTGGAAAGGAAATGCCTGAATACACTATCTTCCCACATTGCAGTATTTCTCCTAGTCCAGGAAGATTTTTTTAAGTCATCAAATATTTGGGCAAAATTGAAATAAGGCAGTCCAGACTTGACATTTTAGTTATGGCATTCTATGTGTGAGATTAAAATATCACTCCAACATAGAAATTCAAACAGATATTTTAAAGAAATCTAACACAAAGTCTTTTTCTGCAATGCATTTTATTTATTTTCCATGGTTTACTTTTTCACGTCCTGCTGACATTGACTCTGCAAATGTTTTCCCCCCACTTTGCTTAGTTCAAAAAAAAAAAAAACCTGTATTTTCTCAAAAAAGAGAGATGGAAAAAAAAAAGAAAGAAAGAAAAGCCTCTCCAAAATTCTTCAGCAAATGGAACAGCCCTTTTTGGAAATAACTTTTTAGAAAAAAAAAGTCCCTCAACAATTTAAAAAATGAAATAGCATTGATCCTAGGAAACACGCTTGCGGCGCTTTGGAGAACTTTTCCTAATACTTTTTGTCTGTTTCTTTCCTTCCATTTTAACCCTGATAAATCCACCTGTATCCAGGCAAGTTGTAAATTGAGGAGCTAAGAGACCAAAAGCTCCAAAAGAACTTTCCTTTTGCCCTAGGCAATTTTGATTCCTTTCACTGAAATAGAGATGAGTCTGCTATACTCACGCCCTTTACAGCTGCTTTGTTCCCTTGGTGAGGGTCCTCCTCCAGAAAAAAAAAAAAAAAAAACAAACATATATATCAAAGAGCAATGCCACAAGGAAACGTGGGTGGGTGTGCTATTTGTGAGAGAAAAGGGATGATTTCAGCCTCCTAGTGCCTGTGGACTGGGGTGTCTGCTGCCACAGAGCCATCTAGAAGGCTCTCCCTGGTGAGGATTGGGCCACACCATGAAGGAAGAGATTCTGGATTGCCAAATGTAGCAAAATAAAATTTTTAAAAATGTCTCGTTATGGCCAACCTTCAGGGAAGGAGCCAAGAAAACAAATATCCTATCTTATCCTTCCCCTTTGTCTCCCCTGCCAGTGTCTGTGGGTAAGAAAGCTCTTTGCTGCTGTCTTCCCAGACCATCCTCTTCCCAGGCAGGACAAGGTTGATGGGCAGAGGGCAGCGAGGGCTCAAGCAGGAGCTGTCCCCTACACGTGCTCTCAGAGCTGCGACATGGCACAGCACACCGGAGGATGCAAGGCCCCGATTTTCATGTGTCCTTTCCTGTGTGGGATGGTTTGCGTCCAGTCTGGCTGTTCTAGACTTACCATAAATATAAAGGTTGTTTTTTTTTTTTTTTTTTTTAAATGTCCCATTACAGGTGAATTTCAGATAAGTAAGGAATCTGTTTTTAGTGTATGTTCCAAAGATTCCACTGGACATACTTTTGCTGGAAAATACTATTCCAATGTTCACCTGAAATTCCCATGCTCTCTGCATTTCTTCCTGCAGCACAAGCATTGTGTTTCAAGTGTTTCAAAAAGGCTAGGCAGGGCTGGGCATGGTGGCTCAAGCCTTTAATCCCAGCACTTGGGAGGCAGAGGTAGGAGGTTTGAGAGGTAGGAGGTAGTGACTTCCAGATCAGCCTGGCCTAGAATGAGACCATACTTCAAAAATTAAAATAAAATAAAATAATTTTTAAAAATGATAGGCAGGAATATCCCCATTTTCCCAGCAGGAGAATGGTGCTTCCTGTTGGGCAGAGGGCAGTACTTAGCTGGTGACCAGCATACTGTAAAAGAAACCTGTCCCCATGCTTTCTCTGCCACCCCAGTTTCCCCACCACAAGTTGGGGTTGGGTTGAGGTCTGGGGTCCACAGGAAGGAAGGAGAGAGCTGTTCGGTGAGCTCTATGACCGCCCCAAGTAAAGATTTCTAGATCTGGTTCAGGCCCGACTTCAGGACCTCTGGGTCAGTGACCCCATCCCTGATTAGAACGAGGACACTGAAGTTGAAGAGGATACACCAAGCTGGGTCACCCAACAAAACACCTCAGCACACACGCTGAACATGAATCCATAAACCTCAATCACGACCAGAGGATTCTTACTGGGAGAACTAGGCCTCAGAGGAGGCCTTCCTAACACTGACCTCAGCCCTTCAAACCATGGGTTTTGATGACCTCTGGGAAAAGGTGTGCCTGGAATTCTCAGGAGCATTCACTGCTGAAGGTCTAAGTTTGACTTGGTGGTCCCCTGCTCGTGGTGGATCCAGGCCCCTGAGATTTCAGGTCTCCCAAACTTTTCATTTACTGCAATGAATTCAGGGAAGAGGCCATAGAGGTTCCTGCGGAAAGCTTGAGACTTTCAGACGGCATGCTCTGCCCAGGGGCTCCCCTTGATCCTGATGACAGGGAGGTGGGGTACAAGGTGGGGTCCTGATCCAGATGTGTCCTTAGATAGGGAGAGTGCAGGTTTTCCAGGCTAACTCTTCCAAGTGTCCCCTCCTCACCACCCTCACACAGTGTCCTAGACCAACTGCATTCCAGCCCCAGGCTCAGTCCTCGAGACACATCCCATTTCTTACAGCCTCTCAGAGGAAGCCGCCCTTTTCAGCCCCATCCACTCATCCAGCCAGTTCTTTCTCCTATCCCCCCTAACTCTACCCTGCTGTAGGAGAAACCCTTTGGTCCTGCTGAGCCTCCAGGGAGACAGAGAACAGCTGGCCAGCATCTGGTGCTCTCCATTAGCCAGGGCCCCTGCCCCCTGGGCCTTCCGCTCCCGGGGCAGAATAATCCCGCTTCCTCTAACCTTTCTGCTGGGCCCCACACTCCAGGGCTTTCATCATGGCCATCGTGCCTCTGAAGCCACTCCAAGGTCCCTGGCCCTCCTATGGCTAGGCTGGGCAAGGCCAGGCTGGCCAGCAGGGGTGGAGCAAGGGTGAGTGACCCCTCTCCCCTGCTGGCCAGGGAAAGGGGGAGAGCCGTTCTGTCTCAGAGAAGGGGTTAGACACAGGGCTGGGTCAGTCTCCTCTAGTGCCAAGGTGAGCCTCCGCTTGTCTGGAATGTGACTCTGCAGTCTCCCAAGAAGGTTGGTGGGAGAAAGCCCAGAGGAGACCCCTGTGGCACCCTCAGCTTCTGTCTCATTCCATCCTTCACTTGTCATTCCTTTCTGGGGGACCTTGGGCAAATGACCTCCCCTCTGACATGCCAGCTTCCTCACTTTCAAGGGTGCTTATTAGGGAGTGATAGGCAAGACCTTAATGAGCTGGCCTGACCCCTGGCAAGTGTTGAGCTGTGGTGTAACACTGTGAACCAGAACTGTGCAGAGACTGGCATTTCCCATCCCAACCCAGCAATGCCCAGGCCTTCCTGGCTTCACTCCACCCTGGAGCCCTGGACACTGGGCATGCTGGCATCTCTGCAGGCTCCCCAATACTCCACCACCCACAGCTGACAAGGAAAGGCCTGCTGAGTGAAATCCAAATAGAGATCTCCTTTTTCTAGAAGCTTCCATGGATGGTCCCAGTGTTATGTCTCTGCCAACCACAGGAGAGCTAAATCCGTGGGCTTCTCTTTCTGTCCCCAGCTTGAGGCTTCTCCAGAGGAAGGTATGCATTTCCCAAGCTGTCACCAGGCAAGTCCAGTGGATTGAATGTCCACCCTCAGCATTTGCAGATTTCAACAACAAGAAGCAAGCTCCCAGGAGCTCTGCCACCATCCCTAACCTCAGGTCACAGCCCTCTGAGACCCACCTCGGTGGAGGTGTCCAGGCAATGCCAGGTGCTTAATGGCCAGACACAACACACACTGCCTTTGATTTAGAAGCGAACACATCACCCCAATTTTTAGTTCTGAGTCTCTTTGTCTTGTTGGGGCTGGAGAGGCCATCTTGCTAGTCCCCCTGCTTGTGACACGGGCAGTCCCTCTGTCCCCAGCCCTGAGACCTAGGCCTGGTCCATAGCTCTCATTGTTGGTAACAAACGGATCACAACTCCACAGCTCCCCTGCCACATGCCAGGACCACAGGCAGACACTCAGCATGGACCTCTCAATGCAATTCACTTAGCGATCAAAACTTGGAAGGAATCCTGGAGAACGGAGAGGTATTTATTAAACGCAAACTTCTAATTACTCCTTTAGTGATCTGTTTTTTTTTTTTTTTCTAGTGAATGAACGACAACGCATGTTTCTAGAAATTATTTTTAACATTTGGAAAATTGCCCTCTAAGATGTGTGAATCACATTTTGTATGAATCGCACGTTAAGAGACGCAAGCTCACGCCTTCCCTCCACCTTGGTTATTAAGAAAAATGGGAAGTTAAATGTGTGGATAATCACGTTACCGCAGCAAAGCATAATGGGAGGGTTTGGAAGCAAACAGGCAAAAGAAACCAGGAAGTGCTAAAAAGAACACCTTCGACAGCTTTGAGTGCTTGAAAAATCCTGCCAAGGTGTGCAGCTTCCAGGTGGAATTTTCCAGTGGTGACCAAGTCCCAGCTCCTCCCGGGGCTCTGTGGATTGAAGAGGTTAGGGGTGTCAGATCTTACCTGTTCAGCATTCTGAGGGCCAGGTTTGGCTCAGGACTGCTGGGGCTGGGGCTGGGCCTCAGGAGGTAGAGGCGGGCGTGTGCAGAGGCTATGTGGACAGGTGCATGGACCCACTGCTCTCCAAGGCGTTACCTGCAGTTTACTGGCCGTTTATTAGAAACCCACGCAATATCATGAAGCACCTGCAGGCAATAAAACCCCTTACATGTGTGAGGCCTTGAGGAAATTAACGGCTCCTCCCTGGGGATGCATATTTTGTGAAGATGTTTATTACAGATGAAGTGCTCCCGGGGTGGGACATTAACAAGTTGTAGAGTGATAAAAGGGTTTTTATCCTTTCTCAGTGACAGAAGTAGGAAGAAGGCTTTAGCGGAATCTATAAAAGACCCACTTCCTAATGAATTTTCTTAACTCTTTATTCATAGCATTGGCTCACTAGAGTGGAAGGGACAAGGTGGGCTGGACTCTAGGACAAGAGGAATGGAGAGGGATGGGGGGGGGACACGGGGCTGGATGCTTGCTAGAGCATGCACACAAGGACCTGAATGCAAATCCTGGGCCAGGTAGACTAGTGCCAAGGCTGGAGGGTACTGCCTTGGGGAGTTCATTTGAGGGCACTCTGGGTGCTGGGGAGTGGGGCCCCAGGCAGGTTCCAAGCTCTTCTTTAACCCCCTACTCCCCACTCTGGCCTGCAGGCCATTACTGAGATGAAAGCCCAGGCCATGCCTTTGGACCAGGGCTGCGGAATCTAATTGAATTATATGAATGCAGTTAAACGTCTGCTTCAGAGAGGCAAGGCTGCCTTCCAAGGCTGGCTGCTCCCAGAGCTAATGGGCTATTTGAACAATAGCGGCCGAGGGCCGAACACAGGTGGGCTGTGTTAATAACTTTATTTAGACCTGCTTTTTTTCCCCCCTTTGAGGCGCACAAGCCTTCCATTAATGCATTCATTAGAGTTTATGGCCAGGCTCTGGTTTTCTCCTAATGACACTGTCCAGACCCGGCTCCCCAGCTAATTGAGGCCAGCTGCCCAGCCACCCCACCCCAGCCTCAGGACCCAGTGTCACCAGAATTAGTAGCCAGGGCGAGGGGAGGGACCACGGGGGAGAGACTCCTGCTGCAGGAAAGGAGGGGTCAAGGGCAACTGTCTTTGGATACCACGAGCCCCACCCAGGGCTCCCTGGATGGCCAATGCTCCACTTGCCCCCTCCTGGCCCTCTACCCACTTCAGTCACAAAGATGGACTGTATCACACCCAGCTGAATAACGCTCTGTGGCTCCCTTCTGCCCTCAGAAGAAAGTGCACACTGCTTTGGAACGCAACATTCCTTTAGTGGCTCCAGCCTCAACTCCCACTCACCTCTTTAGGCATATAGGGTCCAAATACATCCCTGTCTCCCTCCTTGGCCTGTTGTGGTCCACCAGTGGAAATGTCTTATCCTAACTCACAGGGCTCATTGTCCTTAAGACCTGCCAGGCTTGGTTCACATGCAGCCATGCCCTGCATTTTCTCCTGTATCAGCATCCTGTGAGTACACACGTGCTGTTACCACCCATCTCCTTTCATCAAGAGGTATCCAACCTGCAGCCCAGGGGCCAAAATAGCTGGAAATAGGGTCCCACACAAAAGCATAATCTAACTTCTTATTATGAGATTTTTTTGTAACTTGATTGAATGATTCTTTGTTATTATTATTATTTAGGCAGAGTATCACTAATGTCTAGGCTGACCTAGGACTCACTTTATAGCCCAGGTTAGCTTCTGACCCACAGTAGTGGATCAATCCTCCTACATCAGCTTCTGAGTGCTGGAAATATAGATGTGAGCCACCACATGCTGCCTGACCTCACAATTCTTTTTTTTTTAATGTTTATATTGACCACCTCCATACACAATGTACCCCTGGTCATTATCCCCTCCCAGCACACTCCTTTGTCTCCCCTCCTATATTTCCCCTCCGCTGAACCACTTCTTTCCAGGGACCAGCCTCTTCTATTTTTATATCATCATTTTTTTTCTCTCATATTATGCAGGTGTTATGTAGGTAGCGTCAGCCACTGTGGGGTCATGAATGCAATGACCACTTTGTGTCTGGAAGATAGCATTCCAAAGCACTCTTCCCCGTCCTTTGGCTCTTACATTTTTTCTACCACCTCTTCCTCAATGGTCTCTCAGTCTTGGCGGAGTGGGGAGTATGTTGTAGATACTTCTTTAAGTTTAAAAAAAAAACATTTTATTTATTCATTTGAGAGAGAGAGAGAATTGGCATGCCAGTGCCTCCAGCCACTGCAAATAAACTGCAGACACACACACTGCCATGTGAATCTGGCTTTACTTGAGTACTGGAGAATCCAACCTGGGTCCTTTGGCTTTGCCAGCAAGTGCCCTAACCGCTAAGACCTCTCTCCAGCCCTAGATTTCTTTTAGTGCTGAACACTCTACTGACACTTCTCAGCACTTTGATGGGTTGTGAGTTTCCCCAGTGGTCACCACCATGTGAAAAGAGAAGCTTCTCTAACCAAAAGTGAGTGTAGCATTGATATATGCACATAAACATATTTAGAGGTCAGGTTGGTGGGCATAGTATATCCATTTAACCAAACAACAGTAGTAAGTTTCTCCCTAGGGCTCCTGACCTCCCCAGCCATAGGCTTTTAACTAAGTTTTCAGTATCAGGTATGAATTCCCTCCAATGGAGCAAGCCTCAAATCCAATCAGAAAGCAATTGGTTTCCCCCGTAACAACATAATCGCATGGTTCTTTTTAAAACATTTTATTTATTAATTTGAAAGAGAGCAAAAGAGGGAGAGAGAGACAGATAGAGAAAGAGAGAGAATGGGTACACCAGGACTTCCACCTACTGCAAACAAACTCCAGATGCATGCACCACCTTGTGTGTCTGGCTTACATGGGTACTGAGGATTTGAACCTGGGTCCTTAGGCTTCTCAGGCAAGCACCTTAACTGCTAAGCCATCTCTCCAGCCCATCTGCACAGTTCTTGAGTGTGAGCTTTGTAGATGACAACATTGCATCATACAATGTCATACAAAATAGACATATGCGTGCAACCCACTGGCCCTGAGTTGGACACCCTGGCTATGGCCCAAGACATTTCTTTATTCTATATGGCGAGAGAAGCCAAAAGATAGTCCTGCCACAAAGACCTTGAGGACAGGATCCATGTTCAGTATTAGTATTAAAATAACAATGACACACTACTGTTCAAAGTGTTGACCGCAACAGGTCATTCAATGTTCAGCAGCACCCTGGAATGTACATTTTCTTTTCTCCATTTCACAGATGAAAAAACTGAGGCTGCAGGACAGGGAATTCCTCATTCAAGAACATTCAACTGTCATGCCCATATATTAATGCTACTCTTGCTTTTGGTTAGAGATCATGGTATATTGTCTATATGTATGGAAGTTGTCAATAAAGAGTTTAAGATAATCAATAAATAAAATATTGTGGGCATGGTATGTAGCACTGGAGGATCGCCGAGAGTTGGAGGCCACCCTGAGGCTACATAGTTAATTCCAGGTCAGCCTGGACCAGAGTGAGACCCTACCTTGCAAAACCAAAAAAATAAATAAATAAATAAAATAAAATAAAATAAAATAAAATAAAATAAAATAAAATATTCAGCTGTGTCATTTACTCCCAGGGTAACTTCCCTTCACCTTCCTAATGACAGCATCTACATCTTGCAAGTGTCACAATGATATGCTGAAATTGGTATATACTTGCTGACAAGAGTTTCTTTTTTGGGGGGGGGAGGGTTTCAAGGTAGGGTCTCACTCTAGTCCAGGCTGACCTGGAATTCACTATGTAGTCTCAGGGTGGCCTCGAACTCACAGTGATTCTCCTACCTCTGCCTCCCTAGTGCTGATATTAAAGGTGTGCACCACCACGCCCAGCCTGACAAGAGTTCTTGTTAGATGTTCAGGAATTAATTTTGTGAGCTGGGAATGTCCTTAAATTTTTAAATTATATAAGCTTGAGTGTAAGTTATAGTCAAATCAAAGGTAATTTTTAAAAACACCAAAGTAATCCATCCCTGCAGGTTTATTTCACTGTACTATGATCCGAGCTTTTGAGGTGGTGTTTGTCAAGTGGTAGTTGAATGGGTGTCCCCCAGTAGATTCAGGAGTTTATTAAAGTTTGTACTTTAGATCTCCAGCCTCCTGGCTGAAAGAAGTGAGCAGATCCTGGGATCCAGCCCTAAGGAGTTACTG
Source organism: Orientallactaga sibirica (assembly GCA_036365145.1). NCBI lineage: Eukaryota > Metazoa > Chordata > Mammalia > Rodentia > Dipodidae > Orientallactaga > Orientallactaga sibirica. Next base: position 7,786,122 of record JAEOAD010000034.1, on the reverse strand, counting down.
GGGACAGATCTGAATTCCAGCCTGAGGTATGCCGAGAGCAGTCTGAGTTCTGCCTGGGTTCCTGGAGTGTGCTTGCTTATGATGCTGGTAGTGGTATTTCTCTCTTGTGAAAGGGGCCAGATTCTTCCATCATTATGGGCCTTCCCCTGGATCTGTAAGCTTCAAAAAACTCCCGCTCCACCTATAAACTGTGTTTGGTTTGGAGGTTCATCCAAGCAATGTAAAGCTGCCTAGGACACACCACATGACAGGATTTCTGCCTGTCACTGTAACAAGTACCCGAGGTAATCAACTCATAAAGAGGAGGTTTGCTCTGCTCTCAGTTCTGAAGGTTCAGCCCATGACTTCTGAGCCCCATTGCTTTGGGTCTGTGGCAAGGTACACATAGTGGCTTGGCAGAGCAAAACTGCTCCCTGCGTGGCCAGAAATCCAAAGGAAAAGAGAAGAGACCCAATCCCCTTCAAGGACACATCCCCAATGACCTAAACACCTCCCAGTAGACCACACCTACCAAAGGCTCCATCTCCTCCCCATAGTACCACACTGGGGGGCAAATCTCTCTTCGGCACGTGGGCAAAAACAGCACCACACAGGGGTGGCAGGCAAGCCTCTATTCAGCACATGGGCCTTTCCAAAACTATAGCGCAATGGTTCCAACATGCCACCCTATTCCACGGTCAGAGACTTTATGTTCACAGCTCAAAGTTGGCCACCATAGGAGCTTTATGCCAGAAATTAGTCTACAAATCGGGACCTTTTTCTTTTCTCTTTTTGCTTCTTTTTTAAACTTTTTATTGACAACATCCATACATATACCCAATATACTGATATGGGATCATCCTCCCACCACCCTCCTTCTCCTTTTCTCTTCCTTTCCTATCCCCCTTCCACTGAATCCTGTCTTTCCTTCTAGTCCCTGTTTTATTTTGATGCCATCATTTTCCCCCTTCTATTATGCAGGTCTTGTGTAGGTAGCATCAGTTACTGTGAGGTCTTGAATGCAATGGACACTTTGCGTCTGGAAAACAGTGTTTCAAAGCACTCCACCCCTTCCTTTGGCTCTTACATTCTTTATGCCACCTCTTTTGCAATGACCCCTGAACCTTGGAGGTTGTGATAGAGACCTCTCACTTAGTGATGAACACTCCACTGTCATTTCTACTTGGCATTTTGATAAGTTTTGAGTTGATCCAGTGGTCAACTTCCATCTGTAAAGAGAAGCTTCTCTAACCAAAAGTGAGAGTAGCATTACTCTATGGGCATAAATGTAAGTATTTAGAGGACAGTTTGGTGAGCATAATATAATCATTTAACCAAACAGCAGTAGTAGTTTCCTCCCTATAGCTTATGACCTCCTCAGCCATAGTCCTTTGATTAGGTTTTCAGTACCAGGCAAGAATTCCCTCCTGTGGAGCGGGCCTCAAATCTCATCAGAGAGCAGTTGGTTTCTCTCATAACAAACATGCCACCATTGCACTAGTTGCTACCACTACTGGTTAAGATGGTTGATTTTTCTCCCCCAACAGGCTGCATAGGTCTTTCCAGCATCATGACCACTAGTCAACAGGGAGGAGGCTTCCAGCTCAGCTCCAGCTTGATTTGTCAGTGTCCTGCAGCCCAAGCATGTGGTGTCTTCAGCAATATCTTACCATCTGGTTCTGGTGGGCAACCAAGAGCCTTGGAAATAGCCTATAATGTTTTAGGGCACTGAAAGGTTTCCTACCCCTTGCATTGAAATTTTCTTATAATAATCTATAGCTTCTGGCCACAGCATTACCCCTCCTCAAGGTACTTCTGCCTCTTTTTTTGATACGTGTATAGGTAGTCTATGTGAAATGTGGCATAAACATTGTGGACGTAGATGCCCCGTGAACGTGAATACGGAGACCAGAAGAAACAGCAGGTGTCTTTCTTTTTCACTCTTTTGTCTTATTTCCCTGAGAAAACATCTCTTACTGAACCTGGAGCTCCTTGTGTTTCAGTTACACTGGCTGACCAGAGAGCCCCAGCCACCTTCCTGTCGCCTCTCTCCTCAGCTTAGAGGCATGTGTGGCATGCCCAGCTTTTTTTTCAAACATGTGTGCTGAAAATCAAACTCAGATCTTCATGCTTGCATAGCAAGGGCTCTTTCCTGATGAGTTCCAGCCCCAGGGCTTTTTTTTTTTAGTAAACTAATTATGAGACAGGTATAAGCCCATCACTGGATTATGGAGAAGTACCAATACCATACTGAACACTCGATAAAAGCTTCCTCTGGTGGAGATTATGATAGTGAAATGACATCAAAATCCCCATTCTCCCACCCCAAGACCTCTATCCAGTGCAGACTTCCTCTCCAATGAAATACCCAATACTTGACATGTCCAAAATGGAATCCTCTCTCAAGGACTCCCCAGGTCAGGGAACAGTCTCTACATCCCAAGATCCAGGTCTGGACATCAGGCCACCTCCTCCTTCCCCCATCTCCATGTCTAGCCCTTTTGTAGAGTTTCTGCTTTATACTATAGCCCGTCCTTCTCACTCTTGTAATTCATTCTCCCTCACTCTCTCCAGCCCCTTCCTTGAGGTTCCAGAGTGATCACACCCAACAGAAATCCTGTCCTCTGTGGTCCTGAGAAGCCCAAGGAGCAACCCTGACCTCCCCATAGGAGCCTTAGGTTTTATGAGGGCTGCTCCTTGGGCTTCTCAGCCCAGACAGAAATTAGCCTCGATATCCATGTCCTTGCAGTGCCTAGCAATACCTTCTCAAGACCCTCAAAATAGAAGAAAAAGATGATGACATCTAATTAAAAGAGAGACTAATGGAGAGAGGGAGGGGATATGATGGAGCTTGGAGTTCTAAAGTGGAATGGGGAGAGGGGAGGGAAATATCATGTGTTTTTTGTATGTAAGTATAGTAGTCAATAAAAATAATAATTTTTTTTTTTAAACCCAAGGCTCTAGGGGCTGGAGAGCTGGCTTAGCGGTTAAGGTGCCTGCCTCCTAAGCCTAAGAACTCTGGTTCCAATCTCCAGTGATTCCAATCTCCAGGTCCCACGTTTAGCCAGATGCAAAGTGACTCAAGGGCGCAATGGCCCACTTGACCACAAGGGGCACACACATCTGAATTTCATTTGCAGAAGCTGAGAGGCTGCTGGCACACCCATTTCTGTCTTCCTCTCCCTCCCCTCTCTCCCCCTCTCTGTCTCTCTCTGTGTCTCTCTCCAAAAAAAAAAAAAAAACCCAAGGCTCTACCCAGTGGCACTGCTGCCAGCCCATGCCCACCCTCCTCACCACCACCTCCCATGCTTCCTCTCACAGGTTTGCACTGCTCTTAATGTGCAGGACTTTGTATAGTCAAACTCCCAGTGCTGAACCTGGGACTACAAGATTGAACAAGGCCAAATCCCCATTCTAACAGGTTAAAAAAAAAAGTGGAATTTAAAAGTCATTGGGTGTGTATGTGTGTGCATGTATGTGTACCTGCACATGTATGCCTGCATGTGCGCATGAATGTGTGTGAGAAAGGGGGGGGAGTGGTCAGCTGGCATTATAGTATGAGAAAAATAAAGCAGGCTAAGGACAAAGAGAGAGTTCTAGGAAGTGGTTGTGTTATCTAGGAGTGCAGGACAACCCCTTTCACTAGCAACATTTGAATGAGAACTGAAGGAAGTGGGGGTCTTCAGCATAAGGGTCAGGCTCCCATTGCAAAGGCCCTGCACTAGGATGTTTGGCCTATCCAAGGAAAGGTCATGGCTGCAGTGGAGTGATCAGTAAATTTGGAAGCACATAGGGTCCAGATTAGGCAGAACCTTGCCATTCATGTTTCAGACCTTAGAATTTATCTGCAGTAAGCTAGAATGCCATTAGGCCTAGAAGGAGTGTTCAGCCTATGTCCTATAATGGTTACAAGAATGTACATATGTTTATTTTTTTGTGACATTGCCACATGATGTTATCATCTATAAGGTTCATGATCTCAAGACATGTGCAATTGAGTTACCAAATTGTTTTTCCTTTCTTTTTTTTTTTTTTTTTTTGTTTTGTTTTGTTTTTTGAAGTAGGGTCTTGCTGTAGCCCAAGCTGACCTGGAATTCACTATGTAGTCTCAGGCTGGCCTTGAAATCACAATGATCTTCCTACCTCAGCCTCACAAGTGCTGGGATTAAAGGTATGTGCCACTACACCCAGCCTTCATAGACCTGTTTTTTAAGCCCTCGTGTTTTAAGTAAGTTTATGGTTTTGTGTTGGGCCACATTCATAACTATCCTGAGCTGCATGAGGCCTTCAGGCTGTAGGTTTGACCTCCTGCTTAAGAGGCCAGCCCTGGAAGAGAGGTGACAGGCACATTTTAAACATCTCACCCTTGGGCTGCAAGTGTAGTTGAGTGGTAGAGCACTTGCCTAGCACACATGAGGTTCTGAGTTTCATCCCCAACATGAAGGAAGGGATAAAAGGAGGGAAAGACGATGGGATGAAGAGAGGAAGGGAGGAGAGGGAAGGAAGGAAAGAAAGAAAGGAAGGAGGGAGTGAAGGCAGGGAGGGAATAAGGGAGGAAGGAAAGGGAGGCAGGAAGGAGGAAGGAAGAAGAAAGGGGGAGGGAGGAAGAAAGGAAGAAAAGGAAAGGAAGAAAGGTAGGGAGGGAGGAAGAAAGAAAAGGATGAAGGAAGAAAGGAAGGAAAGGAAGGACAAAAGGACAGAAGGAAAGAAGAAAGGAAGGAGGGAAGGGAAGGAGGAAGGAAGAGTAAGCTTCACTCTGGGCACCATGCTGAGTCATGGTCACCCCCACTGAGAAATGATGGAAACTGTGTTCTTTTTCCCTTCCTTTTTAATTGACTTCTGGTCATGGTGTCACCTCAGCTGGTGTGACCTGTCCCCACTTCTCCTCATCATATGCACCAATTCCATGGTCACCTCCTCTAAAGAGCTCCCTTCACTGTCTTTTTCCAGGATAAGCCAAATGGCCTCTCGGGGTGCTCCTGGGTGCCTGTGTGTATCCCCACCCTTCACCTGCCTCACTGTTGAGAAAGGTCTGTTTAGTCGCCTGCTTCCCCGCAGCCAGGAAGCAGGGTGATGGGATGGGTTCTTTCTCCCAGGGCCAGCGCATGCCAGACTGCTCAGTGTGCATGTGTTGGCATGAGCTGAAAGATGATCTGAGCAGAGAAAATGCCATTCCTCAATAAGGTAAAGGGCACTTGTACAAGGTGTCAGAGATTTCGTACTGAACAAAACAAACATGGTTCCTATAAGGTTCAGGAGTGACCAAGACCACGCAAACCACTCTGAGGCGAAGATGAAAGCTTTTATTCGGGAAAAGCATGAGCTGCCAGTGCTGACTCACAAGAGAGGAGCACAGCCCACCTGAGTTTTCAGGTAGTGGGATTTATAGGGCTTTTTCACTTGAGGGAAGGTGAGGAAGGAAAAAAAAACCTCCTTTGTTAAGTTGAATAGAAAAGTTCCTTTAGGGGAGATCATTACATTAACCACTTAGAATAGCTAGGGTGGAACATCAGAACAGGGACCATGTAACTTAGAGATATGAGGGCAGGAAACCATGACCTGAGGCATTGTTAGACAGGGAGGGGATAATGACTGGGTGGTTTCTTGAAGAATGTGGATAATCCACTTTCCTATACCTCTGTCACCATTCTGCTGACCTTGGTGACTCCATCTTGGGAGCCCATCCTGACCTAATATTCCAGCCTTTTGTTAATGACAAGGGACAAAGGTTAATTTCTCTTCTGTAGTGTCTTCATGCTGATCGTAGGGGCGACGAGTTCTTATGGGAGAGGCTGGATAATGTGGTCGACGGGTCTCCCTTCAGGGCAGGTGATGAGGTGGCAGTTCCATGGTGGCTAGAGGTGGCAGAGTGGTGAGATTGATAGTGGGAACCCTCCATCAGCGCCAGTGGAGCATGCTGTTACGACTTTGTCCTGAGCAAAGCAGAGACGTCTCTCCTACCATCCCTGTATTGAGCTGGCTTCAGGGCAGTCACTGGTGACATCTGTTATGGAGAAGGTGAGGGAGATGGAAATGGGCTCTGTGCACCCTGTGAGAGGACAGAAGGAAGAATTAAGGAGCTTGTTATCCTTGTCAACAGCTACGACATCAAAATGTCAGGCGCAAGGGGAGATGAGCACTCAGGCAAGGGATAGAGGGGTGGGGGCAAGAGAGAGGAGGCAGAGGGGCATCAGTGTCTTCGAGAGGAACATTCTGGGATTGGGGAAGAGTGGGAACATGAGAGAGTTTAAGTTTGAGAGGGCCTGTTGGGGTGGTAGGGTACTCTTCCCTGGATGAGGTAGAGTAGGACGGAGAACTGCCAATGCCATACCCCCTTTTTCTGTGGAATAAAGAAGAAAAGGCTGCTGCAGATCTGAAGTGCAAGGGCTGGAACTTCCAAGAGGGCATCGCACAGGAGGGAGAAGGCAGCTTCTGTCTCTGATTTAGAGTCTAGGGGTTCATGAGGGCTTCCCTTAGCCTTGTTGTAAAGGGGCTTTGCCAGGAGGGCAAAGTTTGGAATCCACATTCTAGGGAACCCAGCAAAGCCAAGAAAAGAGAGGATTTCTTCCCTAGAGTTAGGTGGGGAGAGGGAGTGAAGATGTTGTTTGTCGTCTAGGGTGAGTTGTGAGGTGGGGGTGAGGGGAAAGCCCAGGTACCTAACTTAGGTTAAAGAAAGTTGAACTTTTGGGGGAAACTCAACGATATCCCTTAGATCCCAGAAAGTTAAGACGTTTGTTGGTGTGTAGTTTAGATAAGGAAGAGAGGGTAAGCAGAGCAAAAGATCATCTACATACTGTAAAAGTGTGCAGGGCGACAGAGCCAGGACAAAAGATCAGTGGCGAGAGCTTGACCAAATAGGTGGGGGCTGTCTCTAAAACCCGGGGAAGGACAGTTTGAGAGGGAGCATGAGTATCAGCATCGTCCCAGGTGAAGGTGAAAAAGTCGTAGGAATCAGGATGGAGGAGGATGGAGAAGAAGGCATCTCTGAGGTGGTGGAGGAAGGGATGTGAGAGAGGAGAGTGTAGGGGTTGGGGACTATGGGATGGATGGGCCTAACAGAAGATCCTTTTAAGGGAGGAGGCTGGCATGAGGTGGAAGACAGAATGTTAGTAGTCAGACAGAGAGAGAGAGAGCACGGGAGTTTTTGTATAAGCTCTCGACCCAGGAAGGGAACAGGACAAGAGGGTATTATGAGAAATGAATGGGAGAGGGTAGTGTCCCAGATTACACAAGGTGTGTGGGGGGGGTGATGCATGGAGAGTGAGAGAGGCCGTCAATACCCGACACAGAGATCTGCAAGGGAAAAGTCCTACCAGAGTAGAAGGGCAGGACTGAGCAGCTGGCCTCCGTATGGATGACAAATGAGACAGGCCTTCCTGCCAGCTGGACTGTGACCCTGGGCTCCTCCTTGGTGATATGGAGAGTGTTGGTGGGGGCCGAGGTTCCAGGGCACCGTCATTCTTTGGCTGCCAGGCCCAGAAGATCAGCGATTGGCTCTCATGAGGGATGAGGGGAAGGGGCTGGCCTACCTTGTTGAGGCAAAGAAGGACAGCCCACCTTCCAGTGTCCAGCTAGTCCGCAGTGAGGACAGGGTCCTGGCAGCGGGCGTGGGATGCAGCAGGCTTTTTCCCAGTGACTGTCGTGGCCACGCTTGAAGCAGGGTCCTGGTGGTGAGTGTTGCAGCTCCATCGTCTTTGGAGGAGGCCTCAGGACCACAGCCAGGAACTGGAACTGCTGTCTGACTGTGGCCACCCTCTCAGTCCATTCTTGGTGTTTTTTGTTATTAAAAACTTTAAATGGGGCTGGAGAGATGGCTTAGCAGTTAAGGCACTTGCCTGCAAAGCCAAAGGACCCAGGTTCAACTCCCCAGGTCCCATGTAAGCCAGATGCACAAGGTGACACATGCATTTGGAGTTTGTTGGCAGTGACTAGAGGCCTTGATGCACCTATTCTCTCTCTCTATCTGCCTATTTCTGTATCTCTTGCTCAAATAAATAAATAAAAATAAAAATATATTTTTTAGCCGGGCGTGGTGGCGCACGCCTTTAATCCCAGCACTCGGGAGGCAGAGGTAGGAGGATCGCCGAGAGTTCGAGGCCACCCTGAGACTACATAGTTAATTCCAGGTCAGTCTGGACCAGAGTGAGACCCTACCTCGCAAAACCAAAATATGTATGTATATATATATATATATATATTTAACTTTAGGGCTGGAGAGATGGCTTAGCAGTTAAGCACTTGCCTGTGAAGCCTAAGGACCCTGGTTCAAGGCTCGATTCCTCAGTACCCATGTAAGCCAGATGCAGTTGGTGGTGCATGCGTCTGGAGTTTGTTTGCAGTGGCTAGAGGCCCTGGCGTGCCCATTCTCACTCTCTCTCTCTGTCTCTAATAAGTAAATAAAATTTTAAAAATATTTTTAAAAACTTTAAATGCTAGGTGAAGCAGATCTCCCTGAGGGGTTTGAGGGCCCTTTTCTAGGTGTTTAAGTTTTTCCTGATGTCAGGGGCAGACTGTGACAGGAAGTGGGTGTTGAGAACTATCATATCCTCTTGGGAAGCAGAGTAGAGGTGAGTGTATTGGGTGAGTGTCTCAGTTAGGCATCCCATAAACCAAGTTGTATTTTCTTTTTTTCTTTTTTATTTGCGAAAGACAGAGAGAGAGAGAAGGAGAAAGAGGCAGATAGTGAATGGGCACATCAGGGCCTCCAGTCACTGCAAACAAACCCCAGATGCATGTGCTCCCTTGTGCATCTGGCTTACATGGGTCCTGGGGAGTTGAACCTGGGTCCTTTGGCTTTGCAGGCAAATGCCTTAACCACTAAGCCATCTCTCCAGCCCTAAGCTGGATCTTCATTAGGCCTCTAGGTAAGCATCCGGAGTTTGTCAAAACTGACAAACTTATGGGATGTCTTTTGGAGTCCAGCCAGGAGGCAAAGAACCATCTTATCACAGGCTACCTGTACGGGGGAGTTAGTGGGAGCATGGTATGTTTAGTCAGAGTCATCTCTGGGGACAACAAGTGTCCCTACTGGGAAAGTGTGATCAGTTAAGGGAGCCTCATCAGCTTGGGCCTGAGTGGCCACCCAGACATGTTCTCGTTCATCAGGAGTAAGAGCGGAGGAAAGACCCTCAAAGAGATCATGTCAGCTCAGGTCATAGGCCTGGGTGAGGTAGCAAAATTTTTTGGTATAGTGTGTTGGATCAGTGGAGAAAGACCCTAGCCGTTTCTCAATCTAGGATAAATCAGTCATGGAAAAAGGAACATGAACACGAACAATTCCTTCAGCACCTGTGACCTCACATAAAGGATACATTTCGTCCCTGCAAGAACGAGTATGCTGGGAAGCAGGGGAAAGAGGAGGACAGGAGATGGGAGATGGTGTTGGTGGGAGGCACAGAGGCAGAATGGGAGAAAGATGAAGACAGATGAAGCTGCTGGGGCCAGGTCATCTATGGCATCTGGGTCAAAAGCAGAGGGTGAGGATGAGTATGGGGGAGAGGTTGAATTAGAGCACATTCCTGAGACCTGGGCTAGAAGGACCTCATGAGAAGAACAGGTAGAACAGAAAGAGAGGGCTGTGCACACAGAGTGAAAAAATGCCTGAATATAGGGTGTTTCAGACCACCTGCCTGTACGTTGGCAGAAGTTTTCTAAATCAGTGAGAATTTGGAAATCAAAAGCACCATTTTCAGGCCATTTTGACCCATTGTCCAGCTTATATCGTGGCCAGGCAGAGTTGTAGAGAAAGATCAGACGACAAGGCTTGATGTCGTCCAAGAGTTGTAGAGGCTTTAAGTTCTCTTAAGGAGACAGGCCAGGGGGTGATAGAAATTGATTTAGAGGCTTTATAGAGGAGACAGAGAAAGAGCAAAACAAGGGGGTGAGAGAAAGAAACCAGGGCTTAAGCTGGGTTTACACAGAACATCAATATGACCCCCTGGCCCATTAGGGGGACAGGAACTGCACCTCTCACATGGGCAGAGACCATACAGGTCACAACTGGCAGCTGTATAGCCTGTTTGTGGGCAAGGTGGGTGACTGTGCTCCCGATGGAGTAAGTGGCTAGCAGTGAAAATGAGACTTCAGGACGGGGCAGTGGGGAGTGTCCTGGGACCAGTGCAACCTAAACCAAAAGGCACCCCTGAGGATACAGTAGACTGGAGAGTGAAAGACCCAAGGTGTTGACAGTGTGCGTCTTTCTTGAGGAGGGATTAAACCTGAGAACAGGCCAACCTGAGAGGGGCACTTACCAAGAAGGAGGGAGGAGATGAAGAAGGGAAGAAGAGCGAGGCTGACTTGTGGTGGGTGTGAGAACCGGTATCAGACAGAGATGGTACAAAGCCTTCAGAGGGTCAGTGGCAGCTCAGTGGTCTGCTCAGGGGAAAGGAGGTCTGAAGGCCCAACAGGGCAACCAGAAGCCTCTATCCAAGGACCAAGACCGTGCAAACCACTCTGAGGCAAAGATGAAAGCTTTTGTTCAGGAAAAGCACGAGCTGCCAGGGTTGGCTCACAAGAGAGGAGCACAGTTAACCTGAGTTTTCAGGTAGTGGCTTTTATCGGGCTCTTTCAGTTGGGGGAAAGTGAGGAAGGAAAAACAGACTCCTTTGTTAAGTTGAATAGAAAGTTCCTTTAGGGGAGATCATCACATTAACTACTTAGAATAGCTAGGGTGTGACACCAGAACACTGACCATGTGACTTATGAGATATGGGGGTAGGAAACCATGACCTGGGGCACTGTTAGGCAATGTGGATAATCCACTTTCCTATGCCTCTGTCACCATTCTGTTGACCATGGTGACTCTACCTTGGGAGCCTGGCCCAACCTAACAGTTCCCACCCTCTTGGCTGTTGAAGCCATGGATTCGGGAACTTGAGTAAGCCAAGTGTGGCAGGAGTGGTTGAGGTAAGGAGAACCTATGGGCCTGCAGCTTTATTGTCACAAGAAAGAATTTGCACTCAGGCTGGAGAGATACTTAAGCGGTTAAAGATCCTTGCTTGCAAAGCCTGATGGCCTGGATTTGATTCCCCATGTAAAGCCTGATGCTCAAAATGGAACATTCATCTCAAGTTCATTTGTAGTGGAAAGAGGCCTACTGTACCCATTCTCCCTTTCTCTGTCTTTCGCTCTCTCTCTCTCAATTTCTCTCTGTCCCCTCTCTATTTAAAATAAATAAATATTTTCTAAAATAATTTTTTTTTTGGTTTTTTGAGGTAGGGTCTCACTCTGGCCCAGGCTGACCTGGAATTAACTATGTAGTCTCAGGGTGGCCTTGAACTCACAGCGATCCTCCTACCTCTGCCTCCCGAGTGTTGGGATTAAAGGCGTGCACCACCACGCCCAGATCCTAAAATAAATTTTAAAAAAGAAGTTGTACTTTCTCTTGTGTATCTGTGAGAAGCTACAAGAACACAGAGCATAGTCAATTTCAGCTCTAAATAGATAACCGTAGAGACTAGGGAGATAGCTCAGCAATTAAAGGTGCTTGCTTGCAAAGCATGTCAGCCTGAATTCAAATCCTCAGTATCCACATAAAGCTGGATAGGCATCATTTGCATCAGCAGGAGACCCTGGGACATACACACCCATGCAAATAAAATAAAATAAAATAAAATAAAATAAAATAAAATAAAATAAAATAAAATAAAATAAAATAAAATAAAATAAAATATCCTGAGTGCTGGCAAAATGGCTTAGCAGTTAGGATGCCCTGGCATGATGCCCATTATTTCTCTATCTGCCTCTTTCTCTCCCTCTTGCTCTCTCTCTCTCTCTCTCTCTTAAATAAACAAATTAAAAAAAAAAAGTTAAGTTCCTGAAATGACACCAAGTCATATGAGTTCTATAAAGAGTAGATAGGGCTAGAGAGATGGCTTAGCAGTTAAGGCACTTGTCTGCAAAGCCTAAGGACCCATGTTCTACTCTCCAGATCTCACATTAGCCAGGTGAGGCAAGCGCAAGGTCGCACATGCCCACTAGGTGGAGCAAGCGTCTGGAGTGTGATTGCAGTGGCTGAGGCTCTAGTGCACCAATTCTTTATCTCTCCTCTCTCTCTCTCCAAAAAATAAAAATTAAAAAACATCTTAAAATAAAGAGGAGATAATGTATATATAATATACTTTCTCAAGGAACTGGAAAAGATGGGACGTTTCACTTGTAATTTTAGGTTAGTATAGATTGAATCCCATAATCCAACAAAGACTACTTCATAAACTCCATCAATGAATCTCATCTGTAAATCCTGATGGGGAAATACCAAACCAGATGCTACCAAAGAAAATCTAGAACTCTGAGAGTACACTACACTATGTTAAATAGCATGCCTTTAAGAAATGTGTGTCCAGATGAGGAAAATCTATGATCCAACATACTCATTTATGTCTTCCAGTCTAAGTTGCCTATTAAATATCATGCAGACTGTTTTTTTCATTAATATGCATAGTATGTGGGGTGTGTGTGGGGGGGTGTTGTGTGTTACTGTGTGGTATGTATATGTGGTGTGTGTGTCGGGGTGTGGTGTGTGCAGAGACAGCGCTCAGAGAAGAACATCTGGTATCATCTTATATAGCCTTTATCCTGAGTCTCTAACTAAACACAGAAATTTTGGTTTTGGTCAGAATGGCTGACTAGTGAGACCCAGCAATTCCCCATTGGGGACTGGGATTACAGGCATGCATGGACACACCCAGGTGTTAAAATGGGTGCTAGAGAATTGAACTCAGGGCAAGCTAGGCCCTCATGCTTGTGTGGTGAGCACTCTTATCCACTGAACTATCTCCCTAGCTCAAGATTCTTTTCTTTTCAAAAATATTTTACTTTTTATTTGAGAGAGAGAATATGGGCACACCAGGGCCTCCAGCCACTGCAAACAAACTCCAGACACATATGCCACCTTGTGCATCCAAGTTTACATGGGTACCGGGGAATCGAACCTGGGTCCTTTTGGCTTGTAAGCGCCTGAACTACTAGGCCATCTCCCCAGCCCTCAAGATTCTTTTCTTGAATGAAAATGGGCATGGTGGTGCATGACTGTAATCCCAGTACTCAGGAGGCTGCACGAGAGGTTCACAGTGAGTTTGAAGCCAACCTAGACATGAGACCCTCTCTCAAAAATAAAAATAAAAATAAAATAAAGCCAGGTCTGGTGGTTCAGACCTGTAATTCCAATGACTCAGGAGACTGAGACAATCACAAATTCAAGGCCAGCCTAGGCTACAAAGTTAAGGTCAGCAACTTAGTGAGAACATGTTTCAAATAAATAGTAAAAGAGGGCTGGGGAGATGGCTCAGTGGGGTAAAGTACTTGCCATGCAACCGTCAGTAACTGAGTTCACATCCCCAGATGCCAAATGCAGTAGCAAATATCTGTAATCCCAGCACTCCTACAGCGAGATGGGAGATGGAGACAGGAGATTCCTGGAAGCTCACTGGCCAGCTGAACTTGATATATGTTAGAGATCCTGCCTCAAATAAGGTGGAAGGCAAGGACCAATAGACAAAGAAATCCTCTGGCCTCCACTTGTGCACCACCACACCTGCATGCACTCACATATGGTGATTTTTTTTTTTTAAGTAAAAAGAGGACTAGGGGTAAGTTCAGTGATCGACCACTTGTTGAGACCCTAAGCAGGAGGTGTGTGAGCCAGACCGGGCTGCTCGGGAGGAAGATACCACACTGGCCGTGAGGCACCACTGCCAAGGTCCTGTGGACACAATGCTCACTCTCACTCCTTCCATCTCCACAGTGCCATCTTATCCCCGTGCTCTTCCCCTTGTGGCCAGCCCAGGTGCTCATGGTTGTATTCAGTATGATTAAGCCCCAACCAAAGTCATGTGTGCCTTCCAGACCACAGTCTGCGACCCACCTGCTCAAATAAACGTGTCATGCCAGTGACCTAATATGACGTACAAATATTGGAAAAGAAAGTGCCACTATTTCAGATGAACATGTCATTTGTATGTTAAACCCAAGACAATCAAATAAAACATGATTAGAAGGAGCTGGGTGTAGCTCAGTGGCACAGCACTTGCCTAGCATGTATAAGGGCCTGGGTTTATTTCCAGCACTGGAAAATGCAGTTATTCACTAAGAAGAGAGTTTGGAAAAGTAGTGGCTCATGGACAGATAACTAGAAAAAAAGTGAATTTTCTATATTTCAGCAGCAATAGTTATAAAGTATAATAGAAAAGAATCTGTTAGCCAGGCGTGGTGGCGCACGCCTTTAATCCCAGCACTCAGGAGGCAGAGGTAGGAGGATTGCTGTGAGTTCGAAGCCACCATGAGACTACATAGTGAATTCCAGGTCAGCCTGGGCTAGAGTGAGACCCTACCTCAAAAAACAAAAAAAGAAAGAAAGAAAGAAAGAAAGAAAGAAAGAAGGAAGGAAAGAATCCCAAGGGGAGGCTGAGGTTTCTTCGAGGCCACCCTGAGACTACATAGTTAATTCCAGGTCAGCCTGGGCTATTGAGACGGACCATAAAAAAAAAAAAAAAAAAAAAAAAAGGCATAAAAAGTACAAATTGCCTAGAAACAAGTCTACACAGAAATGTACAGGGTCTACAGAAATGAAACTTAAAAATCATATTGAGAAATGTAGGTGAAGTTTTAAATAATTGGAGAGAGTTCTTTAACACTGAAAGCTTTCCTGGGTGGGAAGATTCATCATATAAAAGTGCTTATCTTACCGATGTATGGTAGCTCACACCTTTAATCCCAGCATTCAAGAGGTTGAGATAAGCCAGGCATGATGGCTCACGCCTTTCATCTCAGCGCTCAGAGGCAGAGGTAGGAGGATCACTGAGAGTTCAAGACCAGCCTGAGACTACAGAGTGAATTCCAGGTCAGCCTGGGCTAGAGTGGGATCCTACCAAAAGAGAGAGAGAGAGCTGGGGTAAGAAGGTCAACATGAGTTTGAGACTGGCCTGGGCTACAGAGTGAGTTCTAGGTCAGTCTGAGCTAGAGTGAGACTATGCCTCCAAAAATGAACAATAAAAAAGTTTATCTTTACCAAAGTGATCTTTATTTGAGAGAAACAGAGAGAGAGGAAGAGAGAGAGAGCAGGCCAGAGCCTCCTGCCTCTGCAAATGAACTTCTGACACATGTGCCACTTTGTGCATCTGGTTTTACATGAGTATTAGAGAATTGAACCTAGGCTGTTAGGCTTTGCAAACAAGCAACATTTAACCACTGAGCAATATCTCCAGCTCCTGGAATTTCCTTTTTTAACTCAATTTTGAAGTCTACTGGAAATACAAATACATTACAATTTTTATGAAACTTTTGTGTGTGTTGGTGTGTGTGTGTGTGTACATGCACATGTGTGTACATGCATGTGGAGGTCAGAGGTCAATATCAGGTGTCTTCCTCAGTCTCTCCCCACCTTATTTTTTGAGACAGCATTTCACACTGAGCTTAGAGATCACTGATTCTGCAAGATGATTGTGGTGATTTGAATGTATATCCCCCATAGACTCAGGTGTTATATAAAAGCTTGTAACTTGGTTCTCAAGCCACCTGACTGGAGAAGGTGTATTTAGGGGAAGATCTGAATTCCAGCCAAAGGTATGCAAAGCAGTATTAGGTCTGGCTGGGCCCCTGCTGTTTGCTGCCAGGTTTTTTGTTTTTTTTTTTAACTTTACTATTGACAGCTTCCATAATTATAGAAATAAACCATGATAATTTCCTCCCCTCCACCACTTTCCCCCCACATATCCACCATCCATCATATCCCCTCCCCCTCTCAATTAGTCTCTTTTTAATTTTGATGTCATCATATTTTCCTCCTATAATGAGAGTTTTGTGTAGGGAGTGTCAGGCACTGCAATGGATATCCAGGCCATTTTGTGTCTGGAAGAGTGTAATGTAAGCAGTCCTGCCCTTCCTTTGGCTCTTACATTCTTTCTTTCAGACACCTGTTCTGCAATGGATCCTGAGTCTTGGAAGGTGTGATAGAGATGTCTCAGTGCTGAGTACTCCATAGTCACTTCTTCCCAGCACTCTGCTGCCTTTGGGTCATCCCAGTGGTCACTGACATCTGAAAAGAGAAGCTTCTTCAACCAAAAGTGAGAGTAGCATTAATATATGGATATGAAGATTAAGAAAAGTGCTTATTAGGCAGTTTGATGAGCATAATCTATGCATTTAGCCAGACACCAGCAGGGTTACACCCCTAGGGCTCATGCCTTCCCCCATCATAGGTTTTCAGTATCAGGAATGTATTCCTTCCTGTGGAGCGGGCTACCAGTCCAATTAGAAAGTGATTGGTTTTCCCCATAATAGACACACCACTATTTCACCTGTTGGCTCATTTGGCCCTGCTGGCCAAACTTAAGGCTTGCAATGTCCACTTGCTGCCCATTTTAGTGCATTAAGCCAGGCAACAGTAGGTGTTACTCCCCTAGGGCTCATGATCTCCCCAGCCATAGACTTTTGACTAGGTTTTCAGTATCAGGCATGTATTTCCTCCCATGGAGCAGACCTCCGGTCCAATTATAGAGCAGTTGTTTTCCCCCTTAACAGATGCAATTATTGCACCCGTTGGCCCATTTGGCCTGGCTGGCCAATCTCAAGGCTTGCAGCATCCACTTGCTGCCACTTTCTGTTCTTGCTGCTTTTGGCAGTTGCTGGCTGGTGATGGTTTCTCTCTGCTTGGATGTGTGGAAGCAGCTTCTTCTGCCACTGACGGAACTCCTGCCTGGATCTGTGAGCTGAATTAAACCCCTTCCTCCCCTAACCTGTGCCTGGTTTGCATGTTCATCCCAGCAACCGAAGCTGTCCACAACAACTACCTATCCAGCAAACCCTAGAGATCCTCTTGTCTCTACCTCCCCAACACTGGGATTAGAGGCATATGTCACCACAGCCAGCTTTTTGGTACGTGGATGTTAGGGATCTGAACTCAGGTCCTCATGTTTGCATGACAAGTGCTTTACACAATGAGCCATCCCCAACCCACAAGGAAACTTTTTAAAAGAAGAATTAATGAGAAGTTTTGCCTATAAGATAACAACATACATGGTGAAACTGTCGGAATGAAATCAGGGAGATACTGTTAGAGCAGAAGACAAGTCTGTCATTGAGAATGCCAGTATAAAGATAATACAGCAGCAGATGGCTTTTGACTCAATACAGAAATAATGAAACTTTTAATAAACAATGTGAAAATTAGGGGAATCATGAGGAAAAGATAACATTAGATTCCAACCTTAATGTGAAAATAAATTCCAGATTGATTAAAGATTTACATTTTCAGAAGGAATTTTTTTAATTACCAGAAGAAAATATGGATGAATATTGAAGTAACCTTGAATATGGGGAGAAAAAAAATCTAAGTGTGATTCCAAAGATAAAAACAAAAAAGTTTTAATTGCTGTAGTTAAATTATTCAATAAAATCATTAACTATTAAATAATATTTATATAAGTTTTATATAAAATTATGAAATATGTGGTATATCAAAGTATCCCAAGTGAATGAAAGGTAAAAGAAAACCTTTAAATTGGGGAAGGGGAAAATTTGCTAAGTATGTGACAGATAAAAATAATGAATATAAGACTGGAGAGATGGCTCAGCAGTTAAGGCACTTGCCTGAAAAGCCTAATGACCCAGGATCGATTCCCCAGTACCCAGGTCGAGCAGATGCACAAAGTGGTACATGTATCTGGAGTCTGAGTTTGCAGCAACTAGAGGCCCAGGCACACCCATTCTCTCTTGCTTGTTCGTTCTCTCTCTCTCTCTCTCTCTCTCTCTCTCTCTCATTGTAAATAAGTAAATAAATGATATATTTTAAAAAGAAAGGCTGACTAATTTCACAGACTAGAAAAAGTGGTCAAATAATACAACCTTAATACATCAGATTCCTTATGGGATTCGTCAAGATTCAAAAGAGTGACCCTGGGAATAGACTCCAGCAGCCTTGTAGTCACACTGGCCACGTGACTCAGATATCTACGTCTATCCCTCTGTGGTGCACACCTGTAATCCCAGCATTTGGGAGGCCAAGGCAGGAGAATTGGGAGTTCAAGGCCAGACTGGGCTACATATGAAGGAAGGAAGAACAGAGACAAGAGTCTTCCGGATAGAATCTTAAGGACATGGCTGAATTGTTGCACAACCCATCGGGAGTACATGAAACAGAATGTGGGAGCGCCCCACCAGGAAGAATGTCCACACTATAGTTGGGCAAGAAAAGCAAATACTGAGCTGTATGTATGACATGTTTAGAGTGGTGAAATAGCCATACACATTTAGAGTCACAAAAATTCTGAACACATAGGGCTTGGAGGATGGCTCAGTGGGTAAAGTGTTTGCCACACAAGCATGGGAAGCTGAATTCAGAACCTTATCACCCACATGAAATGCCAGGCACAGTGCCACACGCCTGTGATTCCAGAGCCGGGGTGGGGGTGGCAGAGACAGGAGGATCCCTGGGACCTTGCTGGACAGCCCATCTGGCCCAATTGGTGAGGTCTAGGTTCAGCAAGAGACCCTGTCTCAAAGACTAAAGTGGAGAGCTGTTGTGGAAGATGCCTAGCATTTACCTCTGGCCTTGATGCACACACACAACACACACACACACACACACATGTGCACATGTACCTGCACATATACACAGACATAAAAATACACCTTCCAAAATATGAATAACAGATAGAGATGCTTATCTTTTTTAAACTTTATGCTCATATTATTTTTATTTAAATATACTAAAATGATGACATTATATTAAACAAGCATACATACTTTCATTTAGGAGAGCTGTCAAAAAATAATCAGATGCCCAGGTGTTTCAAACAATCAACTGTCTTTGAAAAAACAATGAAGCTGGGCATGGTGGCACATGCCTTAATTCCAGAACTTGGGAGGCAGAGGTAGGTGGATTGCCATGAGTCCAAGGCCACCCTTAGACTACATAGTGAATTCTAGGTTAGCCTGGGCTAGAGCGAGACCTTACTTCGAAAAACAAACAAAAATTAAAAAAAAAAAAACGAGTGTTGCTGGCTGTGATGACACATGCCTTTAATCTCAGCATTTGGAAGGCAGAAGTAGGAGGATTACTATGAGTTCAAGGCTAGCCTGAGACTACATAGTGAACTCCAGGTCAGCCTGGGTTATAGTGAGACCCTATTCAATAAACTAAAAAAAAGGGGGGGAGATGTGGATTATAATGCCAAATGTGGTGGCTCTTGCCTATAATCCCAGCTCTAAGGAGGCTAAAGTAAGAGGATCATTGTGAGTTCAAGGCCACCCTGGGGCTACAGAGTGAGTTCCAAGTCAACCTGGGCTAGAGTGAGACCCTACCTCAAAACAAAACAAACAATAAAATGTGTGTGTGCGTGTGTGTGTCTTGTCTATACCTGACTTTTCAGCTATTTCATCCCACTCTTGTCCACAAAGCTAAAGCTTAATGAATATTTTTTTGGCTAAGTAAAAATGTGTTTTCCAGGGATGGGGAGATGACTTGGCAGTTAAAGGTGCTTGCTTGCAAGCCTGCTGGCCCAAGCTCATGTAAAGCTACACTCAAAGTGGTGCATACATCTGTGATCCCAACACACTTATGGCAATGGGAGCTGGAACCAGTCAAATGTGAAAGTTCACAGGGAAGCCAGACTGGTGCATGCAGCAGCAAAACACTAAGAGACCCTGTGTCAAGGAAGAAAGGATTGGACAGACTCCAAGATTGTCCTCGCAGCTCCACACACAGGCCATGGCCTGCACCCACCTATATACACATCCACACATTCACACACACATACACATTAATGTCTTAAATGGTTCTGGGCCCTAGGTGATAGGATTATTATGCAGTTTGTTTTCTTCTGTTTGTCATTTTCCACCAGATTTTCTCTAATAGGCATTGTGTATTTTTCATAAGTTTTTCAGTTAAAAAAATAGATGCAATCATTTCTTTACAAAATGGATGGCTAATGGGCTGGCCATTGGATCAAGCAACTGAAGGTCTGGTGACATGGGCAAAGGCAATCTGGATGGTCCAGATGCCCCATGGTACAGTTTGCCCAGGACATGCCCCCACTAAGATGCCTTCCCTAACATCCTTCCCCATTATCATCTTTTCCATTCTGAGCAAGCATTGGCTCACTCAGAATCTTATTAGAAACACCCATCACCTGGCCCCAGCCCCGCTGACCAACTCCCCAGAGGTGGCCAGGGGTGCTGTGGTCTGAAACAGTAACTGCAGCGAACCTCCCGACCTGCGGGAAACAAGGAACGACAACAAGACGAGGATTCTTCTTGATCACACTTTATTGGAGAGCCTCTTGGTTGAAAGGAAGGTTGATGGCGAGGGGTGCAAATCTGCAGCTGCTTTTATAGGGCGTACTGCTACGAGGTGCTTACTGATTGGTTGCAAGAAACTTGCCACAAGCAGATACCACGGGATAGGCTCGGGACAGGTTGCGTCACGCGCGTGCGCATACCTTGAGTAAGGTTAGCGCCAAGACGCTGCCTAATATGGAGATGTTTACCTCAACACTGACAGGAAGCCAGCGCCATCTTGTAATGGCGTTTGCTCTAGCTCCCTGCAAGTAACATCAAATCTCATCGGTCTCGCTTGGGCCCCTTCCCTCCACCCTACCAACAGTCACTCTTCCTAGAGCAGGTCCCGTCCCTGCCACCCTCATACACACAGCTCCCTGGTGCCATACTGTCCCGCTTTGCCTCCTGACACTCCTGCCCATGGACTCCCCTCCTCAGTGTGCATACAGAGCCCCCCACTCACTAGTGAGTCTGGAAATAGCTGCCCTGAACCCCACCCGGAGCTCTGGGATCTCCACTCTCCACACCAGCTCAACGACTGGCTTCTCATTGTCCCTTCTTACCCAATTCCGGGCAGACCACCTGAGCTCTTAAGGCTGCTGCTGGTGGCTGTCTGTGTGTTCTGGAGATGTGATGCCTGAAGGGATACTTGAGAACCTATACAGATGTGGTTCCTGATGTCCAGGGAGGCTGGTGATACTGCAACCACCTCTGCTTGCATCTGCACCCATTAATGCAGACTCTCCTAGCACCTTGTTAGAGAAAGGCTGGTCGTGGAGGCAAAATCCCTGCTGCCGCTTGACACAGTCCGGGCTAGGAGGAGGTTTCCGCATGGCTGGAACCTCAAGATAAAACCGAAACCACTCTGTTTAATTCTTTCAATGGCAATAGCACTCGTGTCTTTTTTAGGCTTTCAAGAAAAGGAATCTGAAGCTGTTCCCTACTGTAGAGAAATAAGAGTGCTGAAAGAAAAACCATTTGTACAGACTTATGCTCCCTAGATAACTATAAGAATATGACTACTAAAGAATCCTTTGCAAAGTTACAGAAAAAAGAATTACTTGGCCCTCCCATTACAACACCAGAAATTCTGAAGTCCACCTCAAGGAGCATTGCAAAGGCAAATGCATTTAGGTTTCCTGATCCTACTGACCTACCTCTATCCTAGACAGGAATTTATGATGAAAAGAACTTTTACTCAAACAGGTTAACAAGAACTTTTAATCAAATAGGTCAACAAGTACTTTGCTAAGCTTGGCTACAAGGAATGTATAAGAAAGTTAGAAGAATGGCCTTTCGATATGAAACAGTTTGTCTAGCACTTTGCTGATTTTTTTTTTTTTTTTTTTTTTTTTTTTTTTTTGCTGAGAATTGAGTGTTTTGATATTTCCTGGAAAATAAGCCTGCTTTTGTTCTGTAGCAGTACAAATAAAACACGAGGTTTGAGGAAGGCAGAGACACTGAATCACCTGAAACAGCAACCTAGTGTCTCTCATTCTTCCTGCATTTCCTTCCAGGACCTCACTCTAGCTGGGGCTGGCTCCTGGCGGGCTGGTGCTCCCAGCAGGAGCACAAGTGGCTTCACTCGGGGATCTCATCTTGGAATCTGGCAGGAGTCAAGCCCCTGGGGCCTCTGGTCCCGGCCCCACCACCATCCCAAATTCCTCCAGGCTGGCTAGACACCTGGCACCCCTGCCAAAAGGATCTCACAACCTCCCATCCACCACCCCGTCCCAACATGCTCCTCACAGCCCCTGGCTCCCGGCAGGTGAGGGGAGGGTTGGGCCTTGATGTCCTTCTGATGAGAGGACAGGAAGCAAAGGTGAGGTGT
Source organism: Orientallactaga sibirica (assembly GCA_036365145.1). NCBI lineage: Eukaryota > Metazoa > Chordata > Mammalia > Rodentia > Dipodidae > Orientallactaga > Orientallactaga sibirica. Next base: position 7,764,038 of record JAEOAD010000034.1, on the reverse strand, counting down.
CTTGAGAAGGAGTGGTGGAAGGACCCCAGGGTTGGCACAGGCTCATGCTTCTCCCTCGTGCCCTCAGTTCCTAGGAGTATGGCATCACTCTGCCCTCTCTTCCTTCAACTTTACCAAACATCCCCTCTCCTTCTCATTATGGTGGGATCCAACCCCAGGCTGGACACCAGGCATGGGGTAAAGTAAAACATCATGCTGGGCTATATAGATGGCTCAGCAGTTAAGGTGCTTGCCTGCAAAGCCTAAGGACCCATGTTCAATTCTCCAGGTCCCACATAAGCCAGACACACAAAGTGACTCAAGCATGCAGGATCGCACATGCATACAAGGTGGCACATACATCTGGAGTTCGATTGCAGTGGCTGGAGGCCCTGACATGCCAATTCTCTCCCCGTCTCTCTCTTTCTCTCTCTCTTTCTCTCTCTCACATGACACTGCTCTGTCCCTAAGGCCAGAAGACTCCAGCTCTTCTCACTATGTGTCCCTCTGGTATGACCCTGGTATGATCCTGGACTTCAGCATTTGCCACAGCCACGGTGGTCATAGGAGTGTCGTTGGCTGCCCCTATAGGCATGCTACTATGTCAGCCTAGTGTCCCAGGGGTGGGCCTGACATTTGATTCACCAGAGTTGCTAGTGCCCACGCCTGCTACGTATGAGGTCTGAGTAAGTGAAGGCCTGAGAGACAGGGCAGACGAATGACTGCACTGGTGTAGGTAGAGACAGGGGCTCACAGCTTAGTGAGAGGAAGGTGCCTTTGATTCCGTGTTCACTGCAGTGGGCCTGGAAAGCCTTGCCTCAGCCAAGGGCCGACTACTGAGCAAACTCTTAGCTTCTCTAAATCCCACTGCTCTCTGACTTGCTATGTGAATTAAATAGGAATGCCCAATGTTATCTCAGAGGTGAGAGATGGCCCAGTCAAGTAAAGCACTTGCCACACAAGTGTGAGGACCAGAGCTCTGATCCTCAGAGCCCAGGTAAGTAAATGTCACGTAGGTGTGAAGGCTCCCTGTAATCCCAGCACTGCTCCATGTGGAGATAAGGAGTCTCCGGGCAAGTTAGCTAGACGACCCGACCTCAATTGGCAAACTCTGGACTCCAGTGAGAGACCCTATAGATGGACAAAGACACCCAACATCAAACTCTGGTCTTCACATACACACGTGCATTGCATGCACACTGACACACATGCATGCACTCCCCACACATATACATATGAAAAAAATAAGGGGCTGGGACTGGAGAGATGGCTTAGCGGTTAAGAACTTGCCTGTGAAGCCTAAGGACCCCGGTTCGAGGCTCAATTCTCCAGGACTCATGTAAGCCAGATGAACAAAGGTGGCGCATGCATCTGGAGTTTGTTTGCAGTGGTGCACCCATTCTCTCTCTCTCTCTGCCTCTTTCTCTGTCTGCCTATTGCTCTCAAATAAAATAAATAAATAAATAAAAATAAGGGGCTGGAAAAATGGCTTAGTGGTTAAGGTGCTTTGCTACAAAGCCAAAGGACCCATGTAAGCCAGGTACACAAGGGGAAGGTGTAAGCATCTGGAGTTCATTTGTAGCAGCTGGAGGCCCTGACACGCCCATTCAGTCTTTCTACCTCTTTCTCTCTCTCTCTCTCAAATAAATAAATAAATAAATAAATAAATAAATAATAAGTCCACCATCTACACTCAGCCATTGGCTGGCTCAGGACATAGGAATGAACCACCATACCCCATCCCTTTTCTCCTTCTACCTTCTATAATCACATCATCAAAAGTCTTTGACTTTCCCTGATGGAATATACATTTGTTTGTTTGTTTGTTTGTTTGTTTTGTTTGTTTTGTTTGTTTAACAGAGAGAAAGAGAGAGAATGGGCACACCAGGGCCTTCAGCCACTGCAAACAAACTCCAGATTCATGCGCCATCTTGTGCATCTGGCTAACAGGGAAACAAACCTGGGTCCTTTGGCTTTGCAGGCAAATGCCTTAACTACTAAGCCATCCCTCCAGCCCTGGAATATACTTTTTTTTTTTTTTTTTTTTTTTTTTTTTTTTGAGGTAAGGTTTCACTCTAGCCCAGGCTGACCTGGAATTCACTATGTAATCTCAGGGTGGCCTCGAACTCATGGTGATCCTCCTACCTCTGCCTCCCGAGTGCTGGGATTAAAGGCGTGTGTCACCACGCCCAGCTGGAATATACTTTTAATAGCTGATTTAAAGCCTTTGATAATTCCACTATGTGAATTATCTCAGGATGGCACTTCTTGATAGTTTTTTTTTTTTTTTTTTTTTTAAGGAATAGTCATGGTTTTCTGGTTCTTTATAAATTGGTTATCTTTGATAACCTTTTAGAAATGTTAAGTACCATGTCAGCTTCATTAAAATCCTCAAGAAAACAAACAAACAAACAAAAAAAAATAAGTAAGATCCTCTGTCCCAGCTCCTGCCCCAAAGGAGCAGGGTAGGATGGAAAGCCAGAAAGATGTGAGATGAAGCTGGCGCTGACACTGGACTCTGGAGACAGAACAACATGGAGAGTGCAGCAGGAAGATGGAGGAGAGAAGAGAAAAGGGGGCACCATCCCGGGCAGGGAGGGAGCCAGCGGCCGAGGCCTTGATGGCCTCCAAGTCCCTAGCACAAAATTTTGCTGCCTGTCCTCTGTGCTGGGACCCACGTCTGTGAGGCAAGGCTGGGCAGCAGAGGCCATTATGGTGGGCAGAGTGGGTGTCACTGGCCAACAGAGCCCTGGGAGGCAGAGGCTGGCAACAGGCGGTACAGGCCACAGTGCCAAGCAGTGCTGGCTTCAAACTCAGCTCTGACTCCTTGCCCTTCTTTTTTTGCATTTGAAAAGTGGACACCCCCCCCCATCAGAGGTACTCTTGGGGGTTGAGCAAGCTGTCGTCCATCAGCACTGTTCTTCCGCTTATCACATTCACCACCAGCCTGGAAGTAGGACAGATGAAAGGCTGGGTACCCCCACCGGACAGAGGCCCAGATCACAGAGGGGAGGTGCTTTGCTTGGAGTCATAGGGCTCAGGGGCAAAGGTGATGAGACGTGAACCCAAACCATAAGACACCAGAGCCAGTGCCCCCAGGCCAGCCAGAAGGATCCATGCCTGCCCACAGTCAAAGCAGGTAGCCTCACTAGTGACAGCCTCCAAGAGGCAGTGATAGAGTCACTTGCCTGTCAGGTTCTGATACACAACAGAGCTGATTCGGGAGCCTGGGACCAAGGCAAGCTCGGTTTCCAACACAGGCTGGGAGGTAGGGAGACTTCCACTGAGAACCAGTGCCTGGCCTCATGCCTCTTGCATGGAGACTCCAGACAGAGGTAAGCGCTATCTCTTCCGTGACACAGCGAGATGTGAGCACCCCAGCCTGGTGGAAGAGCCCAGGGCCAGGAGGAGGCAGCAGCCCAGTGTCCTTTCACCTGGGAAGGAGGGTCCATGCCAGGCCGACGGCTCAGCCACGAACAAAGAAGTGTGCGATGGGGGTTGCAGCTGCTTCCCTGGCCTTGTGCAGTGATGGGCAGGGTGATAGCGGCTGCTGAGGGGGGCTCTCGGTCTCCTCCTCCCGAGTTCTTTATTGGCAGGATGCGCCGTTGCCAGGGAGCTGGCTGTAGGCCCCGCTCCAGCCATTGCGGGGAGGATTATCAGAAAGATTTGAGTCTTTTTAATTAAATCCTGGCCGAATGCAATTCTACACCCGCTCACAGAAGCCCATTCAGTATCCTTTTCACAGCCTCTGATAGCTTTGTCCCGAAGGCTGGGCTATCTAACCACTATCTGACCATGAGGCTGTCGCCTCCATCCCCTGCCTAACCGCAGCAGGCACCTGGGAGTAAACAGCGAGGTCACTGCTGGTCTGTGGGGTGCTGGCCTAATGGCCTCCAGAGAAGCTTGACCTTGACCTGAGCCAGAAGGCCAGGGTATCTACATCTCTCTCCTTTCAGCCTTCAGAGTTCTCACAGGCTGTGGCACCCAAGCCCACACCTTTCAGCTCTCTTTTGGCACCAGCATTGTGTCCTGGCTTGTGGGCTTTCGTGAGCTACCACACTATGAGGAAGGCTCTGCTCATCATCTCCCCGTTACAGATGAGCAAACAGAGCCCCAGGTCCTCATAGCCACTAAGTGGCAGTCAGGATTTGATCCTGGGTCTTTCTGACTGACTGGGCTCTACATTTAACATCGACTACTTTTCAGTGCCTATCTAAGGCCTCACAACCATTTCAGCTGTCCTCTCACTGAGATTCCCCCTGGCTCTGTCCAGCAGTCCCACTAGTGGTCACAATGCAGATGACAACAGTAACGGGAGCCACCAAGTTCCCACATTCGTAGCGACGGCTCGGTGAAGAGACAACACTCCACTTCGTGTCTCCTGCAGGCCTCTCTCAGCTCTCTGCTGTTTCTGGATGACAAGACAAGACCCAGGATGGCTATCACTTGACCACTGTCACAAAGCCACAGAGGGGCCCTGCTCAGATCCTCCTGGTAAGTAGCTGGGATCCCAGCCTCACTGCTCCCCAAAGGAGACAGTGGGTGGCCTTCACCAACAGCGAAAGGTGAGTCAGGGTTGGGGCTCATGAGCTCGGATAGGCTTCATGCTGCAGAGGAAAAAAAATTAACTCAATAAATAACATGGGCACAGAGCGGGCAACCTCTTCTCAGAAAAGCTGGCGGCCCCAGCGGCATGCCTGTGTGCTCACTTTATAAGACTGTTTTAATTGCGGGCCCGCGCCCTGGCCATAGCTAGCCTGCGGAGAGGATGTGTGTGCTTTTTAATTAAATCTGTGATCCTTCAGCCCGTTAGCACTGTCTGCTGCCAAGAAACCGCTCACGTCATTGGGTGCTTGGGACCTGTGCCACCAACAAGGACAGCCTTGCCCCTGGCTACGCTGTGTGTCAGGGAGACAGTCCGAGCGAGGTACCCTCACCCACTGCTCTGCAGGTGTGTGCACCAGGCTCCCTCTACCCAGCAACCTTGATGAGCCAAGAGCTCCTGCCCTAGAAACCAAAGGCAACCTAGGTGAGATGATAGCTCTGCCACTTATTTGCTGTGTGACCCTAAGGCAGGTCTCCCCCTCTCCGGCTCACATGCTGGCTTATCTTGATCATAAGCATGAACCAACTGACCCCACAACATCTCAAGGAAGGACTACTGCTACTTGCACCTTACAAAGAGGGAAAGTGGGGCTCTGAAACAACTGCCAGAGGCTTGTGTAATTTGATTGTAGGGACTGGTTAAAGGCACTTGCTTGCAAAGCCTTGTGGCCCAGGTTCAGTTCCCAGTACCCATGTAAAGCCAGATGCACAAAGTGGGCACATGTGTTTGGAGTTCATTTGCAGTGGCAAGAGGTCCTGGAGCACCCATTCTCTCTCTCTCTCTCTCTCTCTCTTTCTCTCTCTCCCTCCCTCTCTCTCTCTTTCTCCCTCTCTCCCTCTTTCTGTCCTCTCAAAATAAAAAAAATAGGGGCTGGAGAGATGGTTTAGCAGTTAAGCGCGCTTGCCTGTGAAGCCTAAGGACCCTGGTTCAAGGCTCAATTCCCCAGTACCCACGTAAGCCAGATGCACAAGGCGGTACTTGCATCTGGAGTTCATTTGCAGTGGCTAGAGGCCCTGGCATGCCCATTCTCTCTCTGCCTCTTTCTCTCTCTGTCTAGTGCTCTCAAATAAATAAAAATAAACAAAAAATTATTTTTAAAATAAAAATATTTAAATATTTTTATAAATATAAATAAGATACAAAATACTTCAAATACTTTTATGATTTATTTGCAAGGAGAGAGAGAATGGGCACTCCAGGGATTCTAGCCACTGCAAATGAACTCCAGATGCATGTGCCACTTGGTGTATCTGGCTTTATGTAGGTACTGGGAAATTGAATTTGGGCTGTCAGGCTCTGCAAGAAAATGCCTTTAACCACTTAGCCATCTATCCAGCCCTATAAAATAAATGCTTAAAAGATAATTTTACTATGGCTGACCTAGGATTTGAAGAGACCATTGCTTCAGTTTCCATATCTGGGAAATAAAGGTAATGAGCCTCATGTGGAATTTAGAGACATTAAATAAATAAAACAGTGCAGAAGACGGTGTGTGTTTCAATAAATCATCACACTTTTTACGGGATCTCATGCAACCCAGGCTGGCCTCAAACTCCCTATGTAATGACCTTGAACTTCTGAACCTCCAGCCTCCACCTCCCAAGTTCTGGGATCACCACCAGGCTCAGTTTATACAGTGCTAGGGACCAAACCCAGGGCTTCAGGCATGCTAGGCAGTCATTCTATCAGCTGTGTTACAGGCTCGCCACTTCATAGGCTAATTTTTTTAAAATATTATTTATTTATTTATTTATTTATTTATTTATTTATTTATTGAGAGAGAGAGAAAGAGGCAGAGAGAGAGAGAGGGAGAGAGAGAGAGAATGGGCACGGGCTTCCAGCCACTGCAAATGAACTCCAGATGCATGCGCCTCCCCTGGCCACCCCCCCCCCATGCATCTGGCTTACATGGGTCCCAGAGAACCGAACCAGGATCCTTTGACTTTTCAGGCAAACGCCTTAACCGCTAAGCCATATCTCCAGCCCCATAGGCTAATCTTGATGCTAATCTGTCTGCCCAACTCTCCTTCCATACAATGACATCTTTCCCTGGGTCCCCATCTCTCTATGAGAAACTGTCCAGACAAATCTGCAGGAAAGACATGGGAGTCATATGGCAGAAAACTGAAGGCCCCAAACCTTCAACCACCTGCCACAGACCACAGATGCCTGGTGTGCCTAGCCAAGAGCAGCAGTGTCACTCAGCAATGGGGGATTTATCATATGTAATGAGGAAAACCACTCAGGTACTGAGCTGTTTGTCACTGAGCAATAGCTGACTGAAGCATCTCACATGTACAGCAGCACAGAGTACAACCATTGAAAAGAATGAGGCAGCCTAGTGTGCTCCCACATGGTGGCATATCTGTAATTCCAGCTACTTGAGAGGCTGAGGCAGAAGGATCGCCGAGCCCAAGAGTTTGAGACATAATGAGACAGTGCATCAAAATAAATAAATAAATAAGATGGAGAGATGGCTCAGCCATTAAGTGTATTTCTTGCATAAGCATGAGGGCCTGAGGGGGGCTGAGACCACCAAAGTTCAAGTCTCCAGATCCCACATAAAGAGCTGAGCAGGGCCACATACTCCTGTAACCCCAGTCCCACAGGGGAGCAGAGACCCGAGAATCATCAGAGTCACAAGCTCCAGAGTCAGTAAAAAGACTCTGACTCAAAACAACACTTGAGGGTTGGAGAGCTAGCTCAGTGGTTAAGGGCGCTTGCTTGCAAAGCCTGGTGGTGTAGGTTTGATTCCCAGTACCCAAATAAAGCCAGATGCACAAAATGGCACATGCATCTAGAGTTCATTTGCAGTAGCAAGAGGCCAAAGGCCCCAGCACACCCATTCATATTCTCTCTCTCTCTCTCTCTCCTTGAAAATAAATTAATAAAAAAAAACAAGGGGATGGCATTGTGTATATGAAATAGAAGAACAGATTATAGGCAGGGGAAAGGCCTAAGTGAGGCCAGGGGAAGAGAATGTGTAAAAAAAAAAAAAAAAAGTGGGGGGAGGGTCAATGAAAATTCAAGATATTCTGAGTAAGACTTTTGTAAACCTACTAATTTGAATAATGGCACATCCAGAAGCTATAGATTGTTACTAGAAAATTTTCAGTGCCTGGGATGGGATACCTTCCAGTGAATTGTTGGCCAGGGAGGTCCCTGTAGCCTCCAAAACATTATAGGCTATTGCCAAGGCCCTTGGTTTCCCTTGAGTAACAGATGGTGAGACCCTATTGCTGAAGACTTCTCTTGCCTGAGAGGCAAGGTCACTGAGAAATTAAGCTTGTGCTGAGCAGAAAACCTTCTCCCTGTAGACCAACCAACTGAAAGCTGGAAAAAGCTGCACTGCATGCAGCGTATGGGAGACAGAAGTCATCAGCAGTGAAAACAGTGGACACTGGAAAACTCAAGTTTGGCCAGACAGGCTGAATGACCAACTGCTCCCTAATTGGACTGAAGGCCCTCTCTATGGGAGGGAATACGTACCTGGTATTGAAAAGACTAAGCAAAAGTCTATGGCAGGGGAAGTCATGAGCCTTAAGGGTATAAAGCCTGCTCTTGTCTGACTAAATGTATATATTATTCCCACCAAGCTGCCCTGAAAGCACTATGCTTAGTGTTCATGTTCACATATTAATGCTACTCTCACTTCTGGTTAGAGAAGCTTCTCTTTTCAGATGGCGTTGACCACTGGGATCACCCAAAATGCAACATAGTGCCCAGCACTGAAACACCTCTGTCACACCCTCCAAGGCTTGGGGCCCATTGCGGAAGAGGGGACGGAAAGAATGTAAGAGCCAAAGGAAGGGTACGACTCCTTACAATGCAACTGTCCAGACAGAAATTGGCCTCAATATCCATGACCTCACAGTGCCTAGTAATACCTTCACAAGACCCTCATAATAGAAGGAAAAGATGATGACATCAAATTAAAAGACTAATGGAGAGAGGGAGGGGATATGATGGAGAATGAAGTTCTGAAGGGGAATGGGGGGAGGGAAATATCATGGCTTAATGTCTGTAAGTATAGAAGTTGCCAATAAAAATAAAAATAATAATAATAAAGCAAGACTTGGCAGAAGCCTATGGCTTGCAAGATCAGAGACCCTGGAGCGAAGCTTCCACTGCTTTTTGGTTAAAAGAAAAAGGTAGGGCTGGAGAGATGGCTTAGAGGTTAAGGCACTTCCCTGCAAAGCCTATGAACTCATGTTCAAATCTCCAGGTCCCACATAAGCCAGATGCACAGTGACGCAAGCACACAATGTCACATGTGCACACAAGGGGGTTCAATTGCAGTGTCTGGAGGCCCTGGCACGCCAATTCTACCCCACCTCCTTTTGCATGAGTGCATGTATTTTTAAAAAGTCCAATCTGTTGCGCTTGTCTCAAAAAAAAAAAAAAAAAAAGAGGGTACAGCCGGGCGTGGTGGCACACGCCTTTAATCCCAGCACTTGGGAGGCAGAGGTAGGAGGATCGCCATGAGCTTGAGGACACCCTGAGACTACACAGTGGCTGAGGACAGCCTGGGCTAGAGAGCAAGACCCCACCTTGAAAAACAAAAATAAATAAATTATTTAATTAAATTAAATAAAAAGGAGAGGGTATGACTGTCAAAAGTCTTCTAAATATCTATGTTTATCCCCTTTGATCCATGCTGCACTCAGTCGTGACTAGAAAATCTACTCTTTCCAGATGGCAGTGGATACCAGACCCAAGACCCAACCCCAAGAAAAAAACAGGACTTGGTAGAAGAACAATGGAGCCAGACACCTGACATTCTGCTCCAGCCACTCTAGGTGAGCATGCCCACCACAGGAGAGTGTATAGGATCACACACACACACACACACACACACACACACACAATTGTAATATTTAAGAAATAAGGGGATGGAGAGATGGCTTAGTGGTTAAGCACTTGCCTGTGAAGCCTAAGAATCCAAGTTCAATTCCCCAGTACCCACATAAGCCAGGTGCACAAGGCAGCACATGCATCTGGAGTTCATTTGCAGTGGCTGGAGGCCCTGGTGCACCTATTCTCTCCTTCTCTCTCTCTCTCTGTCTCTCTCTCTCTCTCTCTTTCTCTCTATGTCTGTCTGTCGCTCTCAAATAAATAAATAAAAATAAACAAAATTTTAAAAAGAAATAATTTTCAAATATTATGACTTAAAATGTTCTTTGGAGCAAAGCTCTGTTGTCCATTCACCTGTCACTTCCTGGATGTGTGACTTTGACAAGGGGCTTCCCAAGTTCTTCATCTGGGAAAAATGAGATCCGCACATACTTTCACACAGAGGGTGTTCAGCTCTTCCCACCAAGCTCACCCAGGGCTGGCCTCCCTCCCTCCCTCGTCTCACCAGTGAGTATTTTTAGTTCTGGCTTCCCTTTCTTTTGGGGGTGGCTCTTACTCCAGACTGGTTCAGGAAGCTCTCCACCATGGGGCAGGGAGCTAAAATGTGAGCTCCCAAGAAGTGGTCCTTCTCCCGGGCTCAAGTCCCAGCAGGCCCCATCTTGCTCCAGTGGGAGCATCTGAGGCCCATGTGTGAGCTCTCTGGCCAGGCAGGGCTTTGGGGGTCCTTGTTTTATGGCTCCCTAATCCTCACTTGGCAGAGAGGAAGTGTGGGTCAGCCCGGCCACGCGGAGAGCGCCAGAGAACCTGGAAAGGAGAGATTCATGGCTCATCAGAAGTGCCTTTTGCCTCCAAGGTTGCCCAGCCCTTCACGTGGAGATTAATCACGGGCTAGATGAAAGGTGGGGACTCAGGGGCCCCATCTGAGGAGGTGCCTCTTTCCGGGACTCCCGCAGAGCTGGCCTCATTTCAGATGGAGTGGTCTCCAAGGCCAGTCTCATCTGTTTCAGTCCCACTCACTGTTCCTGGCCTATGCCTTCAGGCCCTTAACAGTGTGCTGGACTTGGGATGACCCTGACACACTCCTGCCCAGAACAAGGGTGTCTGACTTACAGACATGCTTATCATACTTAGTGCTCTGCTGACATCATCTTGAAACTTCTGCTTTATTTTGGTTTGCTTTGCTTTTTTTGTTTGTTTGTTTTGACGTAGCATTTCACTCTGTAGCCTAGGCTGGCCTGGAACCCACTATTATATTTAGCCCAAGCTGTCCGCAAACCCGTGGCAATCGTCTTACCTCAGCCTCCTGAGCGATGGGATTACAAAGGAACACCGCTACACCCGACTCGGTTGAAATTCTTAGTAACTTTTGCACAGAGCTTCCCACAGACTCAGTTTGCTCTGGGCTCTGTCCGCTAACTCGCCAGCCCTGCCTGCCCCAAGCAGCTTTGCGCATCTGTAGGCCTGTATCCTCCCTCTAGCAGTGCACCCAGCACCGCCTGTATTCCTCCAGCAGAGGGAGCTCACTCCTTCCCAAGGCAGCCCTGAGTCCAGAGCTGGGCAAGGGAGGCTCAGAAGACTTAATACTGTGGCAAAGGAAGTCCTCCTTCCCAGCTGTCTGTATGTGCAGCTTTGACCATGACACTGCACCTCAGTTTCCTGTCTGCACAAGAAGAGGCCCATATTAGGCATGGCACTCGAGCCATCTCAATGTGCTTCCTCTGGCCAACCTGGCAGATCAAACATATGGCTTCACCTGGGCGCCACCCGGCAGGTGCCTTGTTCTCTGCTGCCATCTGCTGACTGGAACGGGGCACTGCAACACAGATGGCCCTGAGACACATCGCTTTTTATTTGTTCTAATAATTAGAAAATGATCCAATCATTTAACGAGAACCTGCTTAGGCATCTGGAATCGTGCAGAGAATGCAGAAGACAAAGTTCACTCCCTCTTACACTTGTCATTTGTGAACAAAAAATATTTATAACTAATAATAAATATAATGAGTAGAAACAGAACGGGAAAAAAAAAATCAGAGGATGAGAACTGAGCCTGTAGGGAAAAGGAAAACCTCCATTCTCGGAGCAGGGTCAGGAGAGGGACAGGTGGAAAGGCTGTTATGAGGAGGAATGAAAGGACTTCTCTCTTTGGCCGGACCTTTCAGCCTGGCTTCCCAGCCCCATCTCTTAACTCTTTGTGACAACTTTGGGCACCTTCCTCCCTTGACCTGAGCCTTAGATGCCGCCATCTGGAAAATGGGGACAGTCACATCTGCTTCTCGGGCTAATGAAGCTGCGAGAGTGTATTCGTGAAGGGGACGCTGAATAGTTTGTGAATATTTGCTCTACACGGTAGGAAGGAACTCTGGAGTCCTGCCGAGAGTTATCTCACTGAATCCTTAGAGAAAGCCCTGCTAGCTAGGCACCCTGCTGTGGTCATCAGGTCGACTAATTTTATTTATTTATTTGCAAGAAGAGAAAGAGAGAGAATGCGAGAATAGGAGAGAACACAAGCTCCAGGGCTTCTGGTCACTTCAAACTCCACACACACACACCACTCTGTGTATCTAGCTTTCTGAGGGTACTGGGGAATCAAACTGGGGGTCATCGGGCTTTGCAAGTAAGCCTTTCACCACTGAGCCATCTCTCCAGCCCCCAGGTATACTTATTCAAGGACACATAATATAGGGGTGGTAGGGGGTCCGAGGTGAGGAACAGTTTGGGACCAAAGCCTGGCAGCAGGAGGGCTGAGCGTCTTATGTTCTTAGGGACTGAAGCTGGCATGCCCCAGTCTCATGCTGAGCCACCTTCATCCACCCTTCCAGGCTTCACAGCCTGGGAGAGATGGCACGAGTAGAACCAACGGATACCTTGGTGGCCAACAGACCCAGGGATCCCATCACAGGAAAGCCTATCTGTTAAGTCTGACTCTCATGCCCAACCCAACTTCCTTGTGTTGAGTCTGACACTCAAACTCATCCCAGGTCGCTTAGACCTGTTCACGCATTAGCACTGGAAATCTCACATCCTGGAAATTCCTTTAGTTCCAGGCAAACCTGTAAAGTTAAAAACATTTTCTCTGTTTTCACATTTAAAAAAAAAAAAAAAAAAAAAGCAGTCTTGTCTGCTGGAACCTCCTTCCTGTTGACTAGCTGACAGGATGCTGGAAAGAACTCTGCACTCTGTTAGGACAGAAAAGTCATCACCAATCTTAACCAGTGGTGGGACCTGCAAGCTTTATGGCTGCATAGCCAAGTCAAATGCATCAACTGGTGCAATGGGGCATTGCATCTATTATGGAAGAAACCAACCGCTCTCTGATTGGATTTCACACCCACTCCATGGGAGGGAATTCATACCTGGTACTGCAGCCCTAATCAAAAGACTATGGTCAGATCATAAGCCCTAGAGGGAAAGCTACCACTGTTGTTTGGCTAAATGGATATTGTATGCCCACCAAATTGCTCTCTAAATATTGATGTCTATATCCATATATTAATACTGCCCACACTTTGGGTTAGAGAAGCTCCTCTTTTCAGATGATGGTGACCACTGGGATGACCCAAAAGGCACATAGTGCTGAGCAGAAGAAATGACAGTGATAAAAAGCTGGGCATGGTGGCGCACACCTTTAATCCCAGCACTCGGGAGGCAGAGGTAGAAGGAACCCCGTGAATTCAAGGCCACCCTGAGACTACATAGTGAGTTCCAGGTCAGTCTGGACTAGAGTGAGACCCTACCTCAAAAAAAAAAAAAAGAAAAGAAAAAAAAAGAAATGACAGTGGTGTGTTCAGCACTAAGTGAGACATCTCTCACACCCTCCAAGGCTCCAAGGCTCAGGGACCATTGTGGAAGAGGTGATAAAAAGAATGTAAGAGCCAAAGGGAGGGAAATAGTGCTCATAATGCTGAATTCCAGACACAAAGTGGCTGGCCGTTGTAATCATGACTCCACGGTGGCTAACGCTACTGGATAATAGGAGGAAAAAAATTATGACATCAAAATAGAAGACAAACGTGTTTGAAAGAAGGGGTTCCGTGGAGTGGGATAGAGAGAGGGAAAAAAGAGGAAGGCTACCTGGAGGAAGGGACAAGGAAATCAGGCCTCAGGAAAAGACTCAGTGGTTGGCCAGGGAGCCAAGACAGCCCCAAGACAGCCCCACCCCTCCGCATAGCATATCTAGTGGAAGGAAGAAGGAGAGGGTGTGGACACGAAGCATGAAGGGACAGTGAGCTGAGTCCTAAGCCACCGCTCTGAGCGCTTGACTAGAGGGTTAGAAAAGGGCTGGAGCCAGGTTGATAGTGGCCAGTGGAGGAAGGGGGAAGGGCTGCAGATGGGCAGCAGGTGGGGGCTGGGCAGGCAGGAGACAGATGAGGCCTGGACAGGGAGGAAACAGAGAACAAGATGGGAGATAAGATTTCAAAGGCCCTGGCAGTGGCTGAGCTGTGAAGAGCAGCCTAGGCAGGAGAAAGGGAGGGCCCTGAGGATCCTGACCGGGAGCTGTCCCTGGTCCCTCCTGCCCTTTCATGTCACCAAGATTTGTCCCGTTGCATCTCCAGTCCCAGCTGCCACCACCAGCCACTGCCCAGCTGTATCTTCGACCACTGTGTCCCCGACTGTGTAGTGAACTCTCCTGGTCACTGTTGAGATCTGCGCCTAGCACCTGGCCCTGTTGCTCATCCCAACCTCTCTCCACAAGTCCCTGCAGCACTGGCTGGCCATGCCCTAGCCCAGGGACACAGCTCACAGCTCTGAGAAGTCAGTGTCCCTATGTAAAGGACAGGAGAATCTAAGTTGAACCAACCCCAGAATGCAGCTCCCTCTAGCCCGACACCCCACATCTCAGTACCTGGAAGTGGAGGGAGTAGATGGGTACTGTATAGATGAGGGGCAGCTGAGCCCCAGGGAGTACCCAGAAAAGCTCTTGATTGGGGTGTCATCCCACCCTGCCCCAGCCTCCTGTTCATGCTTATTCCTAGGTGGCCTGCAGGTAGCCCTGGAGACACAAGAGCATGCAGAGCCCTGAGGTGTTCCACGACCTCCACGTCCACCTCTGCACTCCAATGTTGACAGAGTCTCAGCTGCCCCTCATGCTGTGGGGGCCTTGAGCAAGTGTCCAACTCTGGGGACCTGGATTATCCTAAGGGTCGAAGAGGAGGACCTTTGTTGAGCTACATATGCCTCACTCCCCTCACCTTTCCACGGTTGTGGCTTTACTGGGAGAAATGGAGTGTAAAGATCTAACTGAAGGGACCAAAGGAAGAGTAGGACTCCTTACAATGTGCTCTTCCAGACACAAAATGGCCAGGAAATCCATGACCTCACAGTGCCTGACACTACTTACACAAGACCGTCATAGTAGGAGGAAAAGATGATGACATCAGAATAAAAGAGAGATTGATTGAGAGGGGGAGGGGATATGATGGAGAGTGGAGTTGCAAAGGGGAAAGTGGGGGAGGGAAGGAAGGACCATGGGATATTGTCTACAATTAAGGAAGTTGTCAATAAAGTAAATAAATAAAAAAGGAAAACAAAGATCTAACTGGAGGGGACAATGCAGGGATAGTCTTGCCATCCAGTGGCAGCAGCTGCCCATGGTCGTCTCTGACCTGTGGCCTGGGGTTGGTGGGCAAGGGTCCAGTTCAATTCTTCCTCCTCTGGGACTTATCTGCTGCTAGTCTGTGCCAAGTCCCCAGGTGTGGCATTGACCAGAGACCCACATCCAGTGTCTCTGCACCGATGGCACAGGAAGTGTGACCCATGCTTGGAGCAGATGGGCACTGATGTTCTAGCCAGTGAATCCTGTGGGAATATGAGCATCATTCCTACAGTGAGTTTACCCAATGCCCGAGCGAGGCAGCTGGGCATAAGCTTCACGGGGCATTTCCTGGTCCTGTCATGCATCTGGCACTGTTGTGAGGACACAGTTTGAGCGTATCCTTCAAAGTTTCATGTGCTAGAAATTTGGTCCCCAAGGAACACCGCTGAGTGAGCTGGCAGAGCCTTTTCAAGATGGTCAATTGTAGAGCATCATCTTCCACAAGGATCAGTGAAGGTCTCAGAAACTGGGTTAGTTCCCCCACAGCAGAGTGTTATAAAAGAGGGGGCCTGGCCCTTTTCATTGAACTCCTGCTTCCCCTCTTACCATGTGTCGTCTCTCACTATGACAAGAGCGAGTGCGTGCAGGGTGGTAAGGCCACTACGATGCCATCAAAGGGCTAAACAGATGGCACCTGTCTTGAACTTTCAGCCTCCAAAACTCCAAGCTAAATAACCCTCTTTTCTTTCTAAAGTAGCCAGCCTCAGGTCCTTTGTTATAGTAATGGACCCTGGGATGGGCTGTTGTAGTTTCCCCCTAACCTTCATCACAGGCACTGACGGAGGACCCTAAGGGACCTCCTGTGCCCCACACTTACTCTTCTTAACCTCCCTTGTGGAGTGGCAGTTCCAATTTCCCCATGACAGTGGGGCTCAACCAGCCCAGCCACACCATAACTGCCGTCCTTGCCTGTTGATTACAAGGCACGAGGAGCTCGAAATGACTTCCATGGCATCTTGACTTCCAGTTCCAGGGGATCTTTGATGTCCCTCCTGGTGGCTGAGGGTAAAGACTTCAGAATAGGAAACAACAAAAATCTGATAGTGAGTCATTCGGGGTGACAGGGAGTGGCAGCACTCCCATTTCCTCTCCTTGATTCCTGGCTCTGCACGAATCCAGGCTTTGGGAGAAACTATCTCTCAGAGTCCAGAGTATAGTATGTGTGCTCTGTTGACATAGCTAGACTGGATAGTACAGCGACAGCCTCTAGAGAGCCTTGCCCAAGCGCTGAGACATCGTGGCATTCTTAGCTAGTACTGGAGCTGAGTCTTCAAAAGACCACCCCACCATTCTGTCTTTGGGAGATGAGTAGTTCAGTGTCCCCCCGTTCAGTCTCTCTCACACACACACCAGCTGACAGGATCCCATCCTTTCCCAGTCCGTTTGGTGAATACCCTTTAAGGCTGAGAACCCAACACGTTGTGTCGCAGTCCGTCACAACAGGAGGCTGCGGGTCTGACTGTCGGCTTGCTCAGCACTGGGGAGGTCACTGACAGGGCTCTCCTTCAGGAAACCCCAGAAGCTCTTAGTCATTTGTGCAGTGACTGATGGGGAATTTGACTCCCTGAGTACCTTTTTTCTTTCTTTATTTATATTACTTTCAAGTAATAGTATGCTGTCATATATAAATTTATAATTAAGGAATATTATAGTTTTACTTTATCTATATTAGGAGCAGCCAACCAATGCCATTATATTTCTTTTTTTTAATTTTAAATATTTTTATTTATTTGAGATAAAGAGAAAGAGGCAGACAGAGAGAATAAGTATGGGCGAGCCAGGGCTTCCTGTCACTGTAAAAGAATTGTAGATTCACGTACTTTGTTCAATTTCTCAGTACCCATGTAAAACCAGATGCACAAAGTGGCACATGAATTTGGGGTTCATTTGCAGTGGCAAGAGGCCCTGGTGTGCCCATACACTCTCTCTCACTCCTCTCTCTCTGCTTTGAGATACCTAAAATATCTTTTTAAAGGAAACATGGATGAGTGATGGAGGGGGACACCCAATGCTCTCCTCTGACCTCTACAAGCATGTGCACAGGGTGTGTGTATCTGCATACACATGTGCATACACCACACATACACACACACCATGCTACATACTATACAATTCATATGTAAAAGAAAAAGTCATAGGATGTCCACTAAAGATGTACCTTAGTAGACTACTAGATGATAGCTAATTTGACCAGTTGTCCATTAAAATTCTCATCATTTGTCACATCAGAAACACAGTGTTAAGGTGCATGCCATAGCTGAACTTCTAATCCCTAGAGTTCTGTGCTCCAGTACAGTCATCACTGGTCACATGTTGACACAGAGCACATGAAATATGGCCAGTTCTAACTGACATGTCATTAGTGTAAAGACACACCAGATCTTAAGCACACAGTAGGGATGAAAGAATGTAGAAGAATTTCTTCATTTTATAGCAACTACATGTTGGAAATTTTGAGTTAAATAACATATCCTATTAACATTAATTTTATGGCTGGAGAGATGGCTTAGCAGTTAAGGTGCTTGTCTGCAAAGCCTAAGGGCCCAGGTTTGATTCCCCAGAACCCACATAAGCCAGATGCATAAGGTGGCGCAGGTGTCTGGAGTTTGTTTGCAGTGGCTAGAGGCCCAGGCATACCCATTCTCTCTTTCAAACAAATAAAGAAATTAACTAATTTTTTTTTAAAAAAAAAAAACCTAATTTTAGCTGTTTCATGTGTGTGTGTGTGTGTGTGTGTACATGCATGAGTGATTTGTTTTGTTTTATTTATTTATTTATTTATTTATTTTTGGCTTTTTGAGGTAGGGTTTCAATCTAGCTCAGGCTGACCTGGAATTCACTATGTAGTCTCAGGGTGGCCTTGAACTCATGGTGATCCTCCTAACTCTGCCTCCCAAGTGCTGGGATTAAAGGCGTGCACCACCACGCCCAGCTTTTTGTTTTATTTTTTGAGGCAGGGTCTCACTCTAGCTCAGTCTGACCTGGAATTCACTATGTAGTCTTAGGCTGGCATCCAACTCACAGTGATCCTCCTACCTCTGCCTCCCAAGTGCTGGGATGAAAGGTATTGGCAAGTAGGCTAGACTGGCTTGCCAGTAAGCTCCAGGGATCTACCTGCCTCTGCCTCTCCAAAGATTATAGGCATGAGCTGCCGCCCCCAGATCTTTTAGATGGCTCCTTGGGATAGAACTCAGGTCATCATGCCTGCACAGCAAGCACTTTACAGACTAAGCCATCTCCCCAGCCCTGCCTGTTTCTTTTTCAATGCAGCTATAGAAATTTTTAGATTACATTTATTTTCTGTGTTTCTCATAGTTCATGATGCTCCAGGGCAACAAGTCTCTACAATGATCATCAAGCCATTAATGTTCTGGTGGATGCACCTCTAGTCTGTATCTGATTCCCAAGGGACACTCCCCTCCACTCCAACTTGCAGAACCCAGTTAATTCTAAATGGGTGTTGTAGACCAGCTGGGCTTGACCTTGGGTCACCCAAAGTTGGGAAATAATCATTAGAAGCTAGAGCTGGGCTGGGGGGAGATGGTTTAATTCTGGCTGTGCAACAATGAGGACCTGAGTCTGATCCACAGCACACACACACACACACACACACACACACACACACACACACAAAGCTGGGCATGGCCAGGCATGCTTGCAAGCCCAGTGGTGCGTGGGGTGGCAATATCAAGATGACAGGGGGTCATGGACTTGGACACACAGGTGCATACACTGCACGCACACACACACACCATATACATATATGCGTGTGTGTATGAGTGTATATATGGTTTGATTCAAGTGTCCCCCATAAACTTGTGTGTTCTGAACACTAGGTCCCCAGCTGATGGCAATTTGGCAATTGGAGCCTCCTGGAGGTGATATATTGTTGGGGGCGGGCTTATGAGTGTTATAGCCAGCATTCCCTTGCCAATATTTGACACACTCTCCTGCTGCTGTTGTCCAGCTGATGTTGGCCAGGAGGTGATGTCCACCCTCTGCT